>OX424573.1:147824900-148189673 GCA_949152435.1 Gastracanthus pulcherrimus
TCTCTCACCCTCTCTGTGCAAATTATGAAAAATTAGCTGCAACGTTTATTTATAGCTTGTTTGTTTTGCTTTCTGCAAAGTTATTTTCGAAATTCATTTATGTTGCTTTACTTTCAGCCACGTAATTTCCCCGAAGCCAACGTTGGTATTTATTTATTTCTACAATTAAACAAATTTTAATTAACGTAACAATAATAGCTGTATATTAAAATAAATATAAAATTATTAATATTTAAGAAATTACTGGTATGTAAATAAACGGTAATAATAATATAGTTTCTTTTCGCTACCTATATTCCGACGAATACATTTTTCCGTATATTTTTTATTTATTTAATCCTGTAATTAAAAAACTTTTAATTAACTACACTATCACCGTAATCTAGTAATATACATACACAAACATAAATTAAGTTACTAATTCTAAAATAAGTTCAAAAAATAAACGCTGCAAACATATTGTATCTTTGTTTAACCTATTTTCATAAATAAATTTTCTAATTTATTAAATTGTAAAAACGTTGATTTATTTAATGCAACTAAGATATTTTTATGTAAAAGATTGCACGTTCCCTCGAGCTTTCCTAAGCCTCCGAGTTATGGTGACGCCAAGATTTAATTGCGAAGCTGAAAGAGAAAATATCCTCGATGGAAGTTATGAACTTTAAATTTTTCTCGCACTGGCCCTTTGAAAATCGCGGTATTTCTCATTTTTCTCGGGGCTTTAATTTCCTCTCGCAAAATCATTGTAGAATATGTTATTTTGCTTTATAAGATTGGAACCCGTTTCTCGAACTCGTTCGGCGCGGCTCAGCCTTTTTAGTGCGATGTTTATTATTCACCTGGTATGAGATTGTCGAAGCGAATTCGCATTATGGTATTTTTAAGTGATGTAATTATGGCCGTCGTTACTTAGTGAAATGGTAGTAAAGGATTCCCGACTATTTTGGCCGTATTTAACACTTAAATATTCAGTATTAAATTGATCTTTAATAAGCAAGTACACTTTTGGAATATGAATTGATATTTAGTAGTCGCTAACTAAAATTCTAAAATATTAGGTTCACTATAATGCCAAATTTATTATACTAAAAAGCATACTATTAATATTACAATCGCACCACAAAAAGGATTTATTATAATACACAAATGTGAAAATATAAAAGTAAATAGTTTTCCTTATAAATTTCACGTATCCCATATTAATGAAAATTTATTTCTGAATGCGTCGCTTATATACACTATTAATAAATAACTCTTTATAAATCAATAAAAAATGTAAACGCACAATATCGCATTTGCAATAAATTCTCGAAACGACGAAATTTCTCAGTAACTTATTTCTCAATCGTAGTTACTTCTCCCCACGGCACCAAGCATATTAAGCACGCTACCGCAGCAGCCGCACTTTATATAGGCTTCAGTGTTTTCCAAAGCGTCTCTCCAAAGCATTCCGAGTCCACGGTTTCTCGGACAAAATCTCGAGTTCGGGGTATACCTATCGTTGCTGTATACTGCAGTGCTACTCCTGCTGCACACTTGGAGCGCGCGGCAGAGCCGGGCCATGTGCTCGGCCTACTCTGGTGGTCTAGTTCGTTCGTCGCTGCCGCACGCCTGCACCACCGGCGCACGCACGAAAAAGCACTACGTCACGATAACGAGCCTGGGAATTTCGAGCTTGCGCGGATTTCTCTCTCTCTCTCTCTCTCTCTCTCTCTCTCTCTCTCTCTCGCTCTCTTTCCCTCTCGCTTCCACTTCTCTCGTCTTCTTTTTTTTTGCGACTGACGAACTTTGCCGAGGATCCGAGGCCGATTCGTGCTGATGTACGGTACACTGGATCGGATTTTAACGCGGGCTCAATACTCACTTTCGTTTTGGGCGTCGAGTGGCGCGCTTTCGAGTGATACTTCATCGGGAATCGCGCCCTTGACTTCGTGAGGTAAATATTTTTTTAAATGCTTTTTTATATAGGTATGGCTTTTTAAGCGCGCTTGTGTATTGATATGGTAGATGTTTATTTGATGTTACTGATGTAAACTATACAGACGAGAAATATTTTTTATAAATTATGCATAAATTCATGGGGTAAAATACTAAGGAGAAAATTTGTTAACCCTAATTATCGGTAATTAAATTTTACAATTTATTTTTAAATATAATACACATGGAAATATTAACCTTACCGCTATTTCAATCACATGTTATTAATACAAAATATTTAAAATTACTTTAGAATTATTATTTCTATTTTTTTATTTTTTATTTCTCACTCAAGCAAAAAAAATTTGATTTGAAGTGAGAATAGTCTAGGGTTGCTCTTGTAGAAGTTCTTCAGCGAACTCGGTTGCCGCCTACATTCTAAGACTTTTATCTGTAGCTAATACTCGAAGAGGGCGTCTTGATACGCCTTGATCTAATTATCAACTCTTCATTTTTCTTATCACTCCTGAGTGACTAGTACCACATGTGCTTAATGCTCAGGAGATTAGATTTCCACGGTACCACAGCGTCTTTATAGCTAGGTATCTTTGCTGTACATTACTCCAACTCGTATACGTATAGACATTTTTTAAATTTCAATAATGCTTTTCTTAATTTTTAAGATTCATGTGAGGGATTTTGTATTATGTTGGCTTATTATAATAAAAATAGTAAATGAGATTAGATTAAAATCTTGCCGGTGTAAATATATTTATAGAAACTTTTTGTTCTTTATATATAGGTACACAAAAGTGATAAAGAATAATGTAAAACATTGCAAATCACAAATATCGTTTGGATACTTAATTAGATTAAAGAATTTGACTTTCCTTTCACTTTTATACAAAATACAGAACAATGCTACAAAAAATGTTCTGTTTTAAACTAAACGAAAGTAATATCTATGAGTGTTTCATAACCACCTAAAAAGTGAAATCTCAATCGCGCACTCGTCTTATAAACGAAAAAACCGCTGCTAACTATCTTAGCAGAATGCTTTCTCAAAGAGAGGTCTTGATTAATCGACTTATAGAATTTTATAATGGAAATTTGCATTAAGTAAATTAATACTAATATTAATTAATGATTTGAAGGTTCAGAATCGCTTTAAAAGAGTTAGTTCGAAAATAACTTTACGTATATTTTATATATTTTAGTAAGCAATTTATTTTTTTTAATTGTAGCAAAAATAGCTATTTTGGACAAAAGTGGATACATTCTCCAAATTCACGTTCTTTTTCTTGAAAATAGCTTAAATATAGTTTAAATAGACGAATCAAAAGAAAATCACTCATTTTTTGAGAATTTATGAGTATCTTTTATATATCTTCAATAAAAACTATAAAAAAAATATTTTACTTTGAAATTTTTTTAAAATGATTATTTTATCAAAAAACGTTCTTCGTACTATTCGTTTAGCTCCAAATGTCTACATACATTTTTATTAAACATATTTTTCTGACATAAGAACTTCAAAAATATCGAGATTTATCAAAATTTCTTATCCGAAAATTTTAATCGTTACAAAGCTTTCTCTTTGAGAAAGCAAGACATAGACACATATATCTTGACCATCAGCTATTCCTATTATACAATTTATAGAATTATTAATTCTTTCCTAAAGCATGCATGATATCCTTCGATTTCGTCCCAACGCCACAGAATAAGCATCTGGTCTGTCAGAAAGACTCGCAATTGACCGGAGTACGATTCAGAGCGCACCGATCACGACTGTTAACTTTATCGCTCTGGAAATGTATACGAGACTTATGGTGGGAGGTCATTACGCATTTGTACTGATCATGCGCTGTTGCAGACAAACTGACGATAATCAAGTCGCGAGGGGCTGCTGCAGCGTACGGACTCGCGAATCAATGAACAAACGAGCATTATTCAATTCGACACCGCGCCCGAGCACAGATACGATCCGATTAAGCAAGAGAGCGCCATTCAGGAAGTGCAGGCGCGCGAACCTTCGACTCGCGCACACGTGCTCCCGGCACGCATATGGTCGCGATAATTGTGTCTCACCCTTTCTTCTACGTGAGTTCTCTTGAAAATTAATCTTGAGATATTTAAGTTAACAATTTAAGTAAGTTTTACGGTCTTTTATATGATCTACTATTGCCAGTATTTCCAATCTGCTATTTTGAAAATAAAATACTGTCACTCTTTGAATTTCTTCAAATTCAAATATTCCTTTTGTTATACTTTGGAATATAATATAATCTTTGATACTTTTTTAAACATTTTTGCTTAATGTAAGGTCTTATTTATTCTATGGGATTTTTATGGGATTCGACGAGGAGAGTAAATTAAATGTAGAAAAATTTAATTCATTATTCGTTGAGGTTGCTTTTGTTGTTGGTTTTGCCAAACAATAGAACCGGCCACTTCATTTTAGATTAATTAAATTAGAAGCTGAAAATTTCTGAAATTTCTAAGTTAAAATACGTTTATTTTTAGCATTATTTTTAATAAAATTAGGCTTCATTTGCAAACTTACTAAGAATAATTACTTGATGATAATCAGTTTAACAAAATGATCTCACTCAGATAATAATTAATTTAATTAAATTTCGTATTCGTCATTTGTAATATCTAGAAGTGTGTTATTCTTCAAATTTAATGATTATTTTTTTTTATAATTTTCTCGGTAAGCCTTATAGTTTCTTCTAACTCGAGCTCTCGGCTCTTGCAGGAGTCCTCCCTCGCTCTCTCACGTATCCTCCATTCACGCAGTGCTCAAAGCACAGCCGCACGCAACGCGCCACGCGTGCATAAAGTTTTTATAACGCGAGCGTTCCAAGCTGCAAGTGAAATTCCGCGCTGCTTATTTATGTTAATGAGTTTCTCTCTGCCCCGCTTCCTTTTCGCGCTGGTTCTCCTCGGCCGCTCCTCCCCCTGCGAATCTCACCCCTACGCACTTTTCCGCTCGACGCTTTCCACCCATAGACGCAGTCGTACGCCCGCACCCACATTTACATATAATACATCTCCACTCTAACCCTAGCGCGCGTATAGTGCAAGCGATCCGGAAAGTGCCGCGCTCCCGCGTCATCGTTCTCCACCTTTTTCCGCGCCGCGGCGCTCGGCGTGCATATATAACGTACACCCACGGGACTTTTTCCATCCGCGGTGGCGTCGTCATCGTCGCCGCCGTCATCATCGTCCTGACGATGAAAAATCCCACGCACACTTATATATAAGTGCGACGAGACCTAGGAGCTCGGCGCGCGCGGATATATAAGTGCAACGCGTGCACCCGCGCCGCCACCACCACCAGAAGAAAGAAGAGAGCGAGAGAGGGAGAGAGAGAGAGAGAGAGAGAGAGCGAGACACGTATGTGTGGAGGGAGTGCAAAAAAGGGGGTAGCTAGGCTACGCATCGCCGCGAGAGAGGGATCAATGCACGCGGGTGCACCGCCCTACCGAGTGCAGTGCGCCGCTGCTGCTGCTGCAGCCCCCCTCTCTATCTCTCTCTCTCTCTCTCTCTCTCTCTCTCTGCACTGGGTTATATTATACGTGTTATATATGTACGAGCAGACTACGTACCTACACACCATCTCTATACGCATCCTCACGTGTATATATGTACCTATTACGTTCTTTATTTTCTGCGTGTGCGTGTGTGAATGTGAGAGAGAGCTTTCCTTTTTACACAAGGCTGTCTTTTTTTCTCTTTGCCAGAGTGCAAGCGCCGAGTTTTTATAATGTATGTCTGCAGCGCGCGGTGCACTCTTTGGCAGCGCTATTTGGTGTAATCTGTAATGCGCGCTGGATTCTTTTGCATTTTTTCCTTTTTCTACTGAGATGCGAATTACGTGGGTGCAGTAGCCTGCTGCCGCTGCTGCTCCAGATTTGCGCGAAAAAATTGCCTTAATTAACGCTTAGCCTAATTAACTTATGCGCGCTTTGCCGTTAATTACATTAATTAACTGCGTAAGGTTGTGGAATCTGACGATATGCAGGTGACGGGATTTTTAGATTTAACTGCAAGTGCGATTGAAGGCAAAATTTTAATGCAGAAAGTTTATCTCTTATAATTGTTCGCAATAAACTTTCCTTTACAATACTCAGTTTTTTCTTAACTAATTATACTTTTTTTTATATTACAATTCAAGTTGGCTAAGATTATTAATTTAATCTTAATATTTTCTTCAATAAATAATATTCATCTATAAATAAGTATTTAATTATTCTACATAACAGGCTAATGATTTTATATGCTATTATAATCCGTTATATTCGTCGGTTTCATTGGAAAGATTGAATATTAATTTTCCTTTTATTGTCTATTCAATATACTAATAATATTTTAAACTGACCTAATTTTCACGCAGAACGACTTCTTGAGCTGTTAATTACGAATAGGTACATTGAATTATCAAAATTCAAAATCTAGGTTCCAGTACGACGAGTATGACGCACAAAAAACGCCATATATATTTAACCCCAAATGTAAAATCACCTGCCCCAAAAACTTATAACGACACACATAATATGGAAATTCGATTGTAGCAAAATTGACATAACTAAAAGGGTTAAGGAGCATGAAAAATCATTAAAAAGTGTACACGTACACAACTTTCTGAGCAATTTTCCGTACAGTACACCTTCGACTTGTTCCTCTTTTCCCTCTCCCTTCTGCAAGCCTGTCTCGGCAGCAGTCAGCGTGCGCTGCCGCCGTACGCCGGCGCGTCTCTCTTTACCTAGCAACCCCCGGCGCTTTTCGCACTTTTCGAGCGACGCTTCCAAGCTCTCGCCTGTACCCTACCCTACCTCAAGCCAAGAAAGCTGTACCATACTGCTCGATCTATATATATTATCTAGTCGTAGGAGGACCAGCACCACCGCCGACGTCGGTGCAACCGGCAGCCGGCAGTGGTGCGGCTTGACGACAGAGCGTGCAGCGTCAGCCCCGCGCCGTAGGCAACCCCTGCGTACCGCGCACCGCTCGCGCCCGCTTCTCCGCGCTGCTTTGCTTTGCTGCTGCTGTCGCGCGCAACTTTTATTATAATATGTGAATCGCGAGGAGCGGGATGTATCCGCATCGCGGGAGTATGCGGAGGTGCTTATAACACTGTGGAGGAAAATGAAAATGCGGGAAAGGATGAAAGCGAAAACGATCGCTGAGATTGTAGTTCGAAGCGATTTCGAATATTGTACCTAGGGGATGGATTGTTGATTTTGATCGTTGGAATGAAATGGAGATGCGTTAGCTGCACGGCTTTTACATGTAACGAGAAATATAGTGTTAAAGTAACAATCTATGTATTATTTTTCGTTTTGAGGAGCATTTTAATAATTACAAAACCTAGTCTGTCATACATAATTATAAGTAAGATATATTAGCTTTTATATTTATAAGTGAAATTGTATACAGCATGTATTAATAATGCCATTAAACTACATTAATATTGAATCTATAATAGTTATACGCAGATTTCTTTATTAACTGAAACTGAAGTACATATCATTACAGAACACAAAGGATTTTTGATGATTTCAAATTTATTTCTATGACTCCAAATAGATATACAAAAAATATGCATACATTCTCTAAAAGTGGGCTTAGTTATTATACTATATAGTTATTTTAAATCTGCTACGCACATTTTTCAAACATTAACTGTATTTGAATTTAAAATTCCTCCATCTGAAGCAATTAGATTCAAGCTTATATATTTCTAGCCACCATTAATCCCAAGAATATTTTTAATATTGTTGCAAAACTAAATGTTGTCTTGATTTTGGTCGATGTTATGATTTTAGATTATTATGCGGTTTCACTCCGATTTCGTATCAATACGGAACTTGCATGAATTTTAAATTCAATTTTATTCAATAATATACTTCAAAATAATAAACTTTCCAAAACAATTCTTTTTAATGCCTTATTTATTTATTTATTGATAGTAACATTTTAGATCACTGTTTGATTCGACGTCACGTGACATCATCAACACGCGCGTCGAACACCGCAAAGCCAGCGCCACTGTGGAGACTGTAGGTACAGTCGCTACACTGGCGCTGGCTTTGTGGTAATCGACGTTCGTGTTGATGATGTCACGTGACATTCATTGAAAAAGCGATGTACAATTTTACTGCTTTCGATGAGTATTAAATAAATAAATAGGGCATAAAAAAATAATACATTTAAATACGTTTTACTTTCTCGTGTTACTTTATCGATTCCAAGTGTTAAAACTGTGGTATTAAGACACATGCAAGTTCCCTATTACATAAAGGAGGATTTTTGATTTCTCGGAGCTCATGGCTTCTTGATTTCAATGATACAGTTGATGACGTATTTGAACGTTGCATTTAATGAAGACGTATTCGTGCTACTGAAAAAAATAAGTGATACAAATTATTGTAATAAAGCATCCCATGTTTTATTTATATTCCGGGTTTTGTTGTTACGACTTCTAATTGTAATATCGTAATATCGATAAAAAATTCAGTTTAAATGATTATTGAAGAGAATTGTCTGCATTAATAAAAGTTTATAACGCTTGTTTCATTTGACAGCTCAAATACATCTATATTATCTGCAAGACTCAAATACGCCTTTATTAACTGCAGTGTCCAAATACTTTTTTGTTTGCGGGAATTTTGAAATATTTTATCATTAGTAATCTGATACAATAATATATCATTCAAAATTTGTGGTTATTAAATTTGTAAACAAATTTAAAATACTTCTTCTACTCTAAGAAAAGACATAAAAAATCTTGTGTGAAAAATATATAAAAAAATGTCACTTTCTGAAAAACTAATAAGTTACTTATTTTCGACTTATCCAATATATAAATTACAGGTTCTATCTTTCGTCAAACGTATACGAGAAAACATGTATAGAACAATCAATAAATAAAGACGAAGGATAGTGATATCGACATAAAAAAAGTGAGAAACGAATGAGCAAGAGCAAGAAAGTACGGGAAGACGGATGAGGGTGGGATAGGTCGTTGGCACAGGGGCGTATAGTGTGCAGCAACAGCAGCACGTACAGTGCAGCCTTATACCGTGTCGTCATCGTCATCGCGGCAGCTTGGCGCGGGCTCACACGACGCATTTGCGCCGCCTTGAAGAGCCTCGCTGCGTCGAACGTGCGTGCACGCGAGCACTTCTTCCTTTTCTCTTTCTGCTGCCGTGGAGCCGCTGCTTTTCCTCCCCCTTCCACTTCTGGCTTCCTCGGATGAGAAGAAAAAGGGTCGCTGGGTGGTCTAGATTTCGCTCCCCCCGCGAGCCGCGCGCGCGCTCGTAAGAGCCCCGAAGAGCCACTACTGGACCTATCGCGTGTGCGCACATGCGGCAGGGTAATCGAGATATAGGTGTACGTCGTCGCCGTGGTGGCGGCTCCTGATGCTACTGTCGCTGCTTCTGCGACGCTGCTTTTCACTCGAAAGCCCACGTGAGATCTCGCTCTGTCGAGGACCTGAGTGCCGCGGCCTGCTGCTTTCTTTTCCTTTATGCGTTTCTTGCTTTTTTCAGATCTACACATTTTTTTTCCCCTCTTGTTGTTCATAACGCGATGCGCAAGATTCTTTCGTTTTCTTAGTTAACTTCAGTTTTATTTTATAATAAAGATCAAGAAATGTCTGAAATAAAGAATAAATGATAATCATTGTTTTGTTGGGGGTATTTTAAGCAATAAAATTAAAAGAATATCGTAAGAAATAAAAAATATATTATAATTTCAGAGTAGGTTAACAACCATATAAGCGCAAAAGACACTCTTGAAAAGCCATTTTATGATAATATTTATGGCAGATTGCTATCCTATACCTACTGTCGTATTCTTATATAATTTTAATTGTAATTCCTTACATTTTTTAAACCAATAACAACATTACAAATGCATCAATTAAGACTTTACATGAAAAAATCCATTAGGCCCGTATTGTCGGATATAAAAAAAAGGACACGTATTATTTCTTTATTTAAATAGATGCCAATTAAAAGAGGTACAATCGTTTAAAGTTTACAGTTGTTCGATATATATATATATATATATATATATATATATATATATATATATATATATATATATACTGCAATGATATATGACGTCACGAGTATTCAAAGAGTAGTAACTCTTTTAAGTTTAATCTAGTTAAAAAAAGAAAAATAGGCATAGAGCGTTTCTTACACATAAGAATTATACACGTAATTATTGTAAACAATTACGCATTGGTCAAATTTTATATATATATATATATATAAATTGTGCACAATAATTACGTGTACAATTCTTATGTGTAAGAAACTCACTATGCCGAGAAATGTGTCCTTTATATTTTTATATTATATATTACGGATCTAATGGATTTTTTCATGCAAAATCCCAATTTCAGGAGTTTAGAAATTTAAAATTTTTTTGTATGCTAATATTATTTTATAATAATATGTAGAAATATATTAAACGAGACAAGATTTTTATTGAATTTTTATTCTAATCAGCAAAGAAAACTTTTAACCACAACAAATATTTTTTCAAATATATAGATAGTTGGTAATGTGTAAAATAAAATTTGGATTAAAAAATCACACCTTTATCAATTTTCTGAATAGAATTTACAAACGCAACTTTTCTCGAAAAAAAAATCAATAAATTCATATCATATACTTATATACAAAACTAAACAAACGTAACGTAGTAGCATCTGTTCAAAAGCGCTTCAAGGCATTAACACTGCATAATACCTTGTGTATACATACCACCAAGTGCGAAAGCCAAGCATAACAGGGTCTTGTGTATGTGGGTACCTGCATTACGAACACCAATTTAATCCATCGATATACACACAAAGAAGAGAAGTGTCGAGCGCTAACACGCTAACCCGATGAGAAGTCTCCCTCGGATCCTCGTTCGCGCGCGCGCATACCCAACTATCCCGTCGACTGACAAGTTGAGAAACACCTTTTCTTCGATTCCCCCGTACCGTCTTATTTTCTTTTCTCATTCAAGCCCTTATCCTTACCTTACCCTTTTTTTCCTTCCATCCATCGCCTCTATCGATTTCAATTTTCTTCTTGTTGTCTCCCGGATCCTCTCGTCACTTTAATCCACCAATCCTAGCGCTACTATATCTATTGTCTTTTTCTTTGCATTTGCATTCTCTTCTTTCTTACGTCGAGTACCGTTTTTACTATTTGATAATGTATTGTCGGCTGTCAATATTTAAATTGGTATCTATCTACATTAGATTAATATTCCAAATAATCATGAAATTCAGTTTTTCATCAATTTTTTAGGGCTTTCGTAATTTTGAATCGTTTTTGTGTTGTAATTTATTTTCCTTTATTATGTTTTTTCATTTATTACAATAACATATTTATTACTTTTTTATGGTTTTAAACTCTTTTTCTCTCTCTCAGTTTTATGGTTTCCTATGTCTTTCTCGTATTTGTATTAACTATATCTTAATTATTTCGAAGGGGTTATAATTTTTTGCTGTTTTTATGTTTCATTTTGTTCTGTTTTATGGTAATTATTTTCGTGTAAAAATAGTACATTGTGCAACTAGGGGGGAAATCATCTCTTTCTAGCGAGGGTGAGGTATTCAGCACGAGAAATAGCTTTTCTTCCCGTGTTACATACCGTATTTTTTTCAACAAAGGCATTGCAGGGCCTTTTTTATGCATGAGAGTTGGGTAGGTGATCGCGAATTTTGAGTCGCGTACAACGCAGTTGAAAAATGTTGTATTTTTAATTTTCACTTTTAATCGTACAGTTCAAATATTTGCACGTTTTCTTATTTCGATTTTAATTGAAACTCGTGCATGCGCAGTAACGCACTTGCGACTAGCAGAAAACTTCACACTTACGCGTATGAACAAAGGTTAAACCTGAAAAAATGGGTCCTGAGCTTATTTACTATATTTTCCCGCAATTCTTCAGAAGCGGAGAAAAAGTTATTATTCCCCGGTTCACTTTTTATCCGCTAAATGAATATTTTTTTACACTTTTTACAAACACGCTCAAAATTGCGCGATTTTACACGCTATTTTTAGGCACGAAAAACGGCCTATTTCATGCCTGAGTTGAAAAAACATATTTTTTTAGCATATTTTATGGTTTTATTCCGTTTTGTATTTGAGCAAATTATGGTTTCTGATGTTCAATTGTGGCTTCTAACCATATTTCTACATTTTTCTTTGTAGTATTTCTATATTATTTCCGGCGTCGGTAAATCTTTTTATTGTTTTTTGTGTTTCATTTTGTTATTTTTTGTGGTCATTTTTTGCTTACAAAATTAAAAATGTTCTTGTAGCATATTTTAATGTTTTTAATGCGTCGTTTCTGTTGTCTGCTGGCGCCATTTCATGTTCTTTCTCCAGTTTTTCTTAAGTATTTCTTTATTATTTCAACGTGGTTAAATTTTTTTATTGTTTTTTGTGTTTTATTTTGTTACTTTTTGTGGTAATTATTTTCTTACATAAAAGAAAATATTTATCTAACATAGATTTGATAGTTTTAATACACGTTTCTCATGTTGATTTAGCATTTCGAATGTATGGTTATTTACGAATATCGGAAATATTTAACGTGAATTGAAGACATAAAATAAGTATTTTATATATTTTATTTCGTGCATTGGAGGTAATAATAATATTAATTAATCATAATAATTAGTCAATAAAGTAATATTATTTTTTTAATATGTTTTTGATGTTGTCAGAGAATTTCGTATATGTGGAAATTTACGTAAATCAGATGGGTCTAACGTAAATTAAAGTTTAAAATAAACGTTGAATGTATTTTATTTCTTATATTAAAGATAATAGTGATAATAATAAATCTAATTAATATTATATATAATATTATATTTTTAATATGCTGTTTATGTTGGTTTATCATTTTGTATATCTGGGTTTTTACGAAAATCGGAAAGTTCCTGTGGAAATTAAATACAAAATTATTAAATATTAAATGTATTAAGATGGGTTTACACTGATTCTTGAACGAAAAAACGAAAAAAAATTTATGACACTTATTGAAGCTCTACGTTTGTAAGAACATTTTAGGACCTGATAGGATAAAAAAAATTCTATAATAAACATAGTTAGAACCAATCAAAGAAAATAATTATCATTCATTCTTATGTAGTACTAAATATTTAAATGTGTTTTTCTCGAAACTTATTTTTCTAACTTTAAAAAGTTGCTCATGCATTTAGAATCAATGAATGTAGCTGCAACTCGTAATTAATTCAACTGTATTTAATTTTTTGCACTACAAATAATAATGTTAATAAATCAATCATAATAAATAATAATAAACATATTATGTTTTTAATAGGCTTTTCATGTTGATTTATTATTTTGTATATCTGAGTATTTTTGAAAATCGGAAAGATTCAACGTGAATTAATGACATAAAATAGATGAAAAATGTATTTTATTTCTTGTATTAAAGATAATAATGATAATAATAAAGCTAACTAATTAACATTAATACTAAAAGATCCACATAGTATGCACTTAATATTTGTGTAAGCATTGAGTGGTTCAAATTTCATAAAATTCTGTTGTTATTTATAACCAAAATACCGTTTTGAATATTTTTCATGATAAACAATGCGACACCTTTATATTAAACATATTGATTTTTAGCAAAATGAGAGCAATAATGCGGATGATGTGCAAATCGACGTATAATCATAAATTGCCGATATTTTTTGCTTTCAATTTGCAATACAAAGGTTATTGAATAATCACTTATTTATATAAGAAAGGTAAACAAACTAAATCAAAAGTTAATCAATATGCAGTAAAATACTTTTTTTTAGAATATCTTAGATTGCTTCTGAGATTCAATTACTGATTTATTATATTTTTTTTATTTAATATTCTTTAATTTTAATGCCTAATCTCCAGTCTTAGTTGACATTATAGAGACCAGTGACGTGTCTTTTGAAAATATAAATTACACACTTTGTCTTCTCTATTATGTTTCTGTAATAAAGCGCTCTTTAATCAAGAGTTTAAAAATATGACGATCACTATCATAGTCCATAAACTATATTTTATATAATTAAAAAGTTATTATTATTTTTATATTCTATTTTGTTATAATTTTGTTTTAACAACTACATTTAAATTAAAATTTAATATGTATTAATTAAGTTAAAATTCGGGTTGCAGTATAGGAGTTTATAATTTAAAAAATATAGGTCCCTTAAACTAAAATGTTTAGAAATGTTGCAACTTAAAATTATAATATATGTATAATCATAGATAGTTTATTTGGTGGTAAACTAAATATTAAACTATAAAACTAATATATTAATTCTTACATCAACATTCATGAAACATCTTAATAAATAGTCATTATATTTTCAAACAAAAATAATAAAATTAAACTAAATAACTCTTAGATTCACTCTCAAACCCCCACAGGCGTGCAACTGAGAACCCAAGCCAATGATTTCATGTATTGATTGGAAATATATAATAGCTTATCATCATCTATTTATATTTAAACATACTTTCTACATTTTTAGCCACAGACTCGCTTTAGCGCACTGTATTGAACATTATTAGATAATTTGTTGTTTATAGAGAATATTTATATTCTAGTATAGAAGTATCAAGCCAGTGATGCAGCTAGTACTTAAAATAAAATACTTTATAAAGCCAAACGCATCACGCCTGAGTTACACATTTTCGAATTAGTAGTATATATTGCTAATAACTGCAATGTACACCTCAACTCAGATAAAATATATTGATAACTATAAAAGCACTAGATTGTCTAGCGCGAGATCATTTTAGACAAAAACTCTGCTAAAAAACTATAATAAATCATACTATGAGATACATTTTTGTATAAATTTATAATCTTATCGGTTTTCATTAGTATATATTTCAGATAATTAAATTAATTAGGTATAATAATAAATACATTTATTTATTTATTTCTTCAGAAAGATCTGTTCTGATATATAGGTAAAATATTACGATATTGATATCGTAAGAAAATGCTAATAAATTATTTTTTGAAAATAATGTATTCTGCATAAAACGTTTAAATATAAATTTTTAATTTTACGATTAATTTAATTAAAAAAATTGTATTACAACATTTTATGCAAAAATACATCATTTTCAAAAACAATTTTATTAGCAACTTTTACGATATCAATATCGTAATATTTTTTTACGATATGGGTTTTCTCAGTGCATGAATTCAATTCTCCTACCTCAACGAAAAGTAGTGAAATATGCCCCCAAAGAGGCGAATTTTGGGTATTTTTATCTAAAATATCCCATGAATTGTCAGGTATTTAAATACACTTTTTAAACTTTTTAAATTCATGTTTCCTTTTAAGGTTATAATCAACCTATTTATAGTATAGGGAGATTACATCCTTATTACAAATATTATTCTATAGACGTATGTCATCCATGGGCATTGTCTTTCCTTTTTGAAATTTTGAACTTTCCCTAGTCAATCAAAAGTTATAACCATAATAACTATAGATTCCTATACTGGAAGACGCACTTCTAACTATTTTAATTCGTTTTTTCCTAAACCTCATAACAGTTTTCTATAAATTTTGAAAGCAATTATAAAAATGGCATAGGTTACTGTATAATATGTCATTATTGGTAGATTCTGAAGTACCAAAGGCTATAGTAGCTTAGACGTCAAAGCCATTAATCGAAACTTATGCAGTATTACTCTCTTTCTCTCGTCTCCCACAAAGTTTTCCTACATCTTTCAAGGCTCGTTTTCGCGAGAGCGCAGGGATTGACAGAAACTACCCGCGGCACATCGTCAGGATGACGCGTGCGCCGGAGTTTGTTAATTTTATCGGTGCTGCAATCAGTCACGAAGCGCCTCGATCTCTTAGCTAGCGTGCGCACGCGTTTTCCGTTTGATTTATAATATTAGAGTTTATACCGCGGTTTTTGCGCGCCGTATGCCAGGTCACATTGTTATGCAAACTGTTAATTATAAGGCTTTACGATGACTTTAAGAGTCAGTCATGTTTTTCATATGCGTTGTATGTACGCGCAGAGGCGAAAGCCATGACAATTGTTTTGACGAAATTTATCAGTGGTTTTGTTTGCCATTTGATGAGGAAATCATTTAGATATAAGTGGAAAATATGTAGCGATTATTTATGACTGACTGTTTATATTTATTTATGACTGTAGCTCACGTTTATTAAAATTGTCAGAGGCAATTGTATCTTTAGAAATATAATCGTAGCACCCGGATTTTTCAAAAAATTTTCATTTAGCCATTTTTTACACTAATAATTATACAAAAATATTACTATTTAATATTTTACCGATTATGACAGAATATTACACCATTAAAAGTTACACAACAATTGTTAGAGCACTTGTCTTGCAATTTAATGTAAAATAACAAAATAGTTACATATACCAGGGTACTAAAAATAACTTATCGTAAGTGAACCGAACCGAATTGCTCGCAAACGAATTGAAACACAAAAAAAATGATTCACAATGGAAGAGGAAAGATATTGCCTCGTTATCGTATCAATAAACGAGGCACTGCATTCGAAGAAAATACTGAAGAGACGCAAGAAGGCTAAGAAAAAGAAGCAGGAGAAGAAGAAGAAGAAGAAGAAGAAGAAGAAGAAGAAGAAGAAGAAGAAGAAGAAGAAGAAGAAGAAGAAGAAGACAAAGAAGTTTATAGAGAGCAAGAGCGAAGACAAGTAGTTAGAGGTCGGTGTTCTTTCCTCGCGCTCCCTGGCCGCGTTCGCCGCGGCGCGCGCACCGACGAGAGACGCGATACAAGCGCGATGACAGCGCGAGAAGAGAGCTGAGAAGCCGCTATATTCCGACGATCGAGGGAGAATACGAGCAAACGAAGAAGCTGAGCAGCCGTGATGACGAGAGCGAAGGAGGGCTGGAATGATACCGATGCTGCTGCTGCTGTTGCTGGATCTCTCCTCTTATTCCGCATTCGGATGCGCATTCGATTAACATATAGTTGCGCGCTCCGTACTCGCTATCCATCCTCGCGCCGCGTTGCCTCGTCGCTGTCTTTCAAGCTCCCAGGGCTGCTTTCGCATTCGCCGTGTGCACGCAGAAGACGCATGCGGCCACTGTATGTGTAATGAGAGAGGAGCTCTCGGTGTTGCTGCGCGATGACGATTGCAATTACTGATCTTTCTCTCTCTCTCTTTTCACCTTGCTTCGCTTCTTCTATTTTACATATGATTATTTTCGAGTTTTCTCGCGGGTATTATGACTGGACTTCCTTTTTGAACTTTTGACTTGGTACTGTCTTATTGCGCTGTATAGTTAAGCCTTTCAATCGGTTTCTTTAAGTTGCTACTTCTCAATAAGAACTTGTTTAATAATACTAATATATGAATATAATATATTATGAATATATAGTATTATAATAATATCAAAGCTATGAAGTAATATAGTACTATAAGTCCCTGAAATAAAGATTTTTCTACACTGAATGTAAATAAAATGTATTTGTTAATAGTTAATCATTAGTTAATACTATTAGCATTTACGAAAGTTCTATATTTTCTAGCGCAAACTCTATAAAACTTCATGTTTCCAGTCGATCACTAAGAAAATTTGAGTAATGCTTAAAAAATATTTTGTATTTTAACATGAAAAAATAAAGTTGAAGATGAAAATTACGAGAAGTTAAATTTACTACGTTTTTCTCATTTTATGGTTGTCGAAGAGTTATAAAAATTGCAGATAATTAAAATTATTTATTATTTTTTTATTAATTGCAGAAATACTTAAGGGGACTGGCCTGGGTTAAACCCAAAAAAGAATCTTTTTTTACTAGTCCAGGAAACTTTTTATGTTTACAAGCAATCATTCTGAAAATATTTGTGCTATATGTATTTAGTAATATTTTACATTTTATCGTTGTGAAGCCTCTAAATATTTATCCTACACGTCACAATAAATCACTACAGTCGAGTCGCGGGGACTGAGAACTCGGGGACTGAAATTACGTGGGAACTGCAATGCTGTTATATACATGGGCATGTCTCGGGGACTGAAAAGCTCCTATACTAAATACACATTGCAGTCCTCGAGAATTTCGATCCCAAGCCTTTTCAGTCCCCGCGACTCGACTGTATTTTCAATACCATATTTATTAAAGTTACTGTGTTCCTCACACGATTACAGGTGACATGATGAACGTAATTTTCTTTTCGACGGTTATTTAACTCCTTTTAATAAGTTGTATAAAAAGTATATGAGTATATATGAGTGAAGCACTTTTGCGATTAAATTTTTTTTATTATATTTTTCGAAGAACTTACCGATTTTTTGAAATAATATTATTTTATTTTAATTCTATATCGGTTGGGTCTCAGAAAAAATAACAATAAAATATATTTTAACGAAAAAGTACTTCGCTCTTTTTGTAATATATGTCAAGAGGTGTCAGGTAACTGTCGAAAAAAATATTTTCCATGAATGCTATTTTCGAAGTTCTGAATTTTGACATAAAATGATATTCGTGCATATAAAATTTAACAACACTGATTGAAACTTTAAAAATATATTCTTTAAGGTATTTTCAGCAAAAAATCGAATGCATTTTTACTAATCGATACTTTAAAGTTTATTTATACAATTATTAATAAAATAATAGTATTTATACAGCAATTTAGAAACAAAAACACAGGTATATTTTTCAGAGCTATATAATAAATCCTATAATCAAGTCATATTAAAAGCAAATGTTGGTTGTTTCTAGCTTTAAAAATATGATAGAATTTTTAGAAATGTATGACAATATGGTATGCACAAGAACTATTATACATATATTATGGTCCATTTTCACTAATAAATAGTACATCATCATGCAGAATAATTTTTATTACATATTATATAGGCTTAGAATAATCTGAAGATTGATGTGTAGCTTCATAATTATAATCATCTCGATTCTTAAAATTTGATATAGAGAGTTTAGAAATTTCACCAGGTAGCCACCTTAAATGTGGTAAAATGTATTTTTATACATCCGTTGCAAATCACGTTCAATATATAAAACCATAAACATAAAATAGTATTATCGCTAATTTTGTCCAGATCTGTACGTTAATAAGACCTTTCTTTTTCTCTGTTACAGGTAAGTAACCCTGACATTTACGCTCGGGCACCACCCAGGACAATTATTTATCAGCGCTCGGTAAGATGTGTATCTGTATTGAGGAGAACGACCAGGAGAGCTTACGCAATCGCCCACCATCGAGGAGAGGACGTTAGAAGAAATCGGCCATGGGAAAGAATCTTTGTAGCCGAGCGACTGTTATTCGTTATTGCAGTTGCCTCATGTCTCGGATAATTTTTAGATAATCTGCGAAATTACGACGGAATAATAAAGCTCAGCTCGAATTAGACAAATCGGCTTATGCGGAGGCGGATAACTGGTTTGACCTATTAGAAAGGATTTTCATGAGCGTCGTATCAGCTTTTTTTCCTGTAAACATGAGCATGTGAAAAATGTTTAATTCGATATTAATTTGCATCGTATTTATTAATGAATATATGCCTTCACTAACCTGCAGTCTGATGGGTAAATGTATTTTACGTTTACGTGTTGCATAGTTTTCTTGATATCGCGAGTTATATGAAAAGAGTAAGTAATATTAAATTTAATGAAAATTATTTTTGAATTTTCTTCTATAAAGATAATTGAAAACTATATAGAAACCAATCACGTATAATTGAGTCCGAAAGAAATTGTTCAGCAGAAAATTACATATAATTACAATGTGTATTTTATTACCCATACGTACTAAACTAGATAATTAAATAGCGCATTTAAATAGGAATGATAATATGAAAAGACTTTCGCGTAATTTACTCCTTAAATTAATCAAACATCTTAGGGGATATAAAAAGTGGTCGATAAGCCTGAAAATTGTAGGCAAGAGGGGGTTACATAATTCAGGCTTATTAGTTTCGAAGACGACCGGTTTAAGGCATTGGTATTACATGTGAGCGTTTGGTGATACGCTGCAAAGCGTTCTTATGTGCTGATTTATTTTTCTTTATATTATTCATTCATGCCCACGATAAGAGGAAAGTCTTTACGAGAAAATAATAGTTTGTATTTATTCTACACATTGATTGTAAAATGTTTAGTAAAATAAATTATATTATAAAAATAGATTTCTTTAAATTAAGAATAATTTAAAATGTTTAATAAAAAAAATGATATTATATTTGCGCCGTAATAATATGTATCCAATTAGTGACGTTAAAAAGTTAATAGAAAAACTAAAAACTTTTTATATTGATAAAACAGAAATTATAACGCAACTTACTAATAGCAATGCTACATCTATTCTAGATTGTATTACATATGATGAGATATCACATATGATGACATATATGAACTAACAAGCACATTTTTATAATAGTATATCAGATTTATAATTAGTAAAGAGATATAAAAAGATACGAAAATTGACAAAACGGGTTTATATCTGTAATGAATTTCATCAAATTATCATATACATATTTAATGAAATTCAGCGTGTACCTCAAACGTAATCTCGCCCCTTGACCATACGGATTAGTATCGTAAGAAAAGTAGCTGCACTCGCGAAGACTTCCGCTGGTAATAATCCGGCACATTATATCAGTGCGCATGGATCGCCGCAATAAATTACAGTAGCACATTGATACGAGATACACGATGGAATAATTGCATCTCGCCGCTCATTCTAGCGACGATAAAACGGGTAGTCCATAATTGCTATGGTGTTTTTGTTCTTTCGTGACAGCTAATGAATTCCGTTTTCTTTGGCCAGGATTTTAAACTTTTTCAGTGGAACGTTCGAATGATTGATGGCATTTAGCATTGGATTACAACGTTAATAAAATTAATTAATATCAATTATGTTAAAGCATTAAGAAATAAATAATTAACTCTATCACATTATATATATATATATATATATATATATATATATATATATATATATATATATATATATATATATAATATAAAAATCGTGTGTTGCAATGTTATATAAATAAATATGATAATACGCTATTTGAAGCAGGATTCATAAAACGTTGCTGTGGTGTCTAATCTGACAACATTTTATGAGCGCTATAAAGTATTCGTTACAATTATCGACTTTCGTTTCAATGATACTACAAAAAATAATCTTACTTATAATAATATTAAAATCCTGATATTTTATTGCTTATGGTTACTGCTACATTCTTAAAATACATAGCATTTTATTTCGTTTTATAGTTAATATTTTAACATTATAGTCCTAGTTTAAGATGGAAAATATATTTAATCTCTTTATAGTTTTAGCATTTATTTCACACGGGGAAATATATGTATATCTTCTCAATGTTTAAACGTTAAATGTATGATTTGTTGAATATTGCGGATTTCTCAGGTTTATTAATTATTTTTAAATAAGATAGGAACTCCACGTATTAAGTCATACATTATTTTAAGATTTTATTCGCCATACCATAAAGTCAAGAAAATACTTAAGATTATATTTTTAAAAATAGAACTACACCTAGTGTTTATTTCTTTAAAAAATGAGAAAGTGTATAAATATTTGGAATTCAATGAGAAAATATATTTTTATAAAATGATAAAATAATTAAAAATATTTTTATGGTAGCTTATCAATTTTATATAAATTTTATTATTTTCAGTAACTTTCTCATGATTACTGTATGATTTCTTATATAAATTAGTATCGTTTTAATTTAAATTAAATGAAAATACAGTGTTATTATGGAAAAAAACTCATTTCGCACTTGATATAACTTAGAATGCTTTAACATTGAAACAATTCAGGTAACAGATAGTATGAGAAAAAGAGGTAGAATGTTGTTAGGCTCGGTGTTTCGCTGAGCCTGATGAAAAAGCGTTCGTACGTATAACGAGACGTGTGAGCGCATTCTGTCTTTCGAATATTCGTCTCGTTTAAACGTGCATACGTCGAGTACCTCACTGTCTTCTGTCCATGTCTCGCATTTACAGGATACTGGATCAATTTAAATTACGCTAGAAGAAAATAAGTATTTTCAAAAAATATCTATAATAGTTTAGAAAAATTAAGATCAGTGTGCACTATTGTTTTAGAAAATAAATGACGCTAGATGATTCTCAATCAGGTAAAATAAAACAAATATTTATATAACGTTAAGAAAACAATTTAATGAATAAAAGAAGAATAACGATTTACATCGTTGATAAGAAAGTGCGTCACCATATACGATGTATTTTATTATAATTGATAAAACTAATGACAAGTCCCGATCCAAAGAAATAAATATTTTCTTGACTCGCAAATGCAGACTTGTCCGTAATGACTATGCATAGCCTTATTATCTTCGAATACCCCGACGGTAATTTTAATTAAATTAAAAAATAATCCCACTTCATATGAAGAATCTTTTTTCTTGAAGAAATGCAAAAGATAAAGAGCGAATGAGACGCTAAAAGGGTATACGCACGCATCAGAAGCGAATCAAGTGTGCGGGAACGAAAGAAAGAGGAGAGGAGAGAGAGAGAGAGAGAGAGAGAGACGCGAGGGCCGCGGTGCATGTGCATAGCTACCGAGCGACACGCATCGATCAATCATTCACTAATTATGCCCGCGATTTCTTTCTTTCGGGGGGATTGCGCTCGCGCCGGACAACGACCCCGGGAATTTTCGGGAGCACTCGCCTGGGTATGCTCCGTGCCCGATCTGCTTTCAAAGACCGCGCGCGCGGCAGGTTCTTTAACGGCGTGCCTACTCGTACAACTTGCTCGCACGTGTACCTACATATGTAGATGCGTGCGCTGCAAGTGCAGAGCTCGTTGAGAGACGCGACTTGTATTTTAGGAGGTGCGGACGTTGGCTGGATGCTCACGAGAATACATTTTATTTACTTCTTTCTTAATGCGCGCAAAAAGCTGTTCTAAACATTTTTAATGACACATATAACATAAATTACAATTTTTATAGTTTGTAACTTCAAGTAAAGAAACTAGTTTAGTTACATAGGTAGTAAACATTTCTGGTGAATGCTTAAAGTCTTTTCATAAGAACATAAAATAAATGTAAGTAACTGAATTTTGGCTTCCGTTTAAGTCGTACAATTTTTTTGTTTATTAAAAAGTATATAAACCTTTTTCATTTGCTGTTCTTGATATAATTATTTTAATAATACGAAGCGATCATTAATATAAAAATGAATATTAGTGAAACGTATGAGTTAAGAATATTACTGCTGTTACATATTAATATATGCATAATATAAATTTTTTGATTAATCGTTTGTTATCCGGAATAAACACCATAATTCCATGCATTCAATTTCAGCAATAACATTCATAATGCTTTAAAGCGTACATTTGCGTTCAGTAATCGAAAGAAATTTCGTGCTCGTGAAATGTTATTTAAATCCAAGCCCGTCATCCTAAATAATAAAAATGAACGAAAATCACGCGAAAATGGTTTGCAAAGGCAGTCATAAATAAAAGAAGTCGCCGAGGCTCGATAGTAACGATCGGTGCAGAGGTATAAGGAATGAAGCGGTCGCCGAGGGTGAGAGGAAAGAAAGAGAAAGACAGAGATAGAGAGAGGGGGGGGGGGAGCGGGGGGTCTCGAAGCGAAGAAGCCAGTGAAGCGGATCTCAAGCGCATTAAACGAAATTAAGCAATTAACCATTTAATCGAATTAGCGCGGTGCGCGAGCCGCGAGAGGTGCGCGTTGCTCTCGAGAAGTGGAAGAAGAAGAACGGCTCGCGGCTCTGCCGCTATATGTAGCAAGAGCAGCAGCTCGGCCCGCGAGCTTTGACGGACGAGCGCGTTTCAACGGAATCAGAGAGCGAGACAGACGAATATGAAGGTAAAAAGAGCGAGAGCGAGAGCGAGACAAAGCGCGATCGAGAGAAGGGAGAAGGGAGAAGGGAGAAGGGAGAAGGGAGAAAGAAAGAAAGAGCGCGAGCGAGAGAGCGGAATTGACAGAGGAGTTGACAGACGAGGATAAGGAGCGAGAGAAAGAGAGTAAAAGAGGAGGAGAAGGAGGAGAAGAGCAGTTAGAGGGTCAGCGCATAAGCGCACGCGGATCCCCTTGACGTGCGGGCCTCCTTAATTAATTAACGACCCTCGAAAATGTGCGCCTTACATGGACGCGAGAGAGAGCAAGCGCGCGGGCGAGCAAGAAATCGCCGCGCGCTCGTCTTCCGTTCCGCGAGCTATCCCGAAGATTCGGATTATCATTATTATGAATCGTCGATAGGCAGCAGCGATCGATCCGTGACGACTGATGCTTGCGACTTCTTATATACGTATATAGTGGAATGGGGAGATGGGAAAAAGTTACCGGTTCGAGGCTTAGTGCACACTTTGTTCGATTGGAAGCGGATTTTAAGGGGTGGATAATTAAGAAATTTCGTGAATACTAAAATAGGTTTTTTGGACGCGCACTTTCAGCTAGATGTGCATTTTCAAATGCTTCTAATTACAATAAGATGGATGGGGTCACAAATTATGTGCATACATTTTTTCGTACAAAATACTCGAATAATTATTCGTTCTCGAATTTTTTTTAAATTTTTTTACTAAAATAATTCTCAACTTCGTTGAATTTATCTTATATAAAGTATGATCTTTATTAATAATTATTAGCTATTAATTGTACATTATGATAGTTTTATAAATTAAAATCTGTATTTTCTTACTACGTTTGTGTTTCAACGCGGAATATAAGTACAAACCGTACGCGGAAAAAATGTTTTGTTAATGTAACAAAGTCACTTAGTAAAATACGCATTAACTATTTCTTATATTATACTTACCAATTAATTTGTTGTTTCTATAAAGTGTTTTGTTAAGATTACTTACCCGTTTGTTAAATTAACAAATTACTTGGTAAGTGTAATAAAAAAAATAGTGCGCATATTACCAAGAGACTTTGTTACATTAACAAAGCATTTTTTCCGTGTAAATACAAACTGTTATTAATTAGTACAATAAATTGAAGATTAATAATGTTCTACACCCTATGCTACTTTATTACTTATTATTGTCATAATTCAACATTTTATAGAGCAATTGAGATGCCAGCTTGACAGAAAAATAATACGTCCGTCTGGATTCACCCATGAAGCCGGCGCTGATATCAGTAAACCCTCGTGGCCGACGAAATGTAATCCAGTACTGCGTGAAATCGCAGGGCAAATCGTTAAACAACCGTTTTAATTGCAAAAAGCGATCGCGGCGCGCCAATATATAGATATGGCTTATACGCGCGCATGTGAGGAGGGGGCTAGAAAAAAACGAGTGGAAAAGATATTGCGCAATCAAAGCTCGCGGCGCGCGAGCGGCCCCATTGTCATTGAATTTCGCGACGGCTAGCCGTGCGACTTGCCATTATTGCAGCCCGGCCGGCTATATATGTTCATCATACGCGGGATGTATAGACGCACGATATGAGCCAGGCGAATGTATTGCATTATCCCGCGAAATGAGCCGCCGCAACTCGGAAAGCAATTAACGGTAGCGATGCGCGAACATCCCCTCGGCTCATCGAGTTGCGAGCGACGAGATTGTGTTCTAGCGTCGATGACGGCGGCACATAGGTATGGTGCAGGCGGAATCACTCGCGCGGCCTTTGACGCGCTGCTGCTGCACTCTGTACGTAGAAAGACGGCTCTGGCGTGCGAGTTTTCAATCTTCTTATATATGTATGTGCGCGATCTGCGAGGGCTTCAGTTGGCGCTCGTGCTTTGCACATCTCTAATTAAGTTTGTCGATTTAATCGCGGAGTGAACGATTATTGCCAATGATCGCGGATGATAAAAGGACAAAGTCAGTAATGAGTTCAAGCGAGCGATTTGTTTGCTATGAATCTCTAGCGGAAATTCCTCTGAATACGTACTAGTACTACTGATTACTAATTAATACAAATCTTAAACAAATTTGAGGTGATATTAATTTAGAAAAATACACTGTAAGTCAGATTGTTATATTTTTCAAAATTCAAAACTTCAGATTACATATACAAACCTAATGAAATTTCTAACATATTCTATACTTTGAAATTTTAGTAAACTGAAACTTGCATTAGGATTTAAGTTTTCACAGTAAATTAAAACATTTTAAGCTGTTACATTTTAAATCAATTAAGATAATGTCGCACGCTCGCAGAACAAGACTATGATAACTCAAAATTATGTTTTCATAAAGTCAAGCAAGAAACTTAAATTATTCGTAAAATAATTTTCTTTTACATTAATCTTATTATTGTATTATATTTTCTCAATCTCCTTTAATCAATTTTCAAAGTGTACTAGACGGCTTTTATTTTCATATGAGCTATTTTGTCTGCAAGAATCAAGTTGACAAAATTTTGTAACGTCATAGTTTTATTCTGCGATGTGTTCTTAATTTAGTGAAAACGTTCTTGTATAAAAATGTTATTATTGAAACACAGTTAAACTTTAAAGTATTGATTATTACAAAAAATAAATGTGACTCGAAACTAAACTCGAAATTAAAAATATCCTCAAGGTTTCATTCAGATTTCTCAATTTACTTATTATTTCATATTCCAATTCTAGGTTTTAATAAAACAAATTATTGAAGAGTACTGTTGATCATTAAAAAAGAACGGTTTTATCATATAAAAACCTTTATTTTAATTCATAATAATGTATGACTGTACAGTAAAATGATATTTATTTTCGATTTAAAAAATGAAAAAGTAAATATTATTTAATAAAAAGGTTAAATCAGTTAGAATATTAAAAAAATTACGAATAGAAATCAACTATACGGTTCTGCTAATTAGTAACATTAAAGCACACTCGACGATTAATTCTTTTGATAGGGTGCATTTGAATTGTTTTGAAATACTTCAATAAGGTTAGCGAATGTTATGCATGCAATCCAATGAAGTTACAATGCTTCAAATAAATTGAAACGCATCGATCATAATAACTTGATAGCGAGTGTACGTTCGAATCATAATATACAACTATTCATTTTATGAAATCTAAAATACACAAAGAGCAGCCAAAATCACCAATTAAAAGAATATAATGTCGAGAAGCGTGTTATCTACACGTTATACAAGATCGAGCAATGTTTAGCTGGGCTGCAATCGGCGGCTTTGGACACGCACATAAACACACGACTCTCCCAGGCTTGGCTTGCGGCACACCGGGGACCTGCCGTCTCGATCTTTTTCCCGCAGTCGGCGAGCACAGACCAATCGGAATGCGCGGGCGATAAAAAGGCGATTCGGGCAGCAGCAGGAGCAGCAGCAGCAGCAGCAGCGAGGGACAACACCTGGTACGCATGCGAGCAAACACGCTACTCGCGTCTGAGCCGAAAAAGCGCGCGCTGATCGCGTCTCCCCCTCTCGTCGTTGCCGTTTTAGCCTGCGTGCGTATACGCGCATCGTACGCATGTAAGTATACACACGCGCACGCGGGGTGAGCTTCCAGCTTCGTCCGAGCATTTGCTTAATCTGCTTTGACAGAAAGACGACGGGTGACGCTGACGCGTGTTGCGCGGCGCGCGCTGACACACGCATCGTGCACCTCTTTACTCGGCGAGTAAGCCCATTATTACGACTTCGCGACGCGCCGGCTATGTACCGAAGCTTATACCGAAGCTCGTTTCTTCGTCTTCTTTCGCGCGCTAGCGCGCAGTATATTTCGCCTTTGTCGCTTTTTGCGCGCGCGGCTCGGGGCTGCAGCGCTCCGTGCGCACTGCGCGGCGCTTCTTTATTTGCCCGCGCACTCTCCTCGAGGCCTTTGAAGTAAAAAGGAATAATTTTTGCCGGCGGGGAAGAGCCGCTTAAAGGCGCTCTTTAAAACCAATATAGCCCTCTGACTGGCTTTTAAGACGAAATGAAGAGTCACTCAGGAATTAACTTCAAATGTCATTACGGTAATAAAGTGCTCGTGAAGGTACGTTTCATGAATATCTTAAAAACTTAAAAGCTCCATTTTTTTCTCTACGTTTCGAAGGATTTTCGCTTTTCCTGCGAGACCATGCATTATCTGCATCCTGCGCAGCGACACTTGGAATAAATATTAAGACTTATGTTTAAATATTTTAATTTGAGAATATCGAATCTTTCGGTAATACACGACATCGTATGATGAATTACTCGGAAAACTGCCGCATTTTAGAAAATCTGTAATGGGGATGAATACAATAGTATATTGTGTATCAAGGGCGGCACGTGCTGGTTGCAGCCCTTGCATCGGCAGTCCTCGACATCCCTCGGCTCACCAAGGCCTGCAACGACGTCGCGGGTAATCGCATTCCGCCCTTGATGCACACGATACTTTTTGTCCTACCTTGACTGAAAGGCTGATTTTTCGTGCATATATGAAGCGGCCGGAGAGTGAGTTACTTTTGCACCCGCTTTATATGTACGAAAAAACATACCTTGGGTGCACGTAGGACAACAAATTTATTTTCACCACACTGCGCGTAAAGTGCTGACTGTACGCCCTCTCAGCAGGCCGTACAGTACCGCATGGACTGCCTAGGGAATAAAGTGACTTGCGCATGCGCGATGCGCCTTTTTCCGCTCTCGACTGCGTCTCGAGCGGTAAAACAGCGCGTCACGCGTACACAAGTCACTTTACTTCTAGGCAGAGCATGGGGTACTGTACGGCCTGCTGAGATGCGTACAGTCATTTCTTTACGGGGGTGTGGTGAAAAGTAGTATACGCACCTCTGGAGTACAGTAGGCAAGCATGCACTGTGTGAAATGCCGACCTCGCTTCGCTCGGTCGGCAACGTCACACAGTGCGTACATTGCCCACTTTACTCCCTCGATGCATAATGTACTATTTTTGCCCGGGATGAGCGTAAAGTCCATGTGTAAAGTGCACATTTCTGTGCGTAAAGTGAACTTTTTCGCACACGTGTTCGCAAAGTAATTTAAGTGTGTATGAAGTGAAAAAATGAGTGTAAAGTAATTACTTTACGCATATAGTAGCGGAAATCGCTGTGCAGCACGATATACCGCCCGTAACGTGAGAATGATAGAGACTCTCACTCTCACATTAAATTGGATCTGCTACCAATTGTAGGAGCCACAAGGAGGGGTGACTTACATGCGAACATTTATTTGGTGTAATTCATAAGTGTTATTTAATTTTATAAATTATCATGGATAATAAGTCATTTTTTGTTGGGGCTTTACTACTACTATATTGATAGGCATTTTCGTATATGGTAAAGAGCATAAGCCACCGTGTATTTCTTTTTGTATTTTCAAACGAGACGAAAATTTACGAAAATCTTAACTTATAAAGGTTCTCTGATTGATGTCACATCGTTAAAATATCATTTTCAAAGTTTTGGTTATATTTTTTTAACTGACTTCGAAAAAGGAGGATGTTCTCAATTCGGCCTGTATATATATTTTTTTTGTTCTATGTTTGTTTGTGCAATACTCTTTCTGTTAATGAATACTGGGTCAGTATCGAGCCAATACTAGGTAAGTACTGGTATTTTGTTATGTTCGTCTGTCGATTATTCCGAAAATACTAAACCGATTTGGATAAATAAAATTAAATTTGGCCGAAAAAAACGCTCTGAAAAGTATGAAATAAATTATAAAAAGTATGAATAATCGATAAAAACCTTTTCGAAGTCGTCGCCGAATTTCAAACTAACTTATAGTATCTTTCTTATGAATATGATTTAGAACTTATACTGGATTGGGTCTAAACACATATACTTATAATGCCTCTCAAGTCAGACCATCGTATCTCAGTGAAATTCGATGCCGACTTCGAAAAGGTTTTTATCGATTATTCATACTTTTTATCTATTATTTCATACTTTTTAGAGCGATTTTTCGAAGTCGCTTTTTTTAAAATATTTTTATTCATATTTGAAAATCGTAAACATTCTGAAAGTTTACAAAGGAACTATTTCATGATCTACAAGCATATACTACTAACTGAATACCGGTATTCTTCCCCATTATTACAATAAATATATATTTATTACGTTTAAATCCATCTATATAGTACATAATAAATTACAGAACATTAATCAAGACTTTCACTAATTAAAGTATATTTATATTCAAATAAATGCTGTCTATATATACATGGTTTTATACCATATGCTTTTCTTGCTTTGATATGTAGTCCAAGTGTCATATAAATTACATTTTTTTGCAAAGTTTGCTGTTTTTTATTTATCGGTCAGGCAAGCGCAATTTAGGTTAACTGTTAAGAACCGACATTCCTCGAATACAACAAAGTTTTCCCCCTAACTCCGTTAAGATTTCTCTTTCTGAGATAAACATCGTCGGATGTTCCCTTGCATTATAAGCATTCGGTGAAGTATGCCTTAACCCCTTGCGTGTGCGGTACGGTATTTTTCTTCACTGCATAATGCCGTGTGATAATGACCCATCTTCTCGTAAGCTTTTTACAGAAGGCGATGAAAGATATTTTCCAACTCGTTAAATTAGATTAAGTCCTAAGATTTGGAGTGATAAAAACTTGATTTATAAGCAAAGATGGAAATAAAAAGTGAACTTCTTTTTTTTTCATTAAATGAAATACTTATTATGACGTTCAATTATGCATTCTATTTATTTAATTTGATATTCAACGAATATACTTGAATATATTATAATGATCATTAATAATTTATTTTTATAAGAAAAACTTACAATATAAACAGAATAAATTCGAGAATTGAAGGTATAAAAAATATGCAACGGAATTATTGTTTCATGAATTACATATATATACCATAATTATCACTAAAAATTCTAATAACATTAGATAATGTGTCCATGTATAAACATTTTTCGTTGTATTAGAATTTCAAACAGTTAATTTAAAACTTTCCTTGTATATTTTAAGAACATGTGGTACACATCAAATCAGATCAGAACCTAAATTAATTTCTCAAACCAAAAACGATATTACCAAAACAGCGATACCTTTTCGTTCACGTGTTCGTCTTAAACTCATTCAAGTGTATCTACCTTTTACAACATGTAATCTAGGTCCGATGAATGGCTATGGCGTTTCTCCGTTCACGAATTTGTTTCTCATTGACTTGGGGAAGCTGAAAATTCATAGTAACAGCAGGCGGACAAACGAGACCTGATGGCATAGATCAACCCAAAAATTTCTTATTTTTTCGCAGCTAATATGAAGGACGCATTGCATTTTTTTTGACCTTGTGCTTACTTTGATTCTATGGGATTAACGCCACAGGGCGTCATTATTCATGGCTCATGCACAAAGAATCCCACCGAGGAAAGGTTCTCTGCTCTTCAAAACGGTCAAGGATTCCGATTGTCCTAACCAATTATTGAACGATTTGAAGAATGAGATAATTTAATCATATTGAGAACTTTTTATACTATAAAACTGTTATGAATTTAACAATTAGATTAGATTAGATTAGATTAGATGTTTATTCTGTGCAAGACAAAAACAATAAAACTACATTCAATAATAATACATATTTACAGAGATCATTAGTATAGTCAATCATATCACAGCTCGACATTGCTCGCCATTAACTTACATATATTGCACAATAGTATATCTGTCGTACATCTATCACGTCATTACACTTATCACATATTCTTATCATTACGAATAATACATTTTTTTGTGACTATCAAACTTAAATTTCTATTATAAATTACTTACACCATAATAAGTGTTTTTTTACGAATATTCTTTAATAGGTACAACTAATCTTTTAAATAATAACAATAATATATATATATATATATATATATATATATATATATATATATATATATATATATATATATATATATATAACAATATTTGCATATTAAATATTAAATTACTAAACTGAAAGGATTATAAACTTAATATTTATCAATTTGTAAGAACTTCAGGTGATTGTTGCATTTTACTAAAAAATACGAAGGTTAAAATCATTATTTCCTTTGCTGATGGAGAAACAGTATAAATAATTGATTTTAATAAACCGAATGAAGGTCATTAAAATGGAATTCACCTGGACAATTAAATAGCTGCAATTATCTTCGTAGCTGGAGTATGTTTTATTGTATATTAATAATTTCGAAAATCCAATCACAAAGTTAAGCTCAGACGCAGCTAACCCATATTATAAACTAAAAGAGATCCGAATTGACAAGATGATTTGACGATAATCGCATGTACGGTAGTCAATATAAAACACGCAGGCTTCCGAATAAAAGAACGGCTCAAAGGCTCACACAAACTCGTCGCATACAAGCGGCCAGCAACAGCAACAACAGCTCGACTTCTCCTGGCATCGGCTCGACGTTTTAATGCGACGTTCGCAGGCGCAGAGGCGATATTAAGCCGAGGCCCAGCAGCGACGAAAATGACAGGGCAAAGAGCGCTGCTGCTGCACAGAAGCCTTTCCGTGTCGTATATTGCAATATTTTTTCATTCTTCTGCCTTCTCCTCGTCCCCGCGGCCGCCTAATTACTCGCGAGGAGCAAACACCTACGGCTGGCCGCGAGCCCGCGTGTTTACGATTGAACTTAATCAATCAATTATAGCGCGTGACATCGCAACAACCGCCGCTACCTCGTTTATATACGCATAAAGCGCCGAGCGACGACGACAATTATTTGGCCCGCAAGCGCCCGTAATAACGAGATGAGGCGAGCGCGTGCAGGTGAAAAGGGAAGGAGCCGCGCTGACAGCCTCATACAACAAAAAGTATGTTACGCGCAAAAAAAACGATGTAGCTTATACATGTACGTGGCTGTGACTGCGTGTCATTCAACCGAGCTGTGCCGAAGCGCACGAAGCAGGGCCTGACGTAAAGCGCGAGTAAGATAAATGCGAAAATCCGCGAGTAAAGGAACGAAAAAGTCAGAAGTGTGTAAGGCGCGCATGAAATACGAATGGTGTAGGCTAAACGAATGTGGCTATGCGCGAACGAATTTGTAAAAAACCAGCGTGATAATAGACTAGGCTGCGCGGAAAATCGGTAAATGGAAAAAAGGCCTGCATTTGGCGGGCGAAATTTGAATGCGCGCAACTTTTTCGTTAAACTCGTGGAAAAGGAGTGAATGTAGGCTCGGTAAAGGTAGGAAAACCGTTTTGTTCGTTCGGGGTTTTTTAGACGAAAGCGCACGTGCTGTTTTCAATGTTAAATATAGGTTAAGAGATGTATATATATACTTGTTTCTATGCGCGCGGTTAACCGTCATTGCGAGTTCTAGTTTTTTAAATTGTGCAAAAGCACCTGTGTGCAAAATAAATCACAAAAACTGTGCGGCGTACGCTTCGACACGTACGAATCAAAGGTGTTTGTGCGCGCGATGTAGCGCAAAATTTAAAGAGTTGTTATATTTGCTGTGCGGTAAACATGGTTGAAAGATTTGTTTAGTACTTATGGTTTGACGCGTTTTTGGCGAGACGAGAAGTGCGGCAGGTATATAAGTAACGTTGCGGTGCAACGAGATGTTTTTCTTTTTTATGCCATTTTTTACGCTATGTACGAAAAAATTTATAAATAAACCAGCACACGATGATTGTTTAATTTACTTGTATATTTTTCCTTGGTTCGCTAATGAGAGTTTCATTTAGTATAATCAAAGGGGGGGGTGGTATGTCAGCAGAGCGCATCGAGCTATATATATATGTATAATTTACTCTAACAGATCTTCCTTCAATTTTAAAGTGAGGTTTATGAAATAGAAATTATTCCATTCTAGTAACCTAATTGAATTAAAGTATAATTGCAGTAAGTTATATAATAAATAATAGAACTGCTAAACCTTTATAGTATTGCTTCTACAAAGTATATAAAATTGACAATATATGAACAAAAATAATTTAAATTATTGTGGTTATCAAGTTTGTAAAATGGAACAGATGCATGAGAAATGGAAGTAGGAACTTTTTATTCTCAGAGTGTACAATGACACAATTCATGGAAGCGTAAGAATTACATTGATTATTTAATGGAAAATTGCACTCACAATATCACATTATTGATGTGTCATGTATGTTGCAAAAATGGGTGTACTTCATTACGCATATTGTTTATCGGCATGTAAAAGTACAACTACAATATACTTGGATAAGAATACTTGAAACAGCATTAAATGGACCACACTTCTTTTAGCTCGTAATTAGCATGCTGACTATAAAAATAATGACTATATGAGCATCGGTTTTTTCAGAGAACTATCAGTTTTATATTTATTGAATTCAAATAATATGATAAACTAAAAAAATATTAAGTATAAATTCAAATAATCGATTATTTCAGTATTGTTAAAAAAATTTACTTGAAATTAACAAACATTTATTAGTTAAAAGGAACTATTTTTTTATTCAAGTGAACGTTTACTTAAGTAAAATAAACAATATTATTATTTGTTCTAAATAAATGTTTTTGCATGCATACAAGTTTGCGTACAATACATCTTAGATACTAATCCTCAATCATTGTCGCCCTCGAAATCAACAAAACGGAATGATCAGTGAAACATCACGTGAAAAAGTCGCTCCTAGTCGGCCCCAGTGTCCGCAGTCGAAATTTCGCGCATGCACGGAGGCCCGAAGACATGTACGTATACCTTGTGGCCTTGTCTCAGATTACATCCTGTCACATGCCCGTTAGCTCGGCCAACGGGCTCTCGCCCCTCTTTCTCTCTCTCTCTCTCTCTCTCTCTCTCTCTCTTTCTTCTCCCTTGCCCATCGGAGCACAGTCACACACACACACACACACGTGCACTCGCGCGCTCCGCCTCGTGTTAACATCTTGTCGTACGAATCGGGGCCCGCAGTCTCGCGCGTCACACCACCAATCCGAAGCGTAGACCGGCCCCTTTTGCGCCTTTGGGTCTCTGTGGTGCTTCCCCTGACGAAAGGAATTTTCATAATTACACGCTCCCACGAGATATGTCCTGGATATGTATCCGGGCGATGCGCCGCTGCCGCGCAACTCGGCATGCGCACGACGATCCGGCCGAATACTGCGCATACTAGGAGGCTGCGTTTATTTTCATTAGAATGCTCCCTTTCTCGGGTTCGTTGATCCTCTTCCTTTTCTTTGCTTTTTCGGCTACCTCTCTGCCACTTCTCTTTCCTCTGCCGACACTTTCTTTGTCTTGGCGCTCGCTCGCTCGCATACTTTTCTCTCGGGGCGAAGGTTTCACCAATTTTTTCCTCCATGATTCGAGAATGGGCGTTTCTTTTGTGGCTGCATCTGCGTTCGTTCGATTGATGCTCTCCGTCTCTTTCTATCTCGGAGGAGGATTCCGATTTCGACGTCTGGATTCTTTTGTGGATAAGTGGCGGTCTTCTACGTATATATTCAATGTTGATCGCTGCCTTCCGCAGTGTCTTTCTCATAATTACTTTTTACGCAAAGCTGAAATTGATTGAATTCGAAGGAAGCCGTGCGATGCCAGAATTTTAGTCAGATCTTTCATGCTTCCTTTTTATCTGGGAATTGATTAACTTGTTTCCATCGTTGTTTTTACATTTACACTCATCTTTCTTTCGTCATGTATAATTATGCACAGCTAATTATAAAAAGTGGGAGAATCAAAGATCGCGTTTACCGCAACATATTTTAAAATTCACGTTATGAATTGTGCATTTTCAACAGTTCTTTAATTAAGAGATAATGAAGTTACCGAAATGTACATTTTATTAATGAAATTCATTATTTAAATTCGTAAGCAACCCGAATAATTAGTTTCCTTTTTATATTTCAGTATTTTTTAGGAAAAAATTCACAAGAATACAAAATTTTCAAATATTTTTACACAAACAGAATAAATTAAAAGTCAAAATTTTTAAAATACAGTTACTATTTTCATTCGTATTCAATACTCCACGCGTGGTTGCATTTGGAATGCACATTTTTTGCAATAAAACGACAATTCGCGAAAACAAAGCGTCGTTTTATCAGCGCGGGGTAACAAAATTGCCGTACAACACTCTGACCCTCCGAAACTCCACGGATTTTCAACTCCTCCCAAAACATTAATCCGCGGTGGTTTTGCAGAGCATCATTTCGCGCACGGTAGCTACTTCTATGGCAACGCATAAACTCGACTCACGGTCGAGCGGTCCCATTCGAGGCGCAGGCAGGCCGACCGACGATTCGACGACGAAGCACTAAGCGCGCTTAAGCGCTTTTGCAAATGAACCCCGCGAGGCACAATAGACCGTGTCCGAATTAGTATCTGTATATATCTGGATGGCGAATGCGTATATGAATTACCATACGAATGACTATAGCAGATGCTTTTTTTCAATATTACTCTGTATATTTTTATTTACATAAGTTTTTTTTTCGTCGTTTTTAGCTTGCCTTGTATACGCAAAAATAAATTGTTTTACACAGCAGCATTATTTAAATCACCCTCCATCGTTTATTTGTGAAATAAAATAGTTTGATCGATCTCTAGAGAGTCAAAATACGGACGTAGATAAATACTTGTTTAACGGTTGTTACAATTACACTGCGCATGACCCGTATTATTTATAGCTTGTCAAAGTATTACTGATTACATTTTTCCGATTCGAAAAACAAAGGGCCTGTTTATTTGTACTTTATTGACAACGCGAACATTTTCAACTGTGTAATTATTTAAAAGTAAAATTATTCAATTAAGCATACCTTGCTATATTTTATGATTGAACAAAAACTTTTAAAATAAATAACTTACGAATAAAGTCATAGTGGGTAGCATACACTAAAAAACCCGATTAATAATGGTTAAAGAAAGTTAAAATAATGTATTATCCACTACTTTGAGAACGTTAAATAAATCTTTCTAGTGTATAATAAACTATTTATTATAATGATTTAATAATTTTCAAATCGAAATATTCAAAAATAATCTTATCTTCACATGATTTTCATCTTTAATTTCTGATTCTTATACTTTTCATATTTATACTTCAGAAAATAGTACATAATATTCTTAGTGCACATAGAAAATTGGTTGCTTACCTTTTTAGTAACAGATGCTTCGTTCAGCGTACTATGCTGGTATTACAAAATAAAAAAAATATCTAAGTATCATACCCATATAAAAGAAGAATCAATCAATAACCAACGAAAGCAGTGCAACGAAAGCCCCAAAAAACTATCCCCGAAAATACCTAATTACAGCAGGAAATCTGTCTATCCATGTCTCTTTGTCCCTTTATCTCCACAGGCCTGGCACAGTAGGCGTGTACTCGCATTCCCTTTCGCTCGTGCGTTTATCGCGGATTATATTTTTATTGCCTCGCGGCGCTTTCGTATTCGGCCGGGACGCGTAACCCCCCCCGTATACGCGGATTAGCTCTGGCGCATACACAGCTGAGTCCTTTCGCCTGCAGCGGCAGCAGCAGTATAGGGTTTCAAGGGGTCGCGCGTGGTGTCCCGGTCCGTTCCATAACGGCCAGCCGCCGAATAATAAAACACGCCGCCGCTGCCGACGAGCCCCGCGTCTTCGCCCGCGAGTCAAGTATAGGTATATCATACCTACGGGGTGTTACGTGCTTATACGAGCGAGAAAGTTTCGTGCATCGGAGGCTGCAGCGCGACGACTTTTACGAGCGGCGGCTCGCGTCGCGCACCTGCTTTATGGGGGTTACCGAAATTTCCGAGTCCCTTTGATCGAGCTGTTAAACGAGCGGCCCGGCAGGCCGCGAGTTATATGCGCGAATGATGCCGCCGCACCAGCCGCCGCCAGTTTATAACTAATTGCGCGGCTAAAGTGCCTCGTACTTGAGGTTCAAATTTATTGCCTCTTTAATAGCCTTAATAAGAGCTGAGCTTTTTCGAATGTTAAGTATTCGCATATGGCTGTGCGTAAGTATATGCTGCTGCTTTCTTATAAGATTTTTCGAAATTCGCAGTCAGTATTTCTGTTGATTCTTAATGAGTGAGCAGTTACTATTTTATGCACTAAGACGAATTTGTTTATGTGCACTCGTATTTTTCGTTTTGAGGTCTCTTACGAATTGATGTGTGTATTTGAAAATTCTAAATTATCCGCAAACATTAACTTTCAATTAGTTTTAAATGCTGTTATTCAAGTTACTGGCTGCATTAGTTTGTTTGTCCTTCAATTTTGAAGTTGAAAATTCAGATATTTTGTGTTAAACTATATAAGAATTTATATTTCCTTTACTGTTGTAGACTAGATAACAATAAACTTTAAAGACATTTAGGATAGCAGAATATTGGGATATCAAAACCGTTTTTTCTTTTAATTATTTTGAAAATAAGAACTAAATTAATTTATTTTTTAACCCTTATGCTGCGGCATCAGTCACCGGTGACTCATCAGATTTTCAGACCCACATTTTTAGGACAATAATACTTTTACAAATAGACGACTACAAAATATTTTTAATGGTAATATTATTTATACAAATTATTTTTAACAATTATACAAATAGAAGTGCAAAAAAATTTTTTTTTTAATTTTAATTGACATTTTTACATTTTCCGTTACTAATATCAATTTTTAATTAAAATGTAATAAAATGTCAAGATCAAACGTAAAAAAATGTACAAAAACATGTATAAGTGGGTATAATGTAATCCAAATTACTTCATAAGTGCATTTTTACGAATAAATTAACATTTTCTGACACTATAATTTTTCCACTAATCGGCTGTATAAATAATTCTGCTTTATAATTATATTTATTGCATTTTTTTACGAAAGTACAATAAATACAAAGATTAAAGATGCGTGCCTAGTACATAAAACTCCAACGCTGAATTCCATCTGACCGCAAAAAATACTTCTATCCCGGCGACAAACCGCATTATTTCCCACAAAGCCGTAAAACGCTCATTCGGGCGACACGAAAAAAATATATACGCTCGTGTGTATACGTATTATACGAGGAGCCTATTGATTTTCACTTGGCAGTCAGCATGAGAAACGAGTGCAAACGAGAGAAGAAGATAGAGAACGAGAGAGAGCTGGCGAAATTTCGTATTCCTGGTAAACACAAAAACGCGCGTCTCGTATATGCTTAAAAATCATTCGCGATAACGATCGCGAAATTCCTGAATCTTCTCGAAGATTTAAGAGGGTGTGTGGACGAAGAGGCCACTCTCTCTCTCTCTCTCTCTCTTTCTCTCTGTTCTGTCTGCGGTTTCGCTGAATAACAAGCACTGCACGACACGCTCGCGGCTCCGGCCATTACAGGACGAATCTCAGCTCGTCTTTCGCGAGCAATTCAAAATTCAGGAAGGAAAGAGACAAACAGACGAGCGGAGTCGTAATGCCGAACGAGGCAGCCTTGTTGTACCAAAATCGGCCGCTGATGTATGCAATTGGAATATACGCGAGCGCCTTTGTACTACTATCGTTGCGCGCATGCAGCCCCAAGACTTGTTACTCGATCGTGTATGTATCATATAATGACGAGAGCGCGCGACGCTTTTATATAGCCGGGGAATGAGCTTCTCTCCTCTGTCTTGCTCTTTCTGTTGAAGAGAGTGCGCAGGCGATCGAGCAGCGGCGATAAGGTAATGCCACGAGAGCCCTCGCCAAATCTCATTACGATATGTGTGTATATATACGTACGGGAATATAAGAGCAGACGATCAGGCGCAGTCTTAAAGAGATCGCGCGAATTATTCAACGCAAGTGCAGCGTGTCGCCGAACATCTGTACTGCACGGTATATTGTTGGATACAACTGCTGCATTTTCCATTCGTCCTTATACTTTTCTGTATTTTATTCGTACATTTTTATGGCTTTGGCAGTTGGACAGTTTTACGTACAATTAATTATATGAAAAATGTCAAAATTATTCATTATATTCTTTTAAAAAACGGTCTATTTTTCTATATAATTACTTGATAGATACGATATGAGTATAAAAACGTATTACAAGAGAAATCTAATAATTAAATAGCTAATTTTAGGAAAACAAAATTATTTTTTAATTATTTGTTAAAATAAATTTTACAAAAGCATCTAATAAAATATTTACTTAATTATAATATTATAAATTGTAAAGAGCTTTATTATACTAATATGATTCGCAAGAATTTCCGTTTCCAATATTCTACGAATTAAATCCGCAGTCCTTAAGCACCGCGTGAGCCATCTTTCATTCTCAGCCAATAATTCACGATCTCGGTTCTCCGAAAAACTTTCACTGTACACCGCGGCGAAAAAGGCAAAGAAATACAGCAACAAAAAGAATCAAGATTTATCGATTTGCGATTGGCAACAATGCAGGCGTTATCGTCGTCGGCGACGACTGCGGAACTCGCGCGCCTACACCCGCCGGGTCGATTCGTGCGCCGTGCAGCCAGCGCTGTACGTATGGGTATCGACGCTTGACCAAGTAGTCTCGGGTCTCGCAGCTCCCGTATGTACAGCTGACCGATAATGCAAATCGTCCGCGTAAATTCGTCGCCCGCTACCGAATGTCTGCTCGCTCGCTCTCTCGCTTCTCGTCGACTTTATCGCGCACTATACGGTAGCAGCTGCATGCGCTTGTTGTCTTTTCGTCGGGCGCACCAGATAAGGCTCACTGGGTCTTGAGAGTTTTAATGCTTCGTGCGTTATTTTTTTAAGTATGTCAGTACCGTTTGAGAATGTGTTTATTTTAGATTTTGTAAGAATTTTCATATACAATTGCTTGCCAAATAAATAATCAACAGAACTTTTATTAATACTAACTCTGTTACCAATTTATGCCGTGTAAATTAATACATAATATTTAAATAATATTTGTATACATTGATGTAATACTACAAGCTCGTTATTACTTCGCATCCAGCATTATTATTTATTTTAGTTACTATTTATTAATTAATATATGCATTAAAATTTGTATTTATTAAAAATATCCCATGGTTTTAGTAGTAAATTATTAAAAAATATTCGTTTAAAATTCAGGTGAGGATAAGTTAATTATTATAATTTTCAGCAAACTAAAAACAAATATCATGCATGTACTGACATTATTTACCTATCATCACTATTCCCGTAATGAACGGTCCCATTGAATACGGGTGTATTTTTCCATTCTATCGATTCCCACAGCTTTCAGAGCACTACGATCAAAAGGAAAAATTTTAGATGTTTGGTACGCAGCCCGGTTTGACTAACCGCATATACGTTACTAATCATAAAATTATAAAATGTATGCACATACAATGAGCTGAAATCCTTATCACAGAATAAAGAAAGTTGCATGACAGTTTCAATAAATTTGTTAATATTTTACTATAATCCTCGTGATAAAGGAATAGTTAGCGACAATGTAAAAGCAAAAGCTATCAGCCTAATTAGGTTAAAAATCCCACGTGGTATATATAAGTGTCGCAAAAAAAAGTGACATAAAGTAGACACTAAAGGTTCGCTCGAGACATGATTTCGCCGGGTATTTATGTAATTCCCATGCGACTGGTGGGTCGATAGCCGACTGGCTGTGCCGTAGCTCACCATCTTGGGCAAAATGTCGTGCCGAGGTGCCGCTTATACACACACATACACGCTTATATACACGCGGCCGCAGCGGCATAATAAATGAACTGCAGTAGAATTGTAGGCCAGCAGCAGCAGCAACAGATATAAGGAGCTGAGCCCAGAGAGTAGACACGCGGTGCAGATACGACGTTTCAGCGCGGGGAGTGCAGCTCCGTTAAGGAGAAAGAGAACGAGAGCGATATCGCGCTCGAGAAACCCAGTCACCTTTATATATACCGGGGGCTTTCTAATGCCGGCGACGATGATTTAGCTGGTGTTCAGGGCTCGGGCTGCGACAAGCTCATGCTGCTGCTGCTGCTGCTGCAGCTACTACTGCTGTCTCGACGATAGGGAAGTCTGTCGTCGAGGTGAACTCGTATATACGTTGTACGGGATGGTCTTACGTAAACTCGCGTAATGAACCGTTTTTCAATATCTATTCAAATAGACTTTGTTGTTAACGAACAATAAATTTCAAAGGTCTAGATCAATGTTGCTCTTTTGGTTCATAACGGTTCTCTAAAGTTCTGAATTTATTGATGCATAGAAGACTTTCATTCTGTGACAGTACAAGTAGCTTATCTAAATATCAACATTTATTCTACAAATATAATCTGACGTGTTTCAACACAATAAATTAAAATAAATTCTAAACAATATTTTAGCTTATACATATACCAAAGATTTTGGGATATTAACCTTTTGAATATTTACAAAACTTTATTTTACGTACTTATTTTTTTTCACAATTATTTCATAAATAACAACGTTAATAGATCTAATGACTAGTACGGGCTGCATTTTAAACTCGCAGAAATCCATATCAATTACATGCCTACGTCTCGTTATTACATTATTCGGCTTTCGAGAGTGCTCATGCATTTTCACATTTAATTACAGACAGCCTGCTACTGGATTTATAGCAATAAGTGTCAAACCGCAAATTTATGAACTCCGAATCAACGAATAATGAGATTTTCGTAACTAGCTCGCTCTGTTGCACCGGCAGTTATATTCCATCGTTACGGAACTAAGGCGCAAAAAAAGCAACGAAAGAACTCCATTCACACAGTCGCGCCGCGATTGGAAAAAAGTCCCTTTTAAACACATCGCTAATTGGAATTCCTGTGAAACAACTCGCTATATGCGCGCGAGCGAAACAAATTCAGCGACACCTCCCTGCAGCTCATTTTTTTGCGTGCGCGGTACTCATCGCGCCTCTGATTGAAACGTTTATGGGAAAAGCTGAGCTCACGCGGCGAGGTCGTCGTTGTCGTCGTCGTCGTCGTTCTCGTATTCCCAGTGACTGCTACTGCAGCTTGATCGCCTCATGGACGGACTCAAGCTTGTGGCGCAGCCAACCGCACGCAATATCCGGAAGAGAGTGAGAATCAAGTGCGATCGCGTATTCGCGCCGCGCGAACTACTAATGCTGCCCCTTTCACTTGCGAGAAACTGTCTCTTGCATAGTGCATTATTTAAGGTAAGCCAGAATGAACATTGTTGTGGCGGTTTCTGTGAGAGAATCCTGAAATAGAAAATTTAGCTGTTTTTGTTTCTGTGGGGATTTCTATTAATTGTCTTGATTCAAAATTTAGTATACCTTATAAATATGTTAAAAGTGCGGATTTTTAAATAATTTAAAATTTTTTTAATTAATAACATTTTATTCATTATAAAAATAATACTCAACAAATACTTTGTTATTGTTGAAAGGAAGAGATGCAAGAGGAAGATTTAAAGAAAGCGTTTTTATTGAATACGTAGAACTCGATCACAGCACTCATTAACGTCCGTTCGCTTTGAATGTTTATAAAAATCTGACTCGAAAAAATGGCAAAAAGAGAGCGCGTAACTAAGCTTCTGTTGACTCACATAACAACACTGGCTTTCAACTTTTTCGAATGTTTCTTCGAATGACCAAATATCCACGGGTGCGCCTCTTCGCTTACCGTGACGTTGTCTCTCCCTCAATCCAGTGATCGGCCGAGAGATAGCTGCGGCCTCGGTAAAATGACAATCATCTCCGTGATCGCGGCCGCCGAACCTAGAGTCTTTTCTCTCCCTGTTCGTACGAAGAAATATTCGACAATTTTCTTTTTTTTTCATCAATAATAATACTAATAATAATAAAGCGAACGCACTACAAATACTTATTTAATATCAATAAGAATTTTAATAGATATATTTTAAATGAATAATATTATAATATTTAAACTGAAACAAACTTCTTCGTGTCAAAAAGTTACGAAAAAAATTTTGGAAACTTAGATTTAAGAGTCTGGTGCTTGGGATATTTTGTACAAGTATATTAATTTTAACTCGGAAAAATGATCTATAACTTATGATGGATTTTATAAAATGGTTTAAAATTTGATGAGAAACCTTATTATACTATGTTGAATTGTCTCGTGTATAAATAAATAAAATGTAAAAAAAGCGTTGCAAATTCATTGGGACTTAGCTTCCTCAAACTTAATAGATTGTTCCGAAATGAATTTATTTATTCTAATATATTATTTTAAATTGCTATATTTCTGTCTTATTAATAGCATAAGAAGATTTTTTTTTATCATCGATTGTTGTGAAAAGATAAGTTACAAAAAATTATAAGCTTGATATCATAGATTGCATTATTGATTTCAAAATATTAAAATAGAAAAATCGTTATAAAACAAAAATGAATCGAGGAATCTTTATTTTTTTCTGATTTCGTATGTTTATCAAAATAACAATTAAAAATTGATTTGTTTAACCCATTTCTTCCCAAGTGGCGTTTTTATAGTCGATTGGTTTTTTGTCGAAAAAATTGTCAAAAAAAAAATAATAATACATCAAATGTTTGAACCATAATATCATTTGCAACATGAATCCATATCAAGATCTTCGTTGAACCCGTTTTATTCTAAACAAGCACGTCAAAATGTTAAAAAATGTATTTCTGATTTTTCATCAAATTCAAACCGCCATTTTTAAATTTTCCAACGGAAATTTCAAAATTCTGAATTCAGAATCGGAAAGAGCGGACAATTTTACTTCAGAAAAGTGCTATTTGGTAATTAATATTTTTTTTCGACAATTTTTTAGGCAAAAAACCAATTGACTACAAAATGGCCGCTTGGGAAGAAATGGGTTAATAGAAAATGACCGCGATATCTTCGAGATATAAGCAACAAAATTAAACGAAAAATATAACCTAAAATATCTTGAATTATAAGAGACCTTACGGTCTTCTAAAGAGCTCAGTTAAGGGATAGTGGAAAGCTACCTTTTTCAGCTCAATTTATTATAAACATTTTCCATCATGTTTCCGAGATATTCTCGTTTAAACAAAAAATGACGTTTTCGTGTATAACAAAAGAAGGGCCTTATCCAAACTTTCAGGTCGGAAAAGTTAGGTAATTTTATGCTCTTCCATATACCTTTTCGTTGGTTTGATGATATTTTTTCTAAGGTATTAAAAGACCTGAAAATCTAAAATTCAAAAGTCGAAAAACCGCTATAAAATCTAAAACGCATTGGAAAGCAAAACAAATATTTTTGAGCCGCCTTCCTTTAAGAAAAACAAAAATAAATGAGTCCAAAAACATGAGATTTTAGCGTGGATTCTCAAGATATGATGGTACACATCCGTACATATACACACATATACATACACACACACACACGCGGACACACACACCCACACACATACATACACATACACACGCACGCAGACACACACGCACACATACACACGAACATGCATGCACACACACACGCACATCCATATGGACATTTTCTAAAAAAAGTGTATTTTGATTCCAAATGACCCAAAACATATTTCTAACATGTTTTTAAGAAATTTTATTTTTTTACTATTACAAAGCTTCCCTTAGGAGCAATTAATAATAAACAATGTTAAACCCAGTTACTTATTATGTATGAATTATTTGTACATAAATATATGTCGAGAATCAATTTTTAATCTTAGGTGGTTAGGTTCCCTTAATATTGTATACTAATTCATTCATAGACTTTCTGAAAAAACGGTATAACTCAACTTATACTATTCTATTGCCTATGTCGGTTGAATTCATCGTCAATCTCAGGTATAGAGAAAATACAATGAAAGAACGCATAATCTGGCATTGACGATCCTATTTCGAGAAGTGTAGAAGATCTTGTCATTAGTCGTCGGAGGAAGCGAAGGAGGCAGAGAGGCGAGATTGAGAGACGTCGTAATTACTAAAAGCCGAAAGTCCTAATCAGGCAGCGATAGGCGAGGCTCGCTGCTGCAGTGCACAGCAGTGCCAGGGCAGAGGCAGTGAAGTGTTCCGCGACGCGGCTTGCTCCCTGCACGCTTCGCGGGTGAAGCTCGCGCTGGCTTTCGCCCCGGAGAGCCCCTTCCCTTGCCGGTATCGCCCAGCTTCTCATTCAAAGCCCGCAAAGTTCTCGAAACTGCCGCCAAAGCAGTCTGGGTAGGTAGCTCGCTCGCGCGCCGGGCCTCCGGAGGCGTTTCGCTGCGCCGCGGCAGAGTCGTCTCTTGGCATCGTGCGGTACTCGTTAGTTGCTTCTGCTCCCGCTGGAATATACCGCACCGCTGCTATGTGGTTCGGCAACTGTGTCGAAGTACTCTGATTTTGAGCTTGCAAATAAAGAAGCGTATAGGTTTTGGGACTTGCTTCATTAAATGTTCATGCGCCACTTTGCTCTCGACTTTGCTCTCGACTTTGCTGGCTTCGGCTAGCGAATTGTTTTGTTATATCGAATAATCATTGGAATTTGTTTCTCAAACTCTAAAACAACCTTTTCTGTTTTGCTTATACATTCTGAATAGAAATTGATTAAGCTAAAAGTCACAGTAACCAACCATGTCCCAATACTTAACCACTCCTAGAAACTTTATTTTTTATTAAGCTTACAACATAAAATAAAACAAATATTTTAATTGATTTATGTGATTTAAGCATTTAATTATTTACACAAAAATTTACACCTTCTGACATTTTTTAACAACTATTTTTTAATTGATTGTAAAGTCCATTGCGTATGTAATTAATACTATGACGAATATCGCCAAATTTGCTAAGAAATAACTAAGAAATGCGTGAATATTATTAAGCCGATATAACATAATACTAGGTTTTACTTCATCAAAAATATATTAATGCAATGTTTAGGTTGTTTATATTAAATAAAAAATAAAAGATTATACGTTTACGTAATTTTTTAAATATTTAAAATAAATATTCAAATGGTTATGTACTGGTACAGAAAAAAAGCGCTGGACCGATAACTAACCATTTGGCCAGTTATCGGGACACTCGCGAAATTAAGCGCTCAAATCTGCGCACTAGTTCCTGACCGCGTGCAAGCTATATGCTAATGTGTCTTCACTAAGCAGATTTTGTATAAATCACGTAAGTATAGTTATTAAAAACATTTCTTATAACAGCACTTAATATCCTAGTAGTAGATACTGTATGTATTTTTTATTTTTATTTATTTTTCAAAATGCTCTTGTTTGGCCAAGTGAAATCGTCAATAAGAAGAAAAGGAAAACGGGGAAAAAATTTCAACCGTACTGACTTCAGAAGAATGGCAAGAAGTCCATTTGGATATTGAAAATAGGAAAATTGAAAAACAGACGGTAGCTGAAAATCGTAAAAAGCTCAGAGAATTGTCAAAGCTAAAAAAATCTAAGGAACGAGAAGCCAAAAAAATTCGTGATTCAGAGAAAAAAAATTAGATCATGAAATAAAATTGCTCCAAGCTAAAAACAAGGCTATAAATATAAAACAAGAAAAAGAAAATTGATAATATAAATAAAACCCTTAATGTTAATTAATGTAATTTGTATGCAATATATATATATATATATATATATATATATATATATATATATATATATATATATATATATATATATATATATATATGCGACCGTAAAAACTACTATATGTACCTGAACATAAAACTATAAGTAATAAAGTAATTTGTTTTGTACATTGTAAAAATTGGCTTAATTATTTAATTTATTTATTTATTATAAAATATACGGACTGCAGTCGAAGCTCAATATTCTAAATTTAATTTTGTAGTTATCATGGATTCTTTATTAAAAAATTAAGTACGTTTTTTTATTATTTAATTATTTACGTTTTTTAATAAAATAATACAATGCCAAAATATATTACTTAAGTACTTACTGAATCGTCTAATTATTTTAACATTGATAAGTATGTTTGATAACATATGGCCAGTTACTGGGACATCCAAAACGAACCACAGGGACAACAGTCGATTTGCTCGGCCATGTACTGGGACAGCGCCATTAATATTATTTACGTTAAATTTAGAGTTTAATATCACAAAAATGGCATTTTATCATATGCAATCGATAAATAATAGTAAAATCTTTTGAAATTATAATCGCTTTTCTTTCATAAAGTACATTTTATACATTATACTTCAAGAATATTGATTAGATACCGTTAAGTGGTTCGTTACTGTGACCCTTACCTTAATAACGTATATTCTGATAAAATTATCACATTCCGTGATTCAAATGTTTAGCACGTTCTCTTTTTGTTAGGAATGAAAAAACTAATTTTAATTAATAAAATTATTGTATTTTTACTGTATAAACTAAATATAATAGTTTCATTTACTAAAATTAAGTTTCCTTCCTTTTATTAAAAATAATCTTGATACTTTTCCGCGCATTTAGACATAGATTAAAGAAATGCTTACTCAAATGGTTCATATAGCATACGCATTACAATTGATTGCTTGCTAATCTTACCAGATATTTGATTTCAGCTTGCGTGCAACCATCCGGTTATCAAATCTCAGAACTAAACTAGACGATTCATAATGTATACATGTGTGCAGTTGTTCCGCGTCAGTTGCTATGCGATTCGAAACACGTGCAAGTATGCACACCCAATGAATCTAGATATCTTAGCTCACGTGTTGCGCTTGTATATAGGTATATGTACAAATAAATTCAATATTCGTCTTGATACTATATTAACCCTGTATAAAATAATTTTTTCGTCAATAAACAAAATTTTATTTTATTTATTATATTATCACATTGGCTAAGAGAAATGATGTATGAGGTGCTAAATATATTGAAAAATCACGAAAGACACAAAACTTACTAGGAGAATGTCGGAGGTTTGGAAAACGATATTTGCTAAAACTTTGATAGGTGTTTTCTGACACGTAAAATGAATTGTAGCACCTTTAGTTTTTTCCAATGGGCCCTTATTCTCGAGATATGAACCAAATGATGTCAATTGTGCGTTATTTTAGTAGACCATAGCTCTTCAAGTTCTTATGCTACAAGAAATTACCCAAACGTAACTAAAAGTAGACAAAAAGAGTTTTAATTTAATACAAAGATAATATTAAAGCTCATTTTGTCTACTTTTAGTTACGTTTGGATAATTTTATCTAGTATGAAAACTTAAAGAGTTATGATCAGAAGTAGAGGCATCATTTTTTACTAACCTAGCGCACAATTAAGATCAATTAGTTGATATCTCGAAAATAAGGGCCCATTGGAAAAAATTAGAGTTGGTACACTTCCTTTTTAGGTGTCAGAAAACACTTATTAAAGTTTTGGAAAATATCGTTTTCAAACCTCCGACACTCTCCTAGTTAGAAATAAATTGATATTTTATATATGTATAAAAATGATAAATATTCTATGATGAGCAAAATAATTTTGCAATTTGGATACTACAAAATTATTTGAATAACTGAAAAACTAAACTTGTATAACAATTTATTCAAAATAATTTTTTCTGAAAATTTATCATCATGTTTTCACTACAAAATTTTATCATTTTAGTATGAGAATTTGTATATAAACATTCTGTTACGTAATTTAACATCTATTTTAGTACATTATGAGCTATTATCGTTGGTAAGATTTTTGACACATTCAAGAAGACCGAGTTGGTCAAAGTATCAAGAAAATCCTGATTGCCGAAGTCCTTTCTAAACCACTAATCCAAAAGGTGGAAAAATCTAACTCAAAATAAATCAAAATTTAATCAATTTTGACTCTGTATTAACTTTTGAATACACATTGAAGCTACATGCTTCTTTTTTATGCAACTAGACTTACCATGGCATTCTGCAAAATATTCACCCGCGAATGCACAATTGAAACCTGCACGTGTCGTGCACTCTTTTCTTATAGACAGTATATTGCGCACGGGAGTGGCTGCTGCAGCAGCTAAAGGTTGCGCGTACGTGAGCTGTGACTTGTACTACGTTCCGTACCCTAAAAATAATCTGTGCAACGCTGTACATGATACTAATTTACAGGAGTAAACGTCGCGTAAAAGGCCCTCGTTCTTGCACCTAGAGAGAAAAAATGGAGTTTTTATTCAGGTCTTTAAAAACGAATACGCAGAGATAGAATAAGAGAGAGAGAGAGAGAGAGAGAGAGAGAGAGAGAGAGAGAGAGTGGGGGGGAGGGTTGTGTAATTGATCGTTTGACGATATAATTTTTTGTGATTGCGATCTTGACTACGTTATACTAACACTGAATGAGCAGTTTAAAACCATGTGAAATATGTGTGTTTGTTACCTGTTCAGCTATTGCAATGTCGTACTTCTTGTTTAATATGTTATGGGCATTGGAGATATTAATTGAACTGGACGGTCGAAGATATCCGATAAACTTACACTGTTGTGCGTTGTAAATTATCAATATCAGCCATTATTTTGACATTGAACACTGTACTTTTCATGCTATTTATATCACACGAATAATATGATAATGCAGTTCATACGATTATCAATTTTAGTTGTAGATATGATTCTACTTACTAAATACATTTTAAAATTATTTACTGACATAAATAAAAATTCTTATAACATAAATATATTGTTATTATGATCAAAGTCATATGCAACATGAAATTTATTTAGGTCAATTATTTCACTCAGTAATCACACAAATTTCTGAAACACTAAAATTAAAGTTTTAATTTTAACGTTTACTAATCGCGCGATTGTGCAACCAACTTTTAACGAATTGATCCTAACTTACATAGAATTTTTATATATATTTTTAAAATATTTAGTTTAACCCTTTCAGATCTGAATTAAATCTGGCCATGATATACTACTTTCTGAAGTGTAAGTATTTTGACTTATTATGGACTAAAGAAGAAATTTAAGTATTTTAAAAAAAAAATTATACATATTTACATATTTAGTATATTAATGTAATGTCAATTAGGATCCAACAAGTCGAGGTCCGTTTGACAAATAATCATTCTTACATTTTTTTAGTATGTTCTTTTTAAGATGGTGTTAAACCTCATGTTACCGGTAAATACGGGGAACCACTTTTTTTATTCATTTTTCAATTTTAAGAAAATATCTCTATGAAAAGTTGTTCTTTTTGCTTGGAACAACAACTTTTCATAGAGATATTTACTCAAAATTGAAAATGAAATGAGAAAAGTGGATCCTCGGTATTTGTCGGTGACAGGTGGCTTTAACATCACCTTAATAGCCATAGGATCTGAAAGGGTTAATATAAGTCCAAATATAAGTTGATTAGTTCAAATTTTATATGCATAATAGCATTTTTATTTTCTTTATGTTATTTGGATATTAGTTGTATAGTTTTATTTATACATTTTTCTGAATCAACCCATGGTTATACATATAATAAAGATTCTCGGAAATTTACTTAAACTATTTAAAAAGTTGAGTGATAAAAGCAATTGAAGAAATAAAAATGAACATAAAAAATATGTAAATATAAGTAAATATTCACCTTAAACATATATTATCAACGTCTACATTTGTTTTCTCAAAACAAGATAAGATTTAGCAGCCCCGCTTTCCTCTCTGCATAGCAAGCCAAGCATAAGTAGTTTCATTTCAGAAGCTCCATCGCACTAGCATGAGCCACTGAGCTGCTGCTACTGCTTCGGACCTTCGTTCGAGTCCCTTCGACTCGCGGTCAGAGAAGCTCGCATTGCTGCATTCGACTCGCACGCAAACTTCAGCCCAAATCTATACGGTGGTGGCGGCATCGTCACACATGCACTCTGCGCTATTTGCGTGCACATGTCGTCCTTTTCTTTCACCCTCGCTCTCCCTCTCTCTCTCTCTCTCTCTCTCTCTCTCTCTCTCCTTCGCTTTCTTTTCTCTCTCCCTTCTTCGAGGGCATTAGCATAACGCCGGTCGCACGCGAGGCATCCCGTGTACACACATACACACACACAAACACACATACATACTCACACATACACTCACTCACACACACATACACACACACGCGCTCACACATACACTTCCACGCACACACACATATATATATATATATATACACACGCACACAGAGACGCACGCTGCGCATCTCTTGCACGAAGCAAGGCACGAACGAACCAGAAAGAAAGAGATCTCCATCTCCCCTGCCTCCCGCGCATTTTCGGGTCCGAGGAACGCGCGGTTTTCGGTCCTAGAGAGAAAGAGCGAGGCAAGAAGGCGTTTTGTCGTGGGCGCGTTCGAAGGTGGACGAGAACAAAAAAAAAGAATACTCGAGGGAGAGAAGCGAGAGCTGGACAAAAACGAAACTCTCGTGCAGCCATCTCTCGCTCGTGCGAAACCCGATCGCTCTCCTTCTTTCCACGCACACGCGCGCCCAGAGCAGAGTGCAGACGTCGATCCTGCTAAAAATTGCCGTCAGTATTGTTCTCGCATAGATGGACGCCCTTATTCACTGCATCTTCTTTCCAGCTCTCTTTTTCTGTTGTTTTCTCTATAATATATCTCTCCTCCCGCGTGCGAGCGACTTGTGTGTTGCTGCAGACACGGTTTTGTTGCTCGCGGCGCCTCGCGTTTCTTCTATGTGCGTTGCTGCATTCTCGAGACGGCGGGGGCGGACGATTAGATTTAGAAGTCGAGCCGAGAGGAGAGGACGCGGCTGGACAAACAGAAACAAGCAGCAGGAGCAGCAAGTGGACAAACACGAAGGATATAGGGTGTCCGCGCTAGTTCTCTTCTCCCCGTGTTCTGCTCTCGGTCTCCGTGGTATGACTCCTGTGCGTTATATGCGCTACACCCTATCCTACCGCTTGCAGTGTAGGTATACCTATATACGGACAACCAAAATTACTCACTATTAACTTGTATCATGTAGGAATAGCTTGTATGGTTCTTGAATGGGGGAGGAGACTTTTAAATTGGCATACTTTCTTCAGTTTCTATTAATTTTAGGCTGAGGTATATGCGGATCGATATTTAATTACTCAAAAGAAAAAATGGATAATATACCTAATTGTTTATAATTTAGTTATCGTATTTAAATACAAATATTACTATTAAAAAACAGTTTTACTACATTTATACTTGTGTATTATTTATTTATTATCTTATTATTTTAATGAATACTCTCTAAATTTATTGGAGTACTTTTGTCGTGCTAAGTGTAGAGTGAGCGACAATTTGTTCTAATTAGAGTAACTTTCCAGTATTGAAGAGTTATTTTAATCCCTCTAAATTATAGTGTAATTAAGGATTCACTTTAAATATCACACTAATTTGGAGTTAAATTTATATTGTAAAATCTATAAAGAAATTAAAATTTGGTATTCGAAATTGAGCATCGTAATCAACTATTTTTTTAAAAAGCAAACAAATTTTTATCTTATATAGATATATATTTACTTTATGTTTATCTAATTGAAAACAATATTGTGATCGGAACTCCGTCGTTGCGGTGAGCTTCGTAATATGTCATAGAAGACTCCTTTTCTGCATAGAGTATATCTATATATAGTTGCAGTTCCGATGCCAATTTCATGACTTGCAAGCAAGTATTTTTTTACCTTACAATTTACATTCATATCCTGTTATACATTCATCAACATGTAAAAAATAATGTATACAAGTTTTAATATCAAGTACAGTTAAATAAAATAAAGGTACAAGAAAAGCTCAGATGTAAATACAATATGCATACTTTTGAGTTTTATATTACATTGCAATTACGAACGATTGAGTCTTCAAAACTTTAATTTTATATCCGTTTGACAGAGATAAAGCAAGTGATAAAAATGCAAATGTTATTTCGAATCATGTTCCAGATCAATTTTAATCGGCGTTCATAAAGTGTTATAATAATATCTTGCGTACTGGAAAGCATAAATACTTAGAGTTAATCAAAAAAAAATTTCATTACACCTCTCAATACAAAGAAAACGCCGATTCAGATGAAGCAATGTAAATCTACAGAAAATAAAATGGAAGAGAGAATTCCTATCCCCTCCCCATCGAATAAAATAGCAATATACATAAAGGATCAATCTGGGACAGTGATAAAAAACGACTTTCTTACCGGTAATTACTCGAAGTTAAAGCAAGTTTACGATTCTTAACGATTATGATGGTGAGGTAGCGAAGATTCTTAAAAGCATTCGTTACCACTCATAAACACCCGCCAAGTGTCAGATATCGTTTGACGACTAGCAAAGCCAGTAATTAATAACTATCTTGATGCTGGCACTTAGAAGTACGTGTACCGATTGTAATTACTGACGCGAAATCGACTGGCGAGTCCAGTTTGGTTATCGATCCGTAAAGTAACATTACACATAATATATAATCCAACCGGTCGAAACATACTTAATTGCATAATTCGAGCATTATTGTCATTACTCTTTTTGCGAAAAGTACTGCCTTGCGTATCGATTTATTAACAATGTGATAACAGTACTATCTATTAGCTGATCGGGATAAGCACGAACTTGTTTAAGTATAAGAATTAGGTTCAGTAATTTTAAGAACTATTTTATTACTTGAGCAATTAAGGAAGTTGATTAGTAACATTAAATTCTTTATTATTGTACAATCAACTTTATACAAATTTACAAAGTAGGTATTTTATACATATTTAATAAATAACTCTGAATTTATTATCATATTGTATAATATATCGTTTTACAAATTCTTAATAGCTCTAAAGTCATATAGTAAAATAAATAAATAAAAATAGTTGAATTTTCTGTTGATGATCTTGAATAAGTGTTAAATACTAAAGCTGTACTGTCACCACTACAATAATAAAGAAAAGGTAGAAATTTTGTTGTAATCTTACATAATGATCAAAAAGTATAAGTTTGATTGTTCGAGTATCCGCATACGTACGGACGTTACCTATTTAACAACGTCGCGACTTCGGCCTTTCGTAAAGAAGAATTGAGTCACTGTCATGCCTATTATGTCAAAGAAAATCGATGAAATCCACACAATAGTTTTCATAGTGCCAGTCATTATGCATTCTTTGATTAATCTTTTTTATACAAATACGATGACTAACGAAAGTTCATTTGAATAGTATGTGAACGCTCGTTATCTAGGATCTTTCTGAGAAGATTGGGGATGACACTCCATGATGCTATTGTGGAAATTTGTCGGCTGAAAACAAAGTTAAATTATCTATCTGAATGCCACATTTATACCTATACAAAAGAAAAATAATGTCAATGAATGCATCAAGTATGAAGTTCTAATCAATAACCGCTATATTATTAGATAGAAAAAAAAAATTGGATGACTATACTTTCCTATACTTCTTTGTACTTATTCCTTAATTGCATTAAAAACCTTATTATTTATAATTCCAATATTGATTAGTATAAAGCCACAATTAACAAAAATAAACCATTTCTAAATTCGTTATTAACATTAAGTTCGGTTGATGCAACAAAATCTATTTATCTTCGTCATATAATTTATAGCAGGATAATTATCAAAAATGTCTAACATAACGAAGAATAATATTTCCATGCACCTGCATACCGAAAATAAAAGTTAATTAAACTATTATATGCACCAAGCGAGGATGGTGCACGTTCCAATGAGGCGCAGCACGATATAAAGACTTCAAAATAGCCGAGCTGTACAGCGCGCGCATTAGAAATCCTAGAAACAGGTGCGTGGGCGTGTTGAGGGTATACAATACCGCAGGCTTGTAATTTGCGTGCGGCTGATAGGAGAAAACAACACAGTGGGGGGAACTCGCATAATTTGCAGTCGCGCGTCTCGGCTTTCTTATTCCAGCTGTAAAGTGGGCATAAATTGGCCGGGGGAAGCCTTCGTCGTCGTCGGCACCTCGAGCCACGATCGCCCAAATACGGCGAAATGGGCGCTGCAGCACGCGATACACGGACGCACACACCTGTGCGTTTATACAGTTTAGCGACTAGATGCAGTTCGATGCGCCCGCCCCGGACGCCTTTCCCGGGATTTCCTTACAGTTTCCAAATCGACGCCCTGTCTTTGGCTAGATGCATGCTAAGAGGCGTGAGCGCGCTCGTTTTGTAGGCGAATTGATCTTCACTCGAGATAAGCAGCTGCGCTGGGCTTTCTCCTTCTTCTTCATGCGCTTTCTTGCTGGCGATTACCTGTAGGTGAATTTCCTATTTTATACTGAACACTCGAGCTGGCTACATTAGTATAATTATTCTTGAATAATATTTATTTACTATTTAAAGGTTTTCATCATTTTTTATTTATTACATCTTTTGTTTAGTATTTTTTTAAAACCTTTTTATTTTAATAAAACCGAGGTGTAGTTCACTGTACATATGCAGCATGCACACTCTTCTGCAATGGGTTCTTTCAAGAAATTTTAGCATTATGAAGTTATGCATATTTTAAGTTTTGTCTCATGGAATTGCATGCGGATAATAAAACTCACCTGTGTATAACTTCATAGCGTTAATATCTAAAAAAATTTTGAAAGAATCCATTGCAACAGATTGTACGTGGGTAGCTATATATTTATTTACTTAGCGGTTTTTATATTTTATCTTTAGACCTACAAAATATTTAAAGAGTGGTTAAAAAAAGTTTTAACAAAAAATATTTAAAACCGTAGGTGAAGATAGATTTTTAACGTATAATTTATTTGAATTTAAAACATTTTTTTTAAATCTACCTTTTTTACAGTTTTCAATATTTTTTGTTAAAACTTTATTTATATGTTACTTACATGATTTTATAAAACTTCTCGCGTTGATTTGGCATAATGTTTTACAGGTTCATCGATAAAAAATAAAAACCGCTAAAACATTAATTGGTAGTAGGGCCTCCCCTTAATCTTTAAATTCTGCAATTTTAAAATTCATTAAAACCAATTTAGAGGCAAATTATACAAAAAGCTTTTAAAAGGCATAGCACCTGTACAAAGAAATTTATTTAGATCAAATAGGAAGCGATATCTATCACCAATTACGACGCTTCTCCTTTATTCTGTCAAAGAAACCGCTTAAAATAGGTGACCCTATATCTTTTGTGTCACCGCCTTTTTCCATGGACTAGATTTATCGCAGAATCGAAGGTTCTTCCCTGGCTTATCCCCACTTTCGTCTTTTTTTGTTATTCAAAGCTTGTTAACCATCGCTTCTTCTGACCAAGATTTTTTTAATTATTATAGAATACGAGGCACCGTTGTCTCCAGGCTCAAGCTACTTCTATAGAAAAAGGCGAGAATGTAGAGTGCCGAGCGGAAAGAAAAGAAGAAAAAGAGATACATCGATTCTTCCCGATTTTCGAACACCTTGGCAATTAAGAATGGCGGTCAAGTGAATTATTGAGGTCTGAATTTATTTACATTTGGTTCCCTATTTTTTGAAATAGATTTCTTGTTCTCACAAAAGTTAAAATGAAGTGTATTTGAGTAGCTTTACAATAGCAAACGAAATAATTCTTGTTAAGTAAATACATATTTCTCAGGACAAAATTCTTCTAATCTAAATCCTTTATATTATTTTCTTTTATCCGTCTAGGACTACTGACATTATTATTGTTGTATATATTTTTAATTTTGTAATTGGTTTTATCATAGTTACTTTAAACAACTTCAACAAATGCGAAAAGAATAGAACTTTTTTTAGAAAGAATTTATTTTGCCACATAAGAATGAGTAATATTTTAAATTATATGTCTGAAGTAACACAATGTACGTTCCATCAGTTTCTTTAGTATTTGAATTGGTGTATCCGATATAAAATAAATGCCACTGCATTTAATGCAAACATAAAAATATTTAATCCTGTGTGTAACATCGTATTATACGACGTCGTGAACATCGCCGTCCTCAGTCTCAATTTCATTCACAATTTAAATCGTCGAAACGCGCAGCTTCTTGCCGATCTCGCGATCATATCGCGGCAGTAATCGACTTCATAACCGTGCGCCGCGCCATTCTTACGTCCATTCACACTTCCTCTGTGGTACGCGTGTACACACGCCGCGGAGGTCAAATTAAAATCAAAATTTAAGCATCCTGGATGTCGTTTAATGACCGATTCGTCCGCGCGCGCATCTCACGCGCATATAAAATCCTCGACGCGCGGCGCACGGCGCACGGTGCACATAATCAAAGGGGCACGAAATTCGATGTTCAAGAGGAAAAATAAAGACACTTTCTTTCGCAGTGTCGCAGGACAGGCTCATTAAGTTGTAGCGCGGCGCAGGCTCGTATAATCGATTATTTATAGCGGCTCTTCAAAGACCAGAAACACAAGGCGGATGAAGACGTCCTCGAGCTTTACTGCTGCTGCTGCAGTTCGCTGCGCCGCGCGCGCGCGGATACATCACGCGAAAAATCCTGTCCATAGAAAGTGAGAGGATCGAGAGACGAAGAGACGAAGAGAAGGAAGAGAGAAAGACGAGCGAAATTAAAGATACAGAAAAAGGAGATAGAAAGATTGGTGATATTCGGCTTTATATGCGGAGTGCGCGCCAAGCCGCAAGTGTATTTTCGTGGACACCTGCTGATCTCGGCGAAGAGTCATCCGACCAGGAGGTCTTCTCTCGTGCGCCAACCCCTCCTTCCTCGGACATCGTCGTCTTATACGTGTATGTGCACCGATTTCCTTCCGAGAGAGCAAGACCGTACGTGCGCCTGTGATGGTGCGCGTCGGGACTCTTTGGAATTGCGCCGCGCTCGGATTATGGCGGTATTGAGTTATGCTCTTGATACGGCCTTCTTAATTGGTTTTACCGGGTGTATATACGTTACGTCTCTCTGCCGCATACCGAGTTTGATGATTTTATTGGCCGCGCCGCGGATTTCATTTATCTTTTATACTTTTAAAAAGGGAAAAGAAGGGCAGCTTTATATCGATTTTATCGGCTCTCAATGACTTTTTGATAGGTTGATCGATTCTCCTTTTGGCTGCTTCACAAGGTTATTGTCTGAGTTGTTCGTTGCTTAAAAAAGCTTTTAGTGCTTTGTTATTTTCAAATTGGAGTCGTTTCAGAAACGCAGTTCAAGTTCACAAAACGCTCGACAAAACGAAAATATTGATTATATATTATACTGAATTTACTGTAAATCATGTGGAAATTTTTATATAATAATTAATTACGAATTCCTCGTGTTTAATGAAATAAATTATAATTTTCTGTGAAACATATTAAATTGATTTTATTACCTTCTAAATTAAATTGATTTAAAAATAATGTTCGTAATAAGGATATTAGAAACGAGTTAGTTAAGAAACTAATGACTTGTGTAGAAACTAAAAAAAAGAAAACTATAAAAACGAATTTTCTGCATTTAAAATTCTTGATATAAATATTTCGTTCCCAAAGTAATTTAAAAACTGACGCGATATAATAAATAGAGTTATCAGTATCCAGAAAGGAATAAATTGTATAGAATCTGTCATATGTCAAGTCAGACCTTTCTGATATAAAAAAAAAGCTATTTAGAATATACTTAAAATTAAACTTATAGTGATAGAATTGAATCGATTTTGCGAGTGGGTTGTAAATACCTACACAATAATAATAAATAATAATATATAAATATACAATAAATTTCAAATACATTTTAAATATTACATATCAAATTCTGAAACCTCACTATCTGTTAATTTTAAAGTTTTTGATTTAATTAAAAATCGCTTATTTTAAAAGAGTAGTGAAATGACAGTTTTAAAATTAGCTCTATTCCAAGTGTTATGTTAATATTTTGATTAATTATATGAAAAAGTTAAAGTTGAAGTATGCAAGCTAAATACTTATCGATAAAGCATCGAGTAAAAATGAAAAATGACATTGCAAATTGTGCAACAATAACTGTTCACCTGTTTAGAAAGTTTTGTTTAGAATTACAATAATCTTTAGAATTACGCTAATCTTTATACGATGTAAACGCATGGGAATCTAAAATATTTATCGTAATTTTTAAAGAAAAATTTATATTATTTTTAGCATTCAAATTTTTTTTATGTTGTGCATCAGGGATATACACGTACTCCACTATGTTGTGTACATGTGAATGTCCTTGTTTTAAATAAGCTTATGTTTTTTAACGTCGTTTATGAAAACAAGTTCATGTGAAAACATACTATACAAACCAACATCATGTATATAAGTATTAATTTGCCAATTAAAATAATATAAATACGACCAGGTCAAGGAAGAATGGTCTAAAGTAACGGTGTCTTGTTTACAGTGCACGCAGCAATTTACGGTGACAAAATTATCGCATCAGTTTTTTAGAATCCATAATCAACGTCGAGTTCTTTTCAGGAGCGCATCAAGCCATAAAGTTGAATGTTATGGAACAGCACACACATGTAAGCTCGTTAATGACCGTGAAGTGTGGCCCAAATATAGCCAATCGAGGTGAATAATACACACATTGGAGGCTGGCGGGGCTACTTGGAAATCGCGCGTAATTATAACCGAACGATCGTTAAGAAGATAAACGCGTCAAGCTGTCTCGAAGTGTGACACGCCATTCGATCGTTATAATTACTTTTCGCGGCGCTGGGCCGCGCTGCTGCAGCGCGAACTTCACCTGTTAAAAGAGATTTATCACGCGGGTCCAGGGCACCGCTGCCGCGACTTCTCGAGAATGGGCCGTGCCGCGCTATGGCATGCGGAAATTCCCCGCGAAACTTCTGAAAATCATTGTTTGACAATTAACTCGGCCGAGAATCACCTGCTGAGTTATGAAATTCATCTTGATCTCAATTTGAACAGCATTTTGACATGTCAAAGTTAACTCATCTGTCTGAAAAATTAATGCTTATTGTGCGCAGCTTGTCTCGTGCTTGACTGTGCACTATAGTTCAAAAGATTTTGCATTTCTTTCGACTATATTGTACATGATATTAATGCATTTCTGCGATAGAAATCAATCTTAAATTCATAGCTGTAGTAATCGGCCACGAGTAAGATTGATTTAAGCAGGGATCAATTTTCAGAAACAATCAATTTTACTAATATTGAACGAATTGTTATTAGTAAAAGTATGTTGATTGACTTCATTAAATCATTGACAATTGAAGTTATTCTTTATTTCACATCTGTAAAATAACCTTGTAATAGAAATGGTGTCAACGTTAAACTTTATAGTTAATATTATGTACCATTTCCTTTGGTTAACGTTATTTTCGCAATATATTGTATAATCTGTTTATAAATGGTAATTAGTTCCAAAGTAATTATCGATTTTAACTTTATGAAGTTAAGCTGAAAAATTCATTTAACAGATGAGAAACATATAAAAGTCGTCAACCATCTGTCGCAAATATTTTTAAAGGAAAAGCTGTCCACTTTATATCTCAATTTTCGTAATTAAAAAGTTCTGAATCGCCGGCGGGTAAGAGTCAAATTCGTTCCTATCGATTCTACTTGAGAAAGTAATTTCATTAAATGTATCTGTAGCATCGTCATCCCTTTTAATCCCGTGGCGATTAGCCAAATCCTTCGTATGAAAAGATAATTCGCGTTTCCTCGAACGTCAATGCAAAAAGCAGGATTAAACTTCGGTCCCCGATGCTCGCTCGTTCGCCTGCTCTCTTTCTCTTTCTCTCTGTCTGCACGACCGCGCTCGCGCATGCAAAAGCATTGAAAGTTTCGACGACATAATCCTCCCGATGTGCCTGACAAAGCTGTCTGCGTTTCGCTAATGGCCTTTCATATATTATATATAAAGTGCGCTATATAAATGTGCGAGCCCGCGAGGCGATGACTACATTCATGAACATGAATACCCGCAGCCTCTGCAATTTATCCCTTTTTTTTCTGTTTTTATTGAAGCTTTTATGAAAATTGTTAGATGCCTCTCTTCAAATGTCCGCAATCGAGATTAATTTTAACAACCTGAAAAAAGACGTTGTAAACGAAAGATAAATTTCATAAAAATATAAACTTTATTATGAGTTTTAATTAGCAAGAAAATAATAAGTATACACAAGGTTTCTCTTATACTTTAAGTAGAAAAACTCTGTAATGCAATTACTAATTAATTATACAAGTTTGAAGCCATTAAATTTTGCAAATTTCGAGACAATATTTAAAAACAGCATCTTTAATATTATTCATAGATGGTAGGTAGTATATGAATAAACCTTAGTTGGAATTAACAAATTTTTCAGATAAAATAATGCAAAATTTGACACAAGTACAGCTATATTAGGTTAATAAGAAAGCTATATTTTAGGAAATACATATTTTGAAGAATGCATGATCGGTGACAAATTTCCATCTCTCGCGAGAAGGCACGCAACAATCCCGCGTGTCCGTAGCGCGTGCAGCCGCAACCGAACCTTGCCGCGGACGCGCACATCCCTAATCGCCGCGGTGATTTGTTTCGCGGCTCGCGGACGTAACGCGTGTGTATGGTAATGATAACGCGACGATAGTTTATGCATTCGAGACGCGAGCGCGCGTATACAGAAAACGAGGAGCACTGCGGATAGAGGCTCGCACACCCGCGGCATTCGCGTCCTTTGAGTTTGCGAGAGGGCGCATGTATATGCGTACCCAGGTATGTGTGCCGCCATCGCTTGTGTAGCGCATTAATGTTATAAATATGAGGAACATCGGACGCGTACACCAGCCCTTTGCCAAGGGCACTAACGACCGCTATCACTTGGATAGGGAGTCTCTCTCTCTCTCTCTCTCTCTTTCCCTTGCGTTCGTTCTCGACTCCGAGCGTTCGCATCATCGAATGTTTGCGCGGCCTCGCTTAGCTGCTCTTTTTGGCACTGGCTCTATGGCTTTTTCTCTCTTGCTCGCTATGGGGATTCGCATGGAGTCGAGAATACGAGACACGCAGAATAAGAAATGAACAGTAGGAATTCGAGAAATATGTAGAGGAGAAACGGATTGCGCGTGTACGTACTAGCAAAAATCCGATGGAGTACCTGTAGATGGATAGTAATACAGAAGTCGTAAATTTGAAATGAAATTAGAAATCAGGCATTATTTTTATTAATGTGACGAGGAACATTTTGAGAAGCATCCAGATATACAGACTATGATTGAATACTTTAAATTAATATCTCCTTCCATGATCACGAGACTACAGATATGAATTCGAAAATATGAAATTTAAGATAATTATAATTAAAATTATATTCTGAGCAAATGTCACTTGCAATATCTTAAAAGCACATAAATATTAATTATATCAGTAATGTCCAGTAATATATTATACTTACATGGTGAAAAAGAGTTTTGTTCATTAAACTATTATTTATAACTTGAATAAAAACATTGAGGAATTCAGTTCTTAAAAGAATAATAGTATGAAAAAATATGAATTTGTTATATCAATTGAAATTTTTTAATATATTAGCATTATATTGTTTTTTTTTAATTTTTCTAAATATCATAGATAGGGATTACTTACCTTATCCAATCAGCGGGTTGCAAGCCCGATCTCCACCGAAATATCTGGTAAGACATTTTTTCAAAATGTACTCGAAATATTGGAACTAGCGGCGATACGAACCCACGCCCCTTGAGCGGCCTCTGTCTTAAGAAGCAAGTACTTATCTTACTACTCGAGCCACCGACCGCTCCATAATTTTAATATTTTAAATTTCGTAAAATGCATTATACCATTAATAGACTATACAATATTAGATTATCTATTATATTTCAATCATTGTACTATTTCATTATATTCACCTTTCACTGTCATTATTTCTTCTACATGTACACTGTACATAGAGTCAAATTATACTACAATGCAACAATATCTATGGCTTTCTTATTTGTAAATGATCATTAAGGAGTGCGTTTTGTCTGCCCCCAAACAACATTCATCGAAAGTGCAACACAGTGTAAATGCAACTCCCAGCAACAGTAGCAGCAGCAGTAGCCGCAACGATTAATTACAACGCCAGTCAGCTTCCCAGATTATTGCAAACCTCGCGCTCCGCATACAAGCAAGCTCCCGCATCTTTGTCAGGTGCGCGAACAAGCCCATTGAAAACGGGCGAAAACGGTAAATCGCGCTTCCACGCGCGAATATGTCGCGCCCCCTCCCACTTGCCGACCGTCGCGTCGTAGGGGTCGATTAACGTCCCATTAAATCCTATACATGTGCACATACAGCGGCCGCATGTACGGTGCGCACACAAGGCAGCCGCCGCTTGAGAAATCGACTTTCTATTCGGCGCGTGCAGACTGCATCATGCGTTCGCCCTGCTGCTACCGCTGCTCATCTCCTCGCCGATGCTGCTGCTGCTGCTGCTGCTGCTGCTGCTTGCTATGTTGTGCGCAAACGGCTGCTACGTTACCGCACGTTAACGAGCCATCGTAACAAATCCGTGTGGCCCACATCGTGAGCGAGCCAGGCCCTCTACCGACACAGGAGCCCGACTGTCGTCGATACTGCTGGCTGCATGCTGTTCGCCAAAGAGGCGCACGCCGCGGTGGACGTCTTGTGGAACTTTGCTGATGATGTATTCAATAGATTTAGAAGAAATTTAAAAAAAATTCTTTTTATCCAAAACTATTTTAATTGAATGCATAAATTCGGATTTTATGAAATAAAATTATCACTTATTTATTATGAGACATTTATAATAAAAATTAAATTCTTTTTTTGCAATGTTTCAATGGCTATTTCGTAATTCCTTTCAAACTATATATATTACACAATGGTCGTCAGATAGTAACTCCTTTAGTGTTGTGCTATTCTTCGGTCTCTTTGGCCATATTACTATTATATACTAATAAGTTAATAATAAATTATACCTAACTAAACACCATAAAATGAACCGATGTAAACAACTCAAATTTACAGAAAAAGAAGTTTATAAAACTTACGCTAATAAAATTGTAATTACACATGATATTAGTAATGGTTTGAATAGAACGAAACTTCTCTGATGATCAACTTGATTTTTCTATGTAACATTAATTTTATAAATTATATTTATAAATTATATTAATAATTAATAATCAAATGTACTCAACATATCCGCATATTAATTATCATTTATCATATAATAATTTTATACACAATACAATAATTTGCTTCAGTTTGTATAATTCCATCCAAAAACAATATAAAACTTATCAGTGAATCTTCATCGATTTACTGAACGGCAATAACTAATTATAATGAATATAAGCATATAAAATAATATTTTAATTTTTGACATAAAAATAAAAAATATAAACTTTTTTATGTTACAGGTACGTATAACTTACAACGTAACCATCATCAAAATTTTAAAGCATGTAACGTAAGTTATGCAAAATTATTATTGTAACACTATTATAGGCCATACTATATAAATACAAAATGAACGTGAAATTGAAATTTAAATGAAATCTAAATACAAAGTAAAATTTAAATGCAATTCATTATTTTTATTATGCACATAAAAGTAAAATTCGAGCTGCAAATACTTATCAATATTTATGATTCAATTTCATAACACCAAAAGCAGTCGTACAAGAAGTACTTGTTAAAGTTTTTTTAATACAAGCCGGGTAATTGTTGGTGTGCTCAAAGTTTTCACGAGGTTACGCTGAAACTCTGCAGCCACGTCGCGCGACTATTATCGGCGCGAGGAATCGCGTCTCACGTGTCCCTCTGTGCGCATTATACGGAGGGAGCTATAGTGAAAGCATGAGAAACGAGCAAATTATACCCAACTTTATCATAATTTGCCTCGCCGACCAGGAATGCGGCATTACCTGGATTACGTGAGATCCTACGGATTTCCACTTTGGGAATCCCGTGCTTCTTTTCATTGAATATATTGCACGTGTAACGACTTGGCTATGCGTATGTGTCATCTTCCTTTTGATGGACTTGATCGCGTTACTCGGCTTCGTTCGGAATGAGGCTATAGAGAGAAACAAAAAAGAGGTATCAGGGGGCGAAGACAAGTGTTTACCACAGGCGTGAGAGCGAAGCATTTTAAATTTCGAACTCTTTTAGAATTGTAGTCAGGCACGTGCGTACGGTGTAAACTATTGTCCATTCACACGACGAATTCCTGATTTTCGATTTATTTGAGAATATGTAACACGTTCTTCTTTCTAAGGAGTTGAATAATAGATGAATTAAAGACACTCCTGTAGAACAGCGTAGGTTTCACCTTAATATTTATTTTTCAGTATGCCTAGGCATTGTTTTGTGGCTGACTCATCTCCTATTATTTGCCTGGTATTTCATAAATTTCTTTCAACTCATGCGGCGCCCTGTCAGAATTTTTGAAAGCGTTAACTCAAACATCCTGTTACACAATAGACTATGACCCTTTCGTAGAAATATTTCGTTACACGATTCCGACCTTTATAACCATTGATATAGAACATTGAACACTCAAAATTGTTAGTAGAAATTTTAATCAGAGTTTTAATTTAATAATGTCTGCAATAAATGAATCAAGGTTTGTTTTTTCTAATTTAGTTAATTGTACATTTTTTGCAGTAAGAGAAATTAAATTTGGTAAATTTGGTCCACATTTGTGTAATAAATAATTTTTTATATCCATCGCATCATTTATATACATATATCATGAGAAACAAGTCATTTTCATAAACCACAATCCAATAAACTTAAATCTGAGGAATAATTAAATATTTATTGAATTACAGTTTGCTAGTTACTTGCATTAACAAATGTTAATTAATTAATCGTGTAATAGAAACCCAAAGGAAGAAATTTGAACCCAGAATCATAACAAAATGTTTCATAAAATATGAGACTAAGTATAGAGTTAATTACACCTCGCACCGGAGTAAATAAATTTTCCGCTTTTAAACCCGCACGTATATGCGCACTTCCCGGAAAATTAAATGCGCGTGCGGCGAGGAACCTAAGACAAAAAAGAAGACATGATCGTATGTATATATAACAAAACCACCTGTCTCGACGACAAGACTGCTTTAAAGATCCCACTCTCTATCGATAAGGACAGAGCTCAGCGAGTTCACGTGTGCGATGAATGCACTCACGTACGTGACCAGAACACCTGTTCTCTGCGGGCTCGAGACTCGTCCTCCGCGCTTACGATTCACGCCCGGACTCGCTCGCTGACTATAGCTCGCTTCACCTTCACGAGTGTACATAGGTGCGACCCCGCCGGATTCGGAGGACCTGGGTGTGGCTGTCGTTTGTTCATTCGTTCATTCGTTCGTTCCTTTGAGTGACCGAACCTACCTATGCAAAGAGTCAACAAGAGGACCAGTTTTCTATCTCGCGTTTCTCGGACTGTAAGTACTTATCGCGTGCACGCGGAGCCCGTGTCTTCTTCCTGTCATAGGCAATGCGAATATAACGTCGAAGAGCGGCTTGCGAAGAGAACTGGCTGACTCCCGGCGCTCTTTCGAGCGGGAGAACGCGCAGTCGCGAGTCCCTTAGCTGCGGGATTTAAAGAGACGTGCGGCCAATAAGTCAGTGACACTCGTGTTTACGGCTCTTTTAACAACTTTTTTGCTGCATTCCAGTTTTTGATTTATACGCCGCGTTAGTATACATTTTTTCCTTCATTTCTTTGCTCTTCGATGTCTATTGGTCTACAACGATATTAATATATCATACGTAGGTTTTGATTAAAATATAACGTCTAGTTTGAAATTGAAGATTCCTTGTTTTATTATTTATTTGTACAAAATTCTACACTATTTGTATTTTTTTAACATTTTAAATATGTTAAGATAATCATTTTTTAATACATTCCAGTTTTAACATATAAAATTAATAATTATGATTGTGGAAAAAACTTTTAATTTAAATGAGCGATTTTCACGACATTCTGTTAGTTTTAAAGGCTCCACTTATAAATGCTATTAAAATGCAAAATAATTAAAATCTTGCATTGTATACGACAAAATATAATATTATTACATAATATTCAATGGCATTAGTTATAAAAATCAACACCCTTCATACAATAAATAAGTCAAATATGCCCAAAATGTCAGCTACGTGGCATAATTTCGTTTTAAATTACAATAAATTTGAGATGTACTTATCTGAATGAAAGATTTGCGTAATTTAAAAATGATGCTTCTCAAAATATATGTAAATTTAAACATTTAGTATCCAATTAGAAGGCATCAATGTACACCCACTGGAAAGTGATTCTTTTCCGAACGTGACGGGGGGGAAGCTAGTATCATCAAGCGAAGTTCACGTATCGATGGGAGGTTTTCTATCTTAATCTGTGGTGTTCTTGCGACATATCTAATCTCGCTAACCTCCAAAATTTGAATTAATTTAGTATAATTATATACACTATATATTTAATTTAGTTAAGATGGTTAAGATTTAAAATTTGTCCACGTTCGGAAAATAATCACTTTCCGGTGGGTGTATATTCGAGCGTATATCTATCATTCCATAGACTTTTTTTTGTACATGAATTCAACGTATTTCACCTATATATATGCCACGGGGATGACCAAAAATTAACAGTTTCGCGATAATGGTCCAAATAAAAAAAAAATAATATCAGAATTTCTTCTTTTATGTTTGAATATTCAAAAGTGACACCAATAAAAATATCATTTAGATTATTTTATTTTTAAATTTTATAAAATTAAAATGAGTATATTTTTTTGCTAATTTGATATCCAGATATAAATCAGAACTGTAAAATACTAAAAATCTGCATTTATTCAATTTTATTCTATTTATTTGGTTTAATATAATTGTCATCCACGATATACACCAGATATAACTATTTTATTTAATTAGTCATTGTAGACAAGCATGATATATGAAGCTTTTATAACTATAACGTAATAAATGCATTTTTTAAACTTAACAAATGCCTATCGAAATCTTGTAATTATTTATAAATTACATCAAATTATAAGTATTAATTGCAGTGATAAAATAATCATATTTTACTTTTTACTGTTACTAACGTTGAAATGTAAGCGACAGTTTCCAAAATTTTTATAATGGACATTTTAAGGTTCTTTTATCGTTCTTAAACGATTGATGTATTACAAAGCTATATTAGTATTTTTGTTACAATGGTTAAATCTATATATAGATCTAACTTAATTTTGATTCACATTATTCGTTTTGGCTTGATTATACTGATAGTCGATTTCACACCTGCAACAATTTCACTCTCATCGCTTTATTACAGATTGCCATTAACTCGAGCAAATTTAATGGATTTCAATCCCCTAAGCGTCATCATGACGATCCAACGAAGTGTTAACTCAGAATGGAATAAAAAAAATTGGAACTACCTACATAAAATTAAACTCTTCTTTGCAGCAGCTAGAAAATTGAACAATATACACGAGGAAATAAGTTCACAGCACCAATCGCGAGTAAAAACGCGAAAAAGCCGAAAAAAATTACGACAACGTCGACGTCAATCTACAGCATAATAACAATAATTAATTTTAACTTCGCGAATCACGTCGATACCAAGAGCTATGCAGACTTGTGGAGCGGCGAACAAGGGAAAGTCCGTAAAATTATATCAGGTTTCCCGTATTTAGGCAGGACGGCCAAACGATCTGACCGCAGTGCACGCACTTGGGAGGCGAGTGCGATTATGTCGTTATCGCACCAGCGGCTATCATTACCGGTTTATCGCTAGCAAATGAAAAACCATTATACAGCGAGTTTGTCTTGGCGGCGGTGGGATATTCATTCACGAAACGGCCGCTCGCTGCTAGTGCGGCAATATTGGCCGATACGCGCTGACTCCGAAACTCCGTGTAGCTATTATAGCGAGTCTTTTTTATACTTAAATTGTACACACTTGCCTGTAACCATAGAAGAGAAATATAACAACAAAGAAAGTTGATTCGATTGTTGTTAATTGTAACTAGTAAACAACGATTTAATATATTTCTAATGCATGTTATTCTTATAACTTTAATTAACAATTATCATTTTTTTAATAATATGATTCATAATAAAACAATGTTAATTATAATTTATTTCATTCATTTAACTTAAAAACACAGAATTATAAATTTTTAAAATAAATTTAATTTTATTACGTTAAACACGTATTGTAAGTACAATACGTACTTTTAATTAGACCATTGTCATGTTATATAGCGTATCAGAATAATAAATTTTGATTGCATGCGAGCTTTATCATGAAGCATCCCGTAATTGACATCGTCATAATAGCACTGTAACACAGGTATTTAATTTTCCGGAAAATACACATTCGACATTGCTTAAATACATTTCGAATCCAAATATGTTGCGTATAATGCAGATACCACTCAAAATCGTCACCTCACGCTCAAGAATCTAGAGAATGACACCGAGGTGGTGAATGCGATTCCATTTTCAGCGGAATAGAAACATTGTGCGGGTTGTACGTGTAAATTCAAGCGCGGACAGAAAAGGGAAACGCCTGCAGCTTGGTAGAATTGTTAGCGATTTTTATTCAAATTAAAGTCAATCTATATGTGGTCGCATTTTGTATCAACGAGATGAATTTAACAGACTTAAATGCAGAGGTTTGATTAAATTTCACAGTCGAATACCGAAATGAATGTGAATCAGATTGTTTCACTAATTATTAGTATAAAACTACCTTCAGTAATTGTATTTGTCATTAAAATATAGTTATAGAGTTGTTTTCCTGTAATTTGAATGTTTTCAAGCTAGATATGTACAACTCTAAGATAGTTTTTCTTAAGTTTTATACTTATATAAATATAAAAAATTAGGCTGTACCTATAAAATTAACATAAAAATTCGTAAACCATCGAAATATAAGCATTCAGACGATTTGACTAAGACTCGCAATACGTTTCTCCGAGTGTGGCCTTTCGTGGACCAAAAAAGTTCCCTTCCAGGCCACAGTCAACTGGAATGTCTGGTTTTCGCTGTGCACCACGGGCGTCCTCCCAGGACAAAGTAAAAAAACACAAACGTAAGCGTGTGCACGTGTCGCAGGGATCTTAGCGAGGATTTTCGCGAGGCGTATATATGAAGGTACACAAACGCAGATGCAATTGCGAGAAACGCCCAGTCGCTGCTGGTGCTGCTACTTCGCGCTTCTGTTTAATTGACGTAAGCTGCTCTTATTCAGGTGCAAATTCTTCCGGGGCGTGCATCAAAACGCTTATCACGAACTCTCAAGGTGCATACCAAGTAGCATGCGCACGCGTACACTTTGCGGAAACGTAACGGATTCACGCGGTGCCTAGATGTCGCTTATGCTTAGTTGAAATACTCGCTGGAAGTGGATTTTCCGGTTTCGTTTGTTGCATTCTTTTGTGATCGTGAGATATGGGGAGTTACTGAGCTTAGATAAGTGTGCAGTAAGTCTTTTGCGTCAGGTTTGTGTATAATACGTGATCTTCAAATGCATGCATTTGCAGCAAAAGGGGCTTCGTAGAAAAACGCCCAAATACAGTTAGACATAATTCTAGAAGCCTTTCATAACTTATACTACGTGATAGTGTGCAGTATTTAAACTAGATATGAAGAAATATCTAACAAATAAAGCACACATTTTTTAAACAAACTGTTATATAGATAAAACATCGACAGTTTATTTAATAAAACCACGTTTCAGTCATATTTAAAACTATCAAGTTTTCCTACATTAACAAGCCAGATATTCTAATTTTTTAAATTTTGGGAACCTTGCTATCAGTAGCTTTGAGGGCATACAAAAACTTACGATCAGCTACTTTAACGCAGCAGCTGGTTTTTCGTATCTAAACTTTGAATAATCATTACCAGAAAATTATAAAAACAACTTTAGTTTTCCTATTGTTATACAATTTCTTGAATTACGAAAATTTTTCTAAGTCTTACTACTGCTCAGTTATTTATTAATATTGTCGAAAAAAATTTGCGCTATCGGGTAGTTGAATCTTCAAAGAATATGCCTGATTTTTTTGCACCTTTGTACTATCGATATTCACAAAACATCTAACACCTAAAGTTGGGCTTTATAATTGTACGAATAAGCGATTATTGTTTTATTAAACATATTAACAAAAAAAGCCAGAGGACTATCATTTTTTAACCGATAGTAGTATCGCACAGTAAAAGGTGCTTTAGCTTTACTTTTTAATACGTATGTGTACAATATTAAAAACAATATATCACTGTATGTGTACTATATTTTTGTTATTAAGAGGATGCGTCAAATTTACTTTGCGTGTGGATGTATAATTAATTATATCAAAGTAAGTTTCGATTTTATTAAAAATACATACACTACATAGTTAATAAAGTGAACAATAAATGAATTCATTAATGTACATAATAGAATGCAATAATCAGATCTGTAATACAAACTGCCAGTGGTTATATACTTATTTTTCAATTAGCATAAGGATTTGTTTTCGTTTAAATTCAATGATAAGTAGCATGCGGTAAGCTATATTAAAATGAAAGATAACTGCTTTGGTGAACAAATATGCATAATAGGAACATAATATTAATGGTTATTATTATTATCGAGCTCCATCATAAATTAAATTTCAAAGAGTTAATCAAGCGTCCGTGAAGCGAGCAACAATCGTTATATGAAAAATGCCCGAGAGATTCGAAGAATGAACAAGTCATTCCCGGAACGTCCGCTGCTGCTCTCACTCGCGCGCGTTTGCGGGGCGCCTACAAAAGAAACTGCCTGCGCATTTTGACCTTAATACACGAATAACAAGGAGTATACGGCGAGTGGCAAGGAAGACGCGCGGCCGAAGCGCCCGCATATCCTCGAAATCCAAATGATGAAATATCGCGAGAATCGAAAGGTGCGGGCCTCCGCGCGTCCACCTTCTCCTAGGAAGAGGAATGACTGCCGACGATGACTAATGGACACACCTGCGTTTTCACCTATAGAATATACAACCGCACGCACGCACAACCTTTGAGCGACTATGGGGAGAAGCTCGCGTACGCTATAAATCAATATAGACACATGAATCAATGCCTTCCGCGCGGTGAGTCTGTATATCGCGCGCTCCACATCATCGATCCCAAGGACTCTGCGGAGCTCTGAGGTTCCTCTTTACGCGCGGACAACTTTCCTTGCTTAAAACTGGACCCTTTTTCTTTATGCACTATCCGGCTTGTTCAAACTGAGATTTTAGTCTTGCAGAATGTTGATAGAAAATCACGTTTCAATATGCTGTTAGTGCATTGATAGCAGAAATTTTATAACAAATAAAAAGAATCATTTTCCAATACGCATAACTCGATTTAATTAACAATCGGTAAGAGTTAAGATTAAACTTCGTGCCACAACTTTCTTTCTGTTTCACTGATTTCATTATACTCAGAGTAAGGTCTACAGTTTTATTATTTCTGGCAAAACAACTCAATTTATTCAAGAAGTAGGTCGCGAACTACATTTTCAAAATAAGCGATGCGAATTTGAAGCATGAAACGTGCTTTCAATCAATTTTGTATACAACGACCAGTCTTAATTTTGCTTTCAACGGGTAAACCACTTCAAACTTTAAAAATTGAAATTTGATTTTCTTCTTTCTGCACAGAGAGCGAACATTTTTGTATGAACTACAGTGTAAAGAAACTTCGGTATGCATGTAACGGAAGCAAAAGTTACTGATAAATATTACAAAATTTTTTATGTTGTAACTGGAAATTTTACAACTACTGAAATTTAATGCACATGCATAGCATTTACTTTTTTGTTACAAGTACATAATTCTTTTTGCATCATGTAACTTAAAAGTATATTAAATTTATTAATAATATATTAAATAATATATTATAAAATGAATTTAGTTTTCAACTTATACTATACTATATTTACTACTATACTTTTTCAAGGAGAAAGCTTTGTAACAGTGAAAATGTTTTTGGCGAATTTCGATGTATGTTTATTCTACGTATGTATTCTAATAACCAATTACTGTTCGCCATGCAACTCTCGAGCTGAAATTTTTCAGGAATATTATGTATGTATCAAGATAGAACATATTCGATTTTGGAGCTGATTGAATAAAATTACACTGAGAAAAATTAGAAACCGAATTTACTGAAATGCATGTAAATTCTATTTCAAATAAATGTATATTTCAGTAGTTATTCACAAGTTTCAAAAGCTTTCATAAAAAGGAGCTACTCCCCCTCCTGTTGTTTAAGGTGAATTCCCGGAATTGAAGCCTATACATTCAGTTAACTTCCTGAAAGAAAGCAGAGTCTTCAGTAAAAAGAACTAAACTACTGCTTTTTATAAAGAACTTTTCCTTCTAGACATTACATTGACATCAATACTAGTTTTGCAAAACATTATTAGTTTTCAAAAACCTTTTAAGTTTAAAAAAAACTTTTTCAGCAGTAATTATACCGCTTCCTTATTAGAACCCATTTCATGATTATTTTTTAAAGAAATTGTTACCTTCAATTGATTATCACACAAATTTGATACAAAAAAAAACTATACCAATACAATATTTCAAGTTTAAAGGAAAATTTGCTTTAATAAAAATTAATGTTCATCAAAAATAGGTCTTAGATTATGAGAAGCTGGTGCTGTACTAGTACTAAAGATATACAAAAAATATTCACACCTTCTGAAATTACGCGTGCTTTCCATTTAAAGTATGTTCTTTCTGATTATTCTCAAACAATTTTGTAAGAAAAAACGAGTTGAGAACAATGAATCCAATTTTTTAAAGTTTCTATTTTAACGAATCTAAAAACAAATATTCACTAGAAAGATATCATAAATTCAATTAAACTTACGTTTTAATACGTTCTTAAAAATCAAGTGTTTGATACAAATGATATTTATTCTATTTTAGGAAACATGTATTTAAATGAAACATAGATTGTTGATAATGATTCAATAATTTTTGAGAGAGGATTGAAATAAAGGCTTATGCAAGCCTATATAAAACTTCAAAGTAATCTATCAAAGTAAACTATCAAAGTATCTTTAGAGTGCCGTAATAGGTATATAATTATTTACTTAATTACTTTTATTCTAGTAATATAATCTGGAAGTTATATTATAAAAAAAAAATTATTTTCTTATTATATCTGTAATAAATCAGAACAAAACTTTAATGAAATCTGCTAATGAGTAATTCTACCGACAAAGTCCCATGAAAATACTTAATAACAATAAAAAGTCGGTATAAACACGTACAAGTGCCTATTATACGGTAGCGAAAGACATCCATACCTCGACTTCCTAGCTCGTACGTCACCCTCAGCTTGCGTCTTAGCCTCTCGGCCATCCTTCTCTTTTTCCATCAGTCGAGGATTCGCTACGCGACAGGTCACACGCGCGCGCGCAGCCGCCACCACCATCGGAAAGTGTTACCCCGTGAATCACTTCCTTCTCTCCTCGTTCCATCCTTTTAATTACCACCGGCGTACTTTTATAGCTTTCGGTTGCGAGAATCGAGAAAATCGCCCGTGGAATCCTTGGATGGGCTCCTGCAACCCGTGTGCCGGCAATGTTCGCCTCGGTGTAAATCTTCTCTCTGAAGTGAAGGTAAAAGCGCGTATAAGATGCTTTTTGTCATTCTTTTGTTGTTTGTCGCGGAATCCCAGACTTTTTGCAACATGGCTCATCGCAAAGCGATTACATTAACGGAAGTCATTCAAACTGAACATTTTGTATTAATTACAGGAAATAAAATGTTACAAGGTGACATTCTATGTATTAAAAGAATTTATAATTATTTTATTCTTTGTGCAGAATTACAATTAATGGATTACATATTGAAGAAATTATACATAATTGAAAGTTAATTACATGTAAAATATTTTAAATAAAAAGATACCTAGAGTTTACATTTGAATTGAAGAGAAACTGTAAAAATATTATAACAGTACGTACAAACTTATGCTCAAACTTATCTATGATTCTGAGGTATATTTTTAAAATATTTCTTTTAACGATATAAAATATTTGTGCTGCACAATCAAAATATGATAACTACAGTGGACTCTCGATAAATGGCCGCTCGATATAAATAATTTTCTACAGAAAATCAAAATTGCATCCCCCCTCCCCTCCCCCTTGAAACATTTTTTGTAATCTAAATATTATTTTATATTTCATAGAATATAAAAAAATTATCTTACACGGAATAAGTTTAAAACTTTTGTGGAACATTATCCATATTCAGCAGCCATATATTGAGAGTCTGCTGTAAACCCGACCCTGAAAACAACTTATCGAATGTGCCGTGAAGGAAGCTAGTAACATCTGGTGCTGGCTAACCCAACGATGTTCATGTATCGAAGGTAGTTGCATTTCCTAACCCATCAATAGGTTATCGCCGAGAACATCATAGACTATGGCGCTATGGTTCATGAGGTTCAGAAATGCAACTCCCTTCGAAACATGAACCTCGTTAGGTTAGCCAGAGCTATGTGTCACTAGCTTCCTCCATGGCACATTCGAAAAGTTGTTTTCGGGGTCGGGTGTACATAGTAAAAGTTACTCAGCTAAAATAACTACTAAAATATTGTACATGGATTCTTGTAATAAAATAACTTATTTATATTTTATATTTGCTCTATAATTTTTTTAACAAATACAAAAAATATCTGTTTTATATCTAAACTCCAAAGGGCTTTGTCCTGTATAAATCGTTTGGCCTTTTTTTTATTAAATTTTATCTAAAATAGAAACAATAAATCTGGAAAAACCAACTTTGACAATATAGAAGAAAGTTTACAAAATTGTAAGTTTACAAAATGTAAATTCGTAAAAGAAACTAAAAAATTGATTGAATGAAGGGAGCACACCACCTTTGAATCCAAAAATGTAATTTATTTGTACGAGTCCATAAAAATTCTTCTTTTCAGAAAAAATCATTCTGAACTTTCTTTTACTATTAATACTTGGTAGTACCTTTAGTTTCACCGTAAATAACCACAAAATTTTGATCCAGCTCGTTGTATAAAATCACCATAGTTATTAAGCTCCTAATCCACTGCCCACGGGATTCCAAGTGATCCTGTCGACGAAATTTCTCCAAGTTTGGGGATATTACTTTTTAATACAATTGTTATAGTATGAATACAGGAAATTAATTTTTACTACGTAGAAAATTTTTACATGCATATTATTGACCTTTTAATAACTTATTTAATATAATTAATTAATTTTACCATATATATGTATGTAAGAAATTTTCTACGTAGTAAAAATTAGTTTTCTGTATTTTATAATCCATACCATAACTTATGGGCAACTTATGTATGAAAAGTAATATCCCCAAACCTGGAGAAATTTGGTCGACGGAATCACTTGGAATCCTGTGGACAGTGGATTAGGAGCTGAATAACTATGGTGATTATGACGTGCTAGATCAAGATTTTGTGGTTTCTTTACGGCGAAGTTAAAGGTATTGCCAAGTATTACTAGTAAAAGAAATTCCAGAATGATTGATTTTAAAAGGAAGAATTTTCATAGACTCATACAAATAAGTTTCATTTTTGGGTTCGAAGGTGGTGTGCTCCCTGAAATCGATAGTCAACTAATCTTTATAAGATCAAAAGTGTAGACAAATGTGAAATTTCAAAATTTGATTGCTTCATTTATTTAAATTCATTAGTAGTTTTATATTTTGTTGATTATGCGAAATTCAATAAAAAAGAATTCACAGAATATTAAAAATTATAGACTCATAAAATTGACCGGCATATCTATTCAGAACTCTTACCAAAGTATTAAAATGAAAATATACATATTTCAAAAATGAATGTTTTTCAAAAAACTTGCGTAAAAATATCGTGTTAAGACCTCGCAAAACGTTCGAATCCATTGATCTAACCACTTACGACCATTCTACGAAGGTCTATTTAAAACGCATAAAAGAAGTCAATACGCTCGTTAATAGCCAGATTAGGGAATATGCAAAATGAAAGAGACTCGAAGCCGAAAAACAAGGTTTTAATTACCTCGAAATTTTATAGCGCTTTCGGTTTTTGCGGTCGGAAAACGTGTACATAATAGTAGGAACCGCGAGGAATCCTCGTGGCGATACGTTACGTAGCTATAGGCGCGCGTAAATCATTAAGACGTACGAGCGGTCGATGAGGAAAGAGGAACCGCGATGAAGAACGGCCAAAGCCTCATTCTTCTATGCGCCTATGTAGCGCCTAGTCGCGCGACTGCATATTTCGCATGAAGCCGCGATTCGTCACTTCCCTCCCGCGAAATTCCTCGAACGCTCTGGCCTAAGTAAGTATGTGCCGGCGGCGGCCAAACAGGATAGCCAACCCTGTTATAGCTACACGTCTTTCGGTTCTTTGTGCATCGTCTGCGCTGTAGTCCTAGAATTAACTGTGCTACTATGACGATTTTGTACTTATTTTATATCTTTACACTTTATAACGGGTTACTTTATTATGCACTTATCTAAGTGATCACAATTGGTTAATCTTTTGTTTTTTTATTCCTTTTTTGTCAACTGAAGAACTTGTTTCTACTTTAAAATCATTTGTTGTATCAAAATTTATTGTTATAACTACGTTATAAAATTGGATTTCAGATAAAAGTATAAAAGCAATAGATCAAGTATAATTTTAAAAATATAAAGGCAATAATAGTTCTATAATTTATAAATTATCTGTTTTCTTTAAATGTAAGTAAACGCTTTATTTCAAATGCTCCAGTTCTGTTGGTCATCATTTTTTAAGTAAGGGTAAACCCTTAGTAATCACACTTCAACTCCGTATACGTACTCACCACACTAGTGCAAATATTTTTTTTTTTAAGACTCATTTTCATAAAGTTTATTTTTTATTTCGTTTTAGACTGTGGTAGAAAATTAACCAGTCCGGCTGGTCAAGTTCTCTGCCACTATCCAGAGAAATATTTATAATGAATTAATTACGTTATACATCAAATTATTATTATTTCAACGACTCTTGCAAATAATTCAGTGTCTTTCATAAAATAAAGTTATATATTGTTATCTAATGACTAAAATTTCGATTGTTGGCTGAGATACACAAAATATTTATTATGTAACAGTACCAATCTAATACAATAAAAAATTTCGGAAACATATACGTATATATTCCTGAATATCAGTTTAAACAATCGAAAAAGTAATCGTGAAAAAGATTTTCATTATTTTAACCATAGCTTTTGAACGAAAACCCATTCCAGGACCTCTCAGTACGGACTTAAAAAGATGTTTTTAAGAAGAAGCTCGAAATTGGAGGGGCGTGAAAAAATATAACCATTGACAATAATCGCTTAGGCTTCGGGGACGAGTACACATATCGCGCGGCTCTGGTATACACATATCGCTGAACTCTCTAACGCTGGTCCACAAATCACGGAGGATGAAGCCTCGCGTCGGTCATTTCGCTTGGACAGCCGGTTGTAAAGTTCGCACTTGGGCTCGCCCTTAAATATGACCCGTTCGAGGTCAACGGCGAACTATTGAAGGCTTTCACGAAGGAAAGTTCACTCCTGATAATTTTCTCTTTCCACGACGTTCTTTGGTAATTTAAAATATTATAAATTCTGTTATTTTACTCGACTCACCTATTACAGAAACTAAGAGAAATTTTTTAAAACGTATATTTTTATTATGTTTCTTTGCAGCCTTTTAGTCTGTATGTGCAAAAACAAGTTTAATAAAACAAATGACTTATGTTTGATAATAATTTGTTAAATAAAAAATTATTCATACACGATAAAAATTTTTAGGGATTTTTTTTTTAAATCCCGTATACTAGTTTGATCAAATGTTTTGTTTGAAGCATATGATTTTTTTTCATGAATAAAATAAAGAGATAGAATAAATCAACTATCAGAGATAAAGCTGAGATGGAAATGTCGATATGTATTTTTTCGTTTCATTTTTGAAAATACGATAAAGTTGTTCTAGTTTGACTGAAAAATTAAACTATTATATAATATAAATATTTTTGTGGTAAAAGAGAAAATGTGTTAAATGAAGATGAATTTATTAAATTCATCTATAAATAATTAATCAGAATCGAGAAAAAACTTCTTTCGCTACAATTAACATGTAAAAAGTCTATACTTTGTAACATAAGTCGTACTATAATCATGATTAGATTTTGATACTCTAGACTTATCTATAATCATAAATCGTCTGCACAATTTTCTCCAATCAGTCGATAAAATCGCAAGCAAAAATATAATCGGATAGTAATCCAAATTACTCGACACGTGGCCTTTCCCTATTCACCAGAAATGCCACGAAGAAAGCTGCAACGAAAGTGCGCCCGAAAGCTCGAAGGCTACCAGAGCGTGATGCGAAAATTGACCTTCAAATCACGTCACGCTGATAACGCGTAAATAACGTAATTTATAGTAAAGGCGCGTTATACCTTATTAAAGTTATTACGCTCCAACAATGAGCTCGTCTATTTCCTGAAAGCATGGTATAACCTCACGGCTCGTTGTCGTCATCCTCTCTCTCGCTCTCTCGCTCTCTCGCTCCCCCCGAGCCCCTCCGCGCGTGGGCGTATAGACGCGCGCGGACTGCGTGTCCGAGTGAGGGCCGGTCAATGCTCGCGTAAAGCCGCGGTGTTTTCTCCGCCGCGGCATAGGGCGCTTCGGCAATTCGTAGAGAGCCACAAATCTTCGGGGCAATCTCGAGCCGCGCGCGTATAGTGGTATTCCCTTCTTCCATGCAGTGCAAGCGCGCACCCGGCTGCCGCAGCCGAACGGTGTATTGAGTGCCGGACGAGGTATACCTATAAGGCGCGCGCGGCTTAGTTTCTATACCGCGAAAAGAGAAGTTGTAATTTACTCGGCTGCTGCAGTACTGCTCCACTAGGCACTGAGAGCAGAGAGCTATATACGACGAGCGAAGGAGACTCGTGTCGATACACGCGAGGAATTTGCCGCTCAAGTCGCTACGGACGTCGGTATCGACAAATATTTCCCTCAGCACTTTCAGTACTCTTGCGTTACGTATTTCTTCGTCTTAGTAATATTTCAATCAAATTTCATACAGACTTTTTCTTAAATCATTGTCACGTGGAATAATTCTTTTATCAAGTAGCTCAATCAATTATATTTCACATTGTCTGACCAATCACATCTATATCTACTTACCGAAATAAATACAATAGAGGTTATAATAATTTAATTCCTCGGTAGCTCCCATTATTCGTTTGACTATTCTAATTTTACTTAACAGAACTTCATTAATATCGTGTTTAAAAATAAATTTAGAATTCGTTCTTTCTGTTCGCTATTGTTGCCGCATTGAGAATAAAAAAACATAAAAATATAAAAACGTATTTTTGAGAACATTAAATAATGTATCTAATATATTTGTAAATATTAAGACTCATTCATAAAAGTTCTTCACCAAAACTACTCTTAGCCAAACTAATCTTGATACATATTCATCATGCCGCATCGTAGCAAAGCAATCTGCCAGTGCCGTAGGGTAACAACTCGAACATCGACTAAATGCTCTCCATTGTCTAAAATATCTATCCATCGATTAACCGCAATAACAACTGTGTACCAGTAGTGATGCACGTTCTATAAGCACAGAGCGTGCTCGTCCTTGTCCCGCATTCGACACTGCAATCGTACCACGAGTAGGAAATTCTTCACGTAGCCTCGAAGAGTGAGAGAGAGAGAGAGAGAGAGAGAGAGAGAGAGAGAGAGAGAGAGAGAGAGAGAGAGAGAGAAGGACCTGGTCCGTTTCGAAATTCGCGCAACTTAATATCGAGAGAGCGAGATAGAAACCCGGCGCAGCGGCAGCGGCAGCGGCAGCGGCAGCAGCACGTTCGAGAAAGTCCTGACAGCGTGTTTTGATCGGCTTCGTTACCGGCTTCGAGGAAGCGTGTAACGCTACACGACGCGCGCAAGATGCGACGACGACGGCGACGACGGTGACGTGGAGGAGGACGCGACGTTGCGATGGTCCTGTCGAAGTGTCCCACGAGCGAAACAGAGAAGGCAGAAGAGAGGGAGAAGGATAGAGAGAGTGAACGCGTCTTCTGCGAGTCTTGTATAGATTAATCGAACTAGTTAAGGGAAAAAAGTGATACACGCGTATCATTCGCCGAGGAACAAGCGCTTGAAATGTTCTCGGGACCGGGACCGCTTTTGCGCGTGGGACGCATCGACCGAACTGTTACAAAATACGTGAGCCCGCTCGCCTTCGATTTTTTTTCTTCACTGTCTGTTTTTCACTTCTTATTTTGGCTTTCATTTTCGTTTGCCAAAATTGATGAATTGAAGTATGCCCGTGGTTTCATCCGTGATCAGTCTATCTATATGGCATATGAATATTGATATATTATCCTTATTACTACGTGCATTTTAATTATTATATCATCATTTATCATTACTGGGTATTTTGGTATCAGATTTACTATAAATCTTGATCATAATCTTCACTATACCATACATTCTAATACCAATAGTGATTAATTAATTTACTTACAATATTGTATAATATTACTGAATTTGATTTTATATTTTTTTGTGTAACATTTTAACTAATTCATTGATTTTTAATAAATACCATACAATCGTTTATACTGTTAAAAATATACTGCATAAATTAATTAACATTACATTACATTTAATTAAGTAATTAATTCTAATTACTTGTCTTACGTTGCTTCCTCTAATAATTACCTAGTGTCGTTCATCGTCCTACTTAAATAAGTCACTTTTTCTTCCTAAAAATTCAGAGGAAGCATTCTAACATAATATCCTGTACCATATTAAGTAGATTTCTCTGATATTAGTGACATTTATCAACTTGCTTAAATAAGTCGCTTTTCTACTCAAAAAGTTCAATGGAAACAACTTATAGTAGGGCGTCGGAGAATATTTAAGTATCGTAAGTAAGTGCATTAGAATGTACTTAAAAAAATATGAATTTTAAAAAAACGTAAAGTTACAATACTTAAACATTAAAAACTACGAAGATAACGCCCCTTAGCAACGGCCATTTTCGTGTTTTTCTTTTAAAAAAGGGGGTAATTTTGAAACTAAAATTTTTTCGTTGCATCAAATGCAAAATGCTGTATTAACCTTTTTGCAATAGGGCACCATTTTGAAATTTGGAAATTGGGTTGCCGCATCTTTTTTGGGCACACTTAAATGCATCCTTAATTGCATTATTAACAACATTCCACATCTTTTTACATATTTTTTCATGATCGAACAGTTTTCAAATTTTATCCTTCTACGGTCATTTTGAAATACTAAAATTGATTTTTAACTTTCAAAAAGTGCTAATCCTATAGAAAATTTAATGCTAAGCATCTGTATCAGAACGACTTTTTTGATAAAATCCATATTTAGCGAGTTATTTCAAGAAATGTGAAAAAAGGTATTTTGGGGTCATATTTAGCTTAAATAATCATTCTTCCGGTCCAGATCCATTTACAATTAAGAGTTGATTTTAGAAGTCTACGTAATATCGCGTAAATAACGTAATTTATAGTAAAGGCACGTTATAGCTTATCAGAAATACGCTAGGTAAACTACAAGGTGAATATCTGGATCCCAAGTGCCTTATGTAGATTTGTTGAACACGCATATTAATGACATGCACATAGTCTAACTTCCAACAAGATTCTAAACGTTATGGTCCTTTATCCGTTAGCAGACATTTGTCGATTTTTTCAAAATGTTCTATAAAAATTCATAATTCTTATAACTTCAGTACATCAAACTAATTATTAAGCAATAAAACTCTTGGATTCTTCTTGATTAGAGTATTTATTATTTCTAAAGATTTTAAATGCACAATATCATTCATAATAATTTTCAGAATATAAACTTCTGCATACGGATAATATCAATAACCATTATCAAATTCTAGGAACCTTTGTTTTCTCATAATATTTGCATAACATACATTTTCCCACGTATATTATATAATAAATTGCATTGCTAAGTATTTGAAAATTGTTAATTAAAACATCGTATGCTATAAAACGCTAAAAAGAATGTTAAGGAGGTTCGATAGTGAAGTCAAAATGATAAGATGTTTCTGAAAATTGAATATGTCATTCTTCTATGAAGTTTACGGTAGTATGTGAAATTTGAAAGCATTAGCCATTACTGTTTTAAAGATAATTGACTTCAAAGTTTGACTCTTATACGCGGGTTCTTATGAGAGTGACTTGTAAACTGACAATAAACTTAAAGTGTGATTGTTTCATAATGATAAGAAAGAAATGAAAAACTATGCAAAATATTGGGAAAGTATTAACGATCATGTACGCGAAATTTTAAAACGAATGAGAACACCGATTTCGAGGACAAGGGAAAACGTTAATAAAAACACTAGCTTGTTGGCTGCGCGAGGAAGTGCGCGGTAAGAGGGGAGCCGGCGTGTGGTGCGGGGGGACTCTTCTTTCCTCGCTCCCTACGGGAGATATACCTAACCTCCTTAAATGGAAACTCCCCATTTAAAATACACCTAAAAATAAATTTATCCCGGCGGAGTAAAATTGGGCCCAAAATGTTGGTTTTGTTCAATTTGAAAAAAAAAAAAAAAAAATATATATATATATATATATATATATATATATATATATATATATATATATATATATATATATATATATATATATATATATATATATATATATATATATATATACATATATATTGAAAGACATGACTTTAAACAGAATAGTGAATATAAAAACCATTGAAACTTAAGTGTACAAATTTGCTCTACTCTCCCCTACATGTCTCAAGCTTTAAATTATAAAAATAAAAATTAATTAAACGTATCAATGAATCACTATATTAGCATTTTCTTTATAAAAAGTGACGATTGCCGATTTAAGTTGATATATGAGAATGCAAGTGAAGAATATTAAGCGAGTTGCGATAAATTATTTACAAATTTTCACGCAGAAAATGAATTAATGATTCAACAATGAAAATCAAACGTCAAATAAGAGAGTTCTCTGCGAACCTTCACAGAGAGAAGACGTGTGTTTACAAACGCTCCGAGCAAATTCGATCGCAGTAAATCACGCGTCAAATATAATACAGGGCTACGATAGCCCCTGTATTTCTCACATAAAGTTATTATAGTGATCCAGCGATGGCTCTTTTTAATTAAGGGACCATTGCTTCAAAGTCTTTACTTACAGTTAAAAATTCAAGTGAAATAAGCTGTACAAGTGCTGCTCAGAATCACCAGTTTCCCAAGCGAGACCAGGGATTGATCATGGACTGTGTTGATGGTTTAAATCGGACGGATTATACATGTGCTGCAGGCGAAATTATTGAAAATAAGAACATCATGTACTCAACAAGAATTTCTAACAACAGAGTCTGTCTTTATTTAACTACAAAAGAACTGGTAAACGAATTGACAGACAAACACAAATATATACAAATAGGTGAAGCCAAAGTACATATCAGACCCCTAATCACGAAACAGCAAAGAGTGATATTTTTAAACGTGGCTCCCCAAACGGAAAAAGACGGACTGAGTCATGTATTAAGTTATAGGCGACAAACGTATATTGATCCAAATGACGTATCAAAGCTACCTGATCTTCTTAAGGTAAATTACGAAGATGTTACGTACTTTATTTATCCGAGTACGTCATCTCTCAAATACTACTTGTGCAAAATGGAAGGACACATTGCCAAACACTGTACAAATAACCCAGAATTACAGGAAAATGTACCCAATTCCTCAACTATAAATATTGACAATCTTCACAGAGAGACAAAATTCGTAAGATACTAGACCAAATATTTGCAACAAAAATTTTCCCGACGAATATCAGCCAATAAATCTAAAAGAAATTTTAAGCGCAGAACTTAATACAATGCCTCCACCTACTGCCAATAAAAGACGTCCTTCAAGCACCATTTCAACCAACACAGAAAACAGCACCAAATTAAAAAAAGTAACATAAAAAGCAAAATAGATGAAGAAAGCAAAGATAAAATAGCTTCAAACATCGATATTGCCTCTAAACTATAGCCAATAAGTAATCTCATTCAAGAAAATGCCAATTATCCACTAAACCTAGAGAGCATTACACATTTTCTGTGTGAAAGCCTTAATAACAGGAAAATCCCAGAACTCGCACTCAACTATACTAAAGACACTTCTTCACTTATTAATATGCTCCAAAATATTAATGAAAAACTCACAGATTCTAATTTAAAACATCGCATAAACGCTTCCCGCTAGTGATAGTGAAAGCTCCGCAAGTGATTCTATAAACATGGAAGAATAACAAAAAAATGGCCAGTTCAAACTTACACTTAAATTCGCTAAGATTTTTGTACTGGAACGTGAGAAGCTTGTATAAACGTCTTCATGAACTACCTGCGCAACTTGAAAAAATAGATATTTTCATTTGCGTGGAATCGTGGCTGACTCAAACTACAAACAAAGAAAGAAGGATTAAATTTCCCGATTTTTTAACATTTCGGAAGGATCGACTGCACAGGAGAGGAGGAGGTATCCTATTTCTAATTAGAAAAAGTGTTCCGTTTATAGATATTAAGGATATAAAATCTCCCAGTCAATGTGTCGAAATGTGCGTTATTCAAATAGTAAACACGCACCCGTTGCTTGAATTTTTTGTCTGTTATAGATCACCTGGTAGTACGCTAACGCAAGACGAATAGAATATGATCGTTAATAATTAGGAAAATAATAAAAATTGTATCTTTCCCTGGGAGAAAGTTAGCTAGAATGGCTGGTTAGCTTATTAATTATTAGCCAGATTAATAAGCTATTAATAAGTCAAATTATAGCTATTATCTGGCTAGAATCTGCTTAAGACTATGATTTAAGCAAGAACGTATTTTGTTTGCAAATCTAACCTATTTATATTGTTTTGAAAGTTATCAGTTTTAAAAATATATATTATTGAACTTTATTGAATGTTCAATATAGTATGCCGCTAAAAAGAATATTTTTATCAACAAATAACAACTTACGAGATTATATAAATATGTATATGCAATACTAAAAGTATTTGATAACTAATAATTTCCTTTCCGAAAATTAGTCAATCATAACTTAGTCAACAAAAATTTTGTGATTGATGTCGAAAATAATATTTTGTAATAAAACTTCATTAAAAAACTAAAAATATTTGTTTACTAATTCTCCCAATTTCGTCATAAGTTACATTATTCTGTTTTTATTGTTATTTTTAAAATAATAATTATATGACTACATGCATTCTATTATTTATAACATAAATTTCTTTAATAAAGACACTTAAATTTTACTCGGGGCTTTGGTACTTTTTGTATAAATAATACTTTTTAAATGCACGCGTCGTTATGTAAACAAATAACCTAACCTCCATTACTACTAGACATTTTAGGTACATTTTTAACTTTAATTTAGTAAAATACTTAATGTAGTACGATTCAAATTGCGTATTACTTCAATTATTATAAAACTGTTATTATTTCCATTATTAATCAATACATAAATTACTTAGTTTATCAATTTTATATTAACTAGAATATTAAGCAGAATCAAGCTAGAAATTAGCTAAAATGCATATCGTTTTTAATTGATTTCTAGCTAATTTCTTAACCAGAATTAACGTAGATTTAGAAAATCTAGCTAATATCTGACTAGAAACCAGCTTAGATTTCTACCAGGGTAGTAGGAGATTTCAACGCGCATAATCAATTATGGAACTGTACAAAAACAGATTTGAATGGCGAAAGATTTTTCCAAAGTATTAACGATCATGATCTTTATTTACATAATGACGACACTCAAACGTACATAAATCTTAATCAAAATATCAGATCGAATATAGACCTAGTCATTTCTACAATAAATATTTCTGACAAAATAAATGTAAAAGTACATGACGAAACCTTTGGTTCTGATCACTTCTCCATGTTTTTAGAAGTTCAGACACAAAAAAGTAAATATATAAAAAAATCTTTTAAATTAAAAAAAATCAGTACTGACTGGAACTATTTCACCTCAGAACTTAACGAAAGATATAACGATTTTCTAAATAACGACTATACCATTCTCTCGTTGCAAGATAAATATAATTTTTTTGTAAAAACTATAACAGAATCAATCGTTAACAGTAATCCTAAATCTACATCTATACATTAAAAAAAACAGTAACCCAGTTCCATGCTGGAATGGTGAATGCGACAAAGTTAAAAAACAAAGGAAAACCGCCTACAAAAATAGGAGTACACCCTTGATTTATTAGATCTTATCGAATATAAAAGACTACACGCGCTCGCAACAAGAAGTTTTAAGACAGCCAAAAAAGACTATTATAAAAAATTTGCCGAAACCGTCACTTTCAGAACTAGCCCAAAATACGTATGGGACAAATGTAAAATCATAAAAAATAAATGGGTTAAAATTACACCTTCTCATTATTCAGAAAACTTACCAAACGATAATAAGATTGAATCTGCCTTCGAAAAAATAAGCCCACCGTGGGTAATTTCTGACCCGGCACACATGCCAACTTGTAACGAAAACGAATTTTCCGACTCATATTTCGGCTTTTATGAATTTAACAGCGCATTAGACTCCAAAAATATCAAATCTTCGCCGGGAATGGACGAAATAGATTATGAGATAATAAAAAATCTACCTATTAAATATTATTTATTACTCCTTGATATTTATAATGAAATTTATTCTATGAATAACTTCCCAACTAGTTGGAAAAATTCGTATGTTCACTTTATAGATAAACCCGATGGAAAAAGTGTCAGACCCATTGCTCTTTCGTCATGTCTATGTAAATTATTTGATACTCTAATAAAGAATAGATTGCAATGGTGGTGTGAATTTAACGATCTATTACCGAAAAGTCAAATGAGCTTCCGCAAAGGGAAGTCATGCACCGACAACCTAACAAATTTAGCAATAAGCGTTAATGAAACTTTAATCAAAAATAAGTCATTGTTAGCAGCATTCCTCGATGTATGCGGTGCATTTGATAATATCAACTGTGATATCCTATTAGCAAAACTGGCAGAAATCGGCTGCTCCGAAAATCTAATAAAATTTGTAAAGTTTACCACACATCAGAGATATATATCAGTTACCGCATAAGTACGCCAAAAAATATTTTGTTGGATGAATCCAAACTCCCACTAATCGAGCATAGAACAGAGTTTTTATGTAAATGTTTCGTCATAAAATCAATATCTAATATTAAATCACTTACACATGAAAGCATTGAGAGATACAACTCCGTACTAAAAAATAAAAAATATAAAAAAAAGAAGCTTCCTATTTTGACTTCATGCATTGACGAATTACTAAACTCAAATTCAGAGAAACAATATCATTATTACGATATATACTCCTATGAGTATAAAACAATTAGTACAAATATACCGGTAAATACGGAATTTGGTAAAATGTTAAAAACAGTTGAATCTCCAAATGCTTTGCTGGATGAGTTTCTAGAAAACGAGAATGCAACAGCTATATACACTGACGGAAATAAAATTGATGTCTCGAAGTCTGTAGGAATAGCATGTATATGTCCAGAACTAAATATAAGTATCCATAAGGCCATCAACAAGACCGCGACAGTGTATACAGCTGAGTGTCTTGCACTATCAAATGCTCTCGATATAGCTCTCAAAAATCCCCATCGAAATTATATAATATTTACCGATTCACTGAGTGCACTACTAACCCTTCAATCATTAAAATACACTCCAACTATAAATCCACACATTTTTGATATCTAACATAAATATAACATTTATCACTCAAACAATGATGATAATTCTATAAGATTCTTTTGGATACCAGCACACACTGGCATTCTCGGTAATGAAATAGCAGATAGTATAGCCAAAATGTCCACGACTATCGATAAAGATGATTCTGTAATAATACCCTCCACTGATTACTATGAGCTATTTAGAAAACATTCCAATATACAAACGAAACGCTTTGTAAAAGAAATAGGCCAAGCAAAAGGAACAGAGTATTTTCAATTATATTACTCATCAAAACAAAAGCCTTGGTATTTCAATGTTCGTTTAAATCGACGTAAAATTGTAACCATAAACATATGTATGTAGGGTAAAATTGGTAAGATGACTGGGAAATAAATAAATGATACTTATTTATATTAAAGGAAATAAATAAGTGTATTAATAAATATCAACAAATGGGTCGTGGATTACGATTAAAAAATAGACCATATATTAGTACATGTACTTTACAAATAAACAGAGGAACGTTAACTCACACATACTACGCATACAAATCTTCTTTCTTCCTTTCTTCGACGATGAATATTAGTATATTAACTTGATATTAATACCCAAAATTTAGGGTGATGTAGACAGCAGATCTGCGTTAACATGAATCCGTCCCTCGGATTCATGCGGTTTTATGAGGCAAAGAAATTATTCAGCTTCTGCGCTGATGAAGTAATTGAAGTGTAGAGGATTGCGAGCGAGCCAACGGCTCGCGCCGCAAGCGAGAAAAACGTACTTAGTCTTCACACTGTGGTGTGTCGCGATCGAGTCCTTAGTTTCGGCAATTATTCATCTCTCGTCACATTTCTCCCACTTCTTCACTTTACTTCAAAGGTTTGTCGCTCAATTTTCTTTTTCTCTGAATCCTCTCATATATTCTATTACATCATTCCCCTTTTCAGATCAATGAATGTGGTCTGAAAATCGCCTCAAGAAGATGTTTTATTATACAGATCGTAGCCTCCTTTCCACCGATTATCGGTATTTTCTGCTCTTATATGCATACGTAGGTCTATTATTTCTCTTCATTCCTTTATATTCTACTTGTCATTCACACATTCATACCAACACACATATTCCTATTGTTTTCTTTTTTTTTTTTTTTTTTAATTTTATATACGATCCACAAACTTCAATTATAAATATTCATGTAATTATAGCATCAATGATTATTTTAAAACTCTTATATTGTACACAAATAAAACCTCTTTATAATCTTATAATAAAATATTATAGATACATTTACTTGGTCCATATAACATAATTAACATTACAAAGCCGCATGATATTCGCTTATCAATTTACACTATTAAAATATTAGACAAAACTTATATACATATCATTTAATTGTTTTTTTTTTTTTTTTATACATGCCAATAAAATAATATAGACTAAACAATATCACAAAGATTATTACGTAAATCGAACTTGCGCCAATTTGTTAATTTTTCTTTTAGAATCAATAAAACTATCTATAGCTAAATTATTAACCTAATAAATACTTCTTAATACTTTGCATTTGCAGATACTGGTTTAGCAAAAATTGCGACTCACTTACATACACATTTTTTTTACATTAATAGCTATATCACATATTAAGTAAGCTTGTAATTTAATTTTTGAACGTATTTATCGCGCTTTGATCACGTGCGAAACTAAAGACTATCACTCCTTTATCGCAATAATAATTTATTCCTCTAAAATTAACAAATATTTCATAGTCAATATAAAATCTACGGTTTGCGTGTTTAGCGCTTATGCTAGAATATGAACCATATATTTTTCACAACAAACTATCGTGACACTTAATTAAACTTATATTAACTCTAAGAAATCATACATCTACTGTTTACATTTACGCTTCTTATTATTACAATACATTTGTTATATTATTATTGCCTTTGGTTAATCAATCATTATAATGTTTACACTATCTTCTATGCGTCAAATAATAAATAAGGATACTTTTTTCCATCCAAATATTCCTCTATATTGTTTTATAATAGCGCGCATTTTCGAACCTTATTCACCTCGAGATGAGATACTCCTTATAAAAACTGGCTCATATGATACTATGTCTTAACTTTATGTCGATACTATAATAAAGATTTATTTTTGGCGAACACATTAGATATGAACCTAATTTAATAAGATAATACAGAATAATATTTTTTACTTCCACATTGCAGCCTTTATATTATCCAGTATTATTGCTTATACAGTATAGAGTGGTTTTTCCATAGTAATATAAGCACGTTCTCAAAAGGAATATTACAACGTAAAATAAATAACAACACGATTAAGCGCGCGCATTTAATAATACAAATATGAGGGCATTAATTTCATCCAAACTGTAATCCATAAATGTATTATTATTTATATATATCGACAGAAGTCTACACTAATATATTAACACATTCGTGTTTGTCTTAGTATAAAATAACCTATTGTTATACTTTAACGTTTCACTCGCAATACAATCTAATTTGTTTATTTCTCTTATTAAACTATTATCCATTACTCTTCGAAAACCAACAACAAAACGAAAAAAGCGCTTGGTATTCCCCGCCTCAAGAAAAAAAGATTTTTTTTTTCTTTTCTCTTTTTCATGACTCGGAGAATACCCGTTTATACTCGTTAATTTCAAAGAATGAACGGATCGTTGTACTTCTGCGTCGTATGCGAACGCGGTGATTTCGTTCGAACGAATATATATAATAGATTACCCATTTCTGATTGATTTTAAAACTTAAACAAAAAGACTTTTTAATTACATAACATTATTTACTAATACTAACATTATATCTATTATTGCACTGACTTATATAGTTATACTATTATTTATCTATTTCGAAGAACTTATTTTTAATAATCACTCAATCGCATTATTACTATCATTTAGCATGCAACTATTTCTCACTTTTAATTTAAGATTACTAACTAATCAAATCACAATCGCAAAATCAAAATACTTCGACCACGATTCGCGTCTCAGCTTGTACATTTAACATTTTTCTTTAATCGCTATCACATTATTTCAAATTTTAATTGCCTTTTATGATCACTCACTAATCCTATCTGTTTATGTTTCGACCTATCGCGTTCAGGTCCTAAACCTCTATATTTTCACTAACTTGCTATTGACCGCTAATACTACACTAATCATATGTTAAAACATACAGTCTATTTATAATCGTCCCTTAGTTGGGTGCCAATTGTAGGGTAAAATTGGTAAGATGACTGGGAAATAAATAAATGATACTTATTTATATTAAAGGAAATAAATAAGTGTATTAATAAATATCAACAAATGGGTCGTGGATTACGATTAAAAAATAGACCATATATTAGTACATGTACTTTACAAATAAACAGAGGAACGTTAACTCACACATACTACGCATACAAATCTTCTTTCTTCCTTTCTTCGACGATGAATATTAGTATATTAACTTGATATTAATACCCAAAATTTAGGGTGATGTAGACAGCAGATCTGCGTTAACATGAATCCGTCCCTCGGATTCATGCGGTTTTATGAGGCAAAGAAATTATTCAGCTTCTGCGCTGATGAAGTAATTGAAGTGTAGAGGATTGCGAGCGAGCCAACGGCTCGCGCCGCAAGCGAGAAAAACGTACTTAGTCTTCACACTGTGGTGTGTCGCGATCGAGTCCTTAGTTTCGGCAATTATTCATCTCTCGTCACATTTCTCCCACTTCTTCACTTTACTTCAAAGGTTTGTCGCTCAATTTTCTTTTTCTCTGAATCCTCTCATATATTCTATTACATGTAGATCATATCATTACAATCTCTCAACATCGCTTAAAAAAGTACGTATCATTGAAAACGCAACCTGTCCATGCAGAGTACGACGAAGACCTAAATCACGTATTAAGGCAATGCAAATTATACAATGCTGAGAGAATAAAATTGATAGAAAATCTGAAAAAAAATTCGATTATATTTACCACTTAACATTGAAAGTCTCATTGAAAAGCCGAATATTAAAGCTTGCGAAATTATATGTACTTTCTCTGAAAATTGTGATCCATATATCTGACTAGTATAAGTCATGTAAATAATTATAATATATCTGTTATGTAAAATATGTATACTTTGTACAGCTGTATAAGTTTCACAAATGTGAGACTTGAAAAAGCTTAAATAAAAAAAAAATAAAAAAACGTCAAATAAATATTTTACTTTACGACTGGTGTTAATTTTGTTCATTTGAAATTCCATATAATGCTCGATGTATTCAAATTATTTAATCAGATTGATTTAGTATTCTGTGACTGCTGTTCACCTTACAATTGATATGATTATTAACTAGAGAGGATACGTTGCGATCAGCGATACTCCAGCAGGAAGAAAAATATTTTTGATCGTACGTCGAATATTGAAAAGACCAGTAACGCAACTTATCTGATACGCGCGCGTGTATTTGAAGCATATGCTTCCATCCTCTTTCGCATCCTTGTCCTTTTGCCAGCAAGGCGACTATATCCCCCTCCGATACACGCATGTACACACGTATCACAGGCCGATGGCGATCTGACAAAGCGTTTTCATCGGGAGACGAGAGAGAAGGAGAGAGAAGGAGCAAGAGTTCCTTACCGGTTTCATGGAAGCGTGAAACCTTATGATGCGCAAGGTGTGACAAGCGGCAGCGTCGGCAGCGGCCGAGGCCCTAAGGAATTGACTTACCTGCGCGCCCGTTCCCCATTACCGGTGGACCCGGCGGCCGGGGTTGTGTTTCGTCTGCGCGGTATCGACAGCCCTGCCAGCCGAAGCGTTCAGCCATACATCTACGCACACATCGCATCCGCGCGTATGTATGTGCGACGCGAGCTATCGACCAAGTATAGAGAACCGCCTCCTCGCGACACTGCTCCTTCTTTCTCCATCCTCCGTCACTCTCGGTTCGTCTCATTGAATTACAATTATCATCTCTTGTTATCCCCCGAGGATTCTTTTTGCGCGCGACGATCGACGCAGAAAACGCCCCTGGCATTTCTGCGCGAGCTCCGATCAGCTACTCTTTGGGACGATCGGTGGGTTCTGATGGATCGACGCGCGGACTGCGCGAACCTCGCCGCGATAAGATCGTTCGTCTAGTAGGCAAGCATTATCGGACACTGCCATCTTTCACGGCCTGTATGTGTGCAGACCGACTGCTTGTGGTGCATAAATTTGAAAGCTCGACGGTTTTGAGAAACTGATTCCAGCCGGATATTCTACTTTTGACGATTTTCTGCAAAGACGATTTTAGCAGCGATGCGAGAGCTGATGCGCCAGTGGCGCGTGCTCTTCGTCCTCAATTTGTCGACGAGGACGTTGATCTTCCGTGGACTATGATTTTAAAGAGATACGAGGATTTTGAAGGTTTCTGGAAGGCGTGCTGAAAACAGGCTTTTGACAAATCGGTTGCTTACTTGCTGTCGATAGATTCGATTATCTACGTTTACATTTTGTACAAAAGTACAGACAATTTTTCACATTAAAAAGGTATGTAAATTACCTACATTTTAGCGACTTACGAAAATATTAATTTTTAATTTCATTTTAGTATGATCTTTTAATTATACACATTATTTATAGCTCACAATTTTATAACTGAACTTGTATGATTCATATAGTAGTAAAACATTTTATAGAGAATTTCTATTCATTTTAATTCGGATAATAGTTGCGAATGCACAGTAATGCATTTATTTAATGTGTAACCTAAATAATTTCAGAGGATCTAACCACCTTAAAATTACAAATAATTCGGTTATATATTTTGAGGTAAGGATAAATTATTCATCCTATATTACCTATTTTTTTTCGGTAAATTTGAACATTTTATCAAAATATAAGGGAAATTTTTTTTCGTTTTATGATTGTTAGGTCATTTTGTACGGCCACAGTGCAAACTTGTATGTTTCTTGTTCTGTCGCAAGATTTTGAGAGTCAAACTGATCGGATTGGAGTTTCTCAGATTTTATTGTGTTCAAAATACGTATAATTAGGATATGAGTGTGGGAATTTGAAATACAAAATTATTCACCAAAGTTATATCCTATTTAAGACATATAAAATTCATGATAAAATTAAAAAGAAATTAACAATTCAGGCTTTAATGGGATATAACTTTGGTCAATAATTTTGTTTTTCAAATTCCCACACTCATATCGCACCTCCAGAATAAGACTATGACAACTCGAAATTAGTTGAACTTGGTGTTTGTACAAAAAACGGCTCATACGAAAATAAAAGTTCTTTATACCTTTGAAAAATTAGTTTAATAAGGTTGAGAAACTATAATACATTAATAAAAATCATGTAAAAAAAATTACTTGATGAAAAATTTACGTTACTAGCTTGGTTTTACAAAAACATAGTATTTTTAGTTTGTCATAGTATTAGTCTAGGGATGCGGGATTCTAATTATATGTATTTTGAACATAATAAAATTTCAAAAAGTCCAATCCGATCAGTTTGACTCTCAAAACTTTGCGGCAGAGCAAAAAATATACATGTCGAATAAAATGACCTATAACAACCATCAGAAAAGAAATAATAATTTTCGTTATATTTCGATAAAATGTTCAAATTTACCGAAAAAAAGGCAATATATGATGAATAATTTATCCTCACCTAAAAATATATATCCAATTTATTTGTAATTGTAAGGTGGTTAGGTCCTCTTAAATATTTTTTACGATCTCATAATAATTCGTCAAAACTAACATGCTGCGAAAAGCGCGCGTCGTCTGTGAAATATTCTAGAATATAAATCATTCAACGAAATTTGTGGTCTGTTATGGTATTATTTAGACACTTAATCACTTGGCAAGCACGACTTAGATTGTGCATATAATACATGCTCAATGCGTACCTCAAATAATGTTCGCGATAACAAAGTTGACAAAAGTGAATAGTTCAAATTTATTTTTAATTCATAAACAGACACAAAAATAACTAATTTCTTTATCTACAAAAACGATTCGATACGATATTTCAGTAAATTAGAGGTAATTTTTCTCGACAACCATGTGCCTTTGTAGTCATCAATTAAATATATCGTACGGACCGAAACTTATTAGGGTATTTTATCACACGTCGCCAAGTATCTTTGATCATCGCATTTATATCTCACAACAAAGTCTCAAAGCGCGCGTCGTCTGTGAAAGTGACGATTTCGCGTGATCTAACAACTGCGCGACAGAGGGATTAATCGCTTGGCCGGCGCTCGCGCTTAATTGGCAGCAGGTGACGTGTCTATTAATGGCCCTCGCTAGGGAGTCCGTATATACAGCTTTATTTCGTGGACTTTTATTTGGCTACGATGTGGTTCTCAAGATTAGGTGAAATGGTATTTTCAGGGGGATCAGAAGAGAAGACGACGACGATGCAAAAGGAATACAAGGAAATGAACGGAAAGATTTAGAGGCGAGAAAATGCATAAGCTATGTAATTGTCTACAAAAAATGGCTTGCAACTATTGTCAATCCATATACAGAATCATACCAGATTTTAATTCTGCTTACTTATACGTTTCTTCTCCAAGCAGTGCAACAATATCAAAAGTTATGAACGATGAAAAATAATGAATAAACTCACTAATTTCAGAATTTTTCATTTTTTACAGTATTCGTGTTAATTCACTGTCTTTGATCATTCATAACTTTTGATATTGTTCATATTTTGAACACAGTGCGTCTAAAATTCAAGCTCTTCTTTCACCTTTATATTCTTTAACATGAAAACATTTTTTGTACCCTTATGAGCCAAGAGATTTTTATATCAATTATAACCGTATTTAGTCCATAATTACCATGTTAAATTTCAATAAGAAAAATTGATATAAGGGAGGTACAGGTAATATGACCACCTTAACGATCTTTCGATTCCCAATAGATATATATATATATATCGGGTTTTGAGGCTTCAGAAACTATTGAAACATGTTATTTGAACCTTTAACTATAATACCTCATGAGTTCTTTTGCAAAAAAATTTACTCTGAATTTTAATTAAAGAAGTTGTAAGTAGTTAAAAATTGGCCACTTTACAAACAGTGTTGGCAAAGTAGTCATCTATCAGATCTTATGGTAAGACTAGCCTAGCAGAGACTTCCTTTATGTGTTATTTAACTATACATAGTACCGTAGCGTACGCCTTGGTGTTAGTATTTTGGAATTAGTAGGCCTAGGAATTTTGAAGAAGCAATCGCCACTTTTATCGACGTCTATTGCCTTTTGCCTCGCAATGCATTCATATTGCCACATTACCAACCGATAAACGTCAACGAAAGTTGCAATTTTCGCATCGAAAATAAACTCTACGGCGAAAATGTACACGCATCTTAAGATGATGCTAAAGCCACCAGTCACCGACAAATATGAGGCACCATTTTTCTTATTTTATTTTTAATTTGAGTAAATATCTCTATGAAACGTTATTGTTCTACTCAAAAACAACAACTCTTCGGAGAGATATTTTCTCAAAATTAAATATTGAATGAAAAAAGTGGTTCCCCGTATTTTCTCTTAAAGTACATAAAGAAAGCTATAATTTTGTGTACCGTATGATTTCTTTTTGCTCATATCACGCTGACAAAATTGGTTTCTTTACATGCATGCACTGCTAAGAAATAAGAGTTTTGATACTTTCACGCGTAAACATGACCCTATCTTATAATTAGAGGGCGCTAGCAGCGGGGTCACTGCGCCTCTCAACATCTATTGTCATAATATATACATATACTGTAGGAGCTACGGCGCCCTAGAATAACGCATACAGCGAGATCTCGTGTAAGGTGGCCACATTACCTGCACTCACCTTATATACAAAATTGTGTCACCAGGTCCTTTTCGGATAGTAGAAACTTTCCTCGTACATTTTGGGGCCTATATAACAAGAAAAATCAAGTTGCAGAAGCGTGCCTCGTCATTTATATTTCTTCACTTTTCGTATCACTTATCGTCCGATTTATCACAGTTTCTAAATTCCTGATCAATACTAACACTTTCTTAGATCCTGTAAGAAAATTATAGTTTTTGTCTAAAATTCTGAAAATTGCTAATTTTCGTAGGAGATTCCTAACCATACTAGTATTTTTCGAGAAACCTGAAATGTGATAGTCTTCATAAGGGACGTCGATATGTAGTTGACAAGAATCGGTAAGAATAAGCTGGAGAAGCCAGAAAAGCTGCCGCTATTATCAACATAATGAATGATGTCTCATCAAATAAGTTATAAGCGGCTTCTCTAATTGATACATGCATTTCTGTCCGCAGTTTTGAAACCTCTCTGTCACCTCTTCTTCTGAATTTCCCCCATAACCTTTCAGCATTCGTCGTAGTCTTCTTTTCGTTGATTTTTCATACCTTTTGCAAAGTGCCTGCACGACATTAAACACACGCGTTTCTTTTCGATTAAATCTTTAAGATCATGCGCTCGGCCCCTTACCCTTCGAGAGCTCACAGAAACATAGACACACAGTACACACACACACACTCACACACGAGCCACAGCAATAAGCAATAAAGCGGCGCGTGTGTGAAATCATAATTTCTTACGGTCGTAGCAGCCGGCTGCGGAAAAGGGAATCATTACGCGATCACCGGGCGCGCCGCGCCGAGGAAAAATGAGGGTTGAGCCGCGGAATGTTTATTGAAATGTTATTAAAAGGGCCGCTCGCTCGGCGGTGGCTGTTGCAGACAACACACACGTGAGAATTCAGCGCGTGATTTATCCCGGGCGGACCGCGCTATCTTTTTGACTAATCTGTACGTCGCTTTAAGCAGCCGAGTAAGAGACTCGAATCTCCGGTAAATAGAGGCTCGTAGCTCCCTTCCTTGTCTCTCCCACGAGCGCGCGCGCGCACGAGTCGAGGATCCTTGTCGCCCTGTCGTCAGACAAATTTTTCAGTAGAGTCCCGAGAACGATAAGTCTATTCTCGCGTTGTGCCGACGCGCGCAGTCGTCGTATAGTCCTCGTGTCCGCATAGGCATCGAAATGCGTGGAACCATAAGACTAAGAGCTACGGGTATTTTGTGATTCGAGAATTGATTAAGGGACTCGCGATATGGCGCGTCGATGAACATGACGTTAATAAAGTTTCCTCCAGTCCGAGGGATTCGTGCTTCAAATTCCTTGCGACCTTGTTCGCCGCAAACAGGAATATGAAGATGTTATGTACTTCTCTTTTTCAACGCTGTTTTTCTTTAAAGTAATTTATAAGTTTGATATTAAATTGTTTTCTAAGCGATTAAATAAATACATTCTATATAATTATAAAAATGTAGTTTTTTTTTCTGGATTCTTCAGGTAGTCTAAAGAAGTTTATAAAACATTTTTATTCTTCTGTAGTGATACGAAATGAATATTTTTGCCTCATCTAACTGCATTCATAACAATCAACTCCGTATATCTTAAATATTAGTTATAAAGTCCAATTCTTGTGAATCTTATATTAATAAAATGCCGCCATACAGTAGTATTATATTGATATTCTTGGTTGATTTTGATCCTTGGTGTGTGAATCGATATTAACAACAAATGGACTACTTTTTAAACAAACAATTAAAAGCTTATTGAAAAAATAAATATTTTTAAATCCCATATGCCTCTAAAATATGAATAAAGGATAAAATTAGACAAAAAACTATATATTAATAATAATCAATTTGTTTACAATGTATCCGTTAAAACGTTATTTAAATATTTGTAAACTTGTTACTACTAACCACTAAGTGACATTTATGAATTTCGTATATTTTTACGATTTAATAAAATGAAATTAAAATAACTATAAATCTTTGAAGGAATAAACGTTAATAATTTAGATTTATGTATCCCAATTTGCAGAATAAATCGAGCGGTTCCATTCATGCGTAATAACCATCATTTTATGCTTCATATTCGTTACCTGTATGTACGTACTTACAGTTACATACCGGTAGTAATGAAGTAAAAATAACTGTCATATAATGTTTTCTCGGAAGTAAAATTCGTACGAAGTTTTTGTGCGTTGCCGCTTGAAGACAATGTACTCGCGTGAAATTGTTTGCGGTGGCTTTGTGGGTGCCAGCACGTATACGCACTCAAATGCATTCTTTAAAATTCAATTTCCATTACACACGCGCGCGCTGTAAAATTTCGTTTAGTTCATCCTGCCAAGTATTGCCTGACGATGATTCGTCTGCTCCTAAAATGTACCTCTCGAAATTTCTTTTTCGCTATATGCACCTTCGCATTTGGACTCTCGTGACCTCGTCAAAAGTAATCTCATGCTTCATAAACCCTGCAGTAACAGGTCCGTACTAAACTCCATCAAATTTATGACGTCTGAAAGGAACGATTTGCAATGTCTGATTATGAATATTGGAATTTTTATTATCATCGAATGTTTGACGTGTTAAAGAATTCAGATGACCTATACGTATAAGTAAATTTCCCAAATTTGGCGCATTATATGATGTCGTCAGAGAAACATTTTCGGATTTAATTTTAAGAGAAATAAGGAAATAATCATATTAAGCAGTTGCAGATTAACACATTTATTGATTGCGGGTTATTAAAATTAATTATTGTTATTATAATCATACATAATATATATTTTAATATATTTGAATATATATGGTTGAATTTATTAGTTACATAAACTGGAATTAAATTCACATAATGCTGTGACTAAAGTTCAAGTAAATCGTAAGAGTTTACATTTTAATAAAAGATCGAAAACTTAAAAAAAAAACATTTATATAATTGAAATAAAAATAAAATTATTTCTTTGTTGACTCCTTATTCAAATATATCATTACATTTGTCGCATGCACTACACTTTTTGAATATAGAGTATAACTTACTCTATCTGTTTCTCAACTAAGAAGTCATCGTACTTATAGAGCATACCATCTGAATAACGTAAAGCAATTACGTTAACATTTTCAAGAAAAATCAATATCGCCCGTGCAATAGTCAACCCTTCTTCGACGGCCGTTCACAAGGATATGCGCGGCCAAGGCTCGGCCCTAAACAAATTTCCGCGAGCGGATATTCCACGCATATATGCAGTGTACCAACCATGCTATCTGGAATGGACCACGACAAAGTTGTAAATGTGAGAGGAAGAGAGAGAGATAGAGAGAGGAAGACAGGCCTGCACGTTTGTTTGCTTTTCCGAAAGCCGAATATGCGCATCGTCTCTCTTTGGCTGTTTCACGTGCGTGCCGCGCTTCTTCTCTCTCTCTCTCTCTCTCTCTCTCGCTCTCGCTCTCTTTCTCGTACTTCGTGAAGGAAGTTCTCGTTTCTCCTTATCTTGAGTTTACGTAAGTCTTGTGTACATTCGGGGAACGGCGCGCGTGCATTTCCGAACCGACGCAAAGGATGGAGACGGCATAAGGCACGCATCTCGTCCTCTCTGTGTGCGTAATGTGAAAAAAGGCGCATGCCGGAGAAGTGACTTATAAAGTGAACAACCTACGACCATCCGTTTGTTTTTTGTGTTTGCTTTTCACGTTAATCATTCGTGTCAATAAAATATCAGCGTTGGTAATGATAGTGTGTAGTTTTTGAGTATGATTGAAGTGTGATGCATACCTTAAATATTGCTTAACACGGTGATAGTAAATCTCACTAACTTCATTACTCTTTTTATAACATGCTCTAATTATATTCAAGAAATAATCTAAAAAATGATTATTAAGTTTCCATTTTTATTTTATATATTCTTACTTATTTAATTATAATTTTGTGTTTATATTTCAGGTAAGTAAAACTGAAATGTCCCAAAGTACCAAACCACATTGTCTATGTAAGTTTTTATCTGTACATTTATATTTATATATTAATCTGCCAATTAAAAGGATTCTGACTTATTCCATTATCTTATATTCTTTCTCTACTCAATTTTGTAGGATCAACCTTTAATTGAAAGCAGAGACAGATATAAAGATCGGGCGAAATCATTACACACGTGTAACACATACCGCATTCCACCATCAGCATCAACGCTCATCAAAGAAACGCGCCGTAAAAATCCATGGACGTTCTCGTTTTAAGAAAAACTTCAAAGTTCCGATCCCACGGGTCCAAAACGTACAGCAACAGCTTCTTCTCGGCGAATTTAACGCCCGACCGGCAAGACCGGAGACGCGCGTTTCTATGAAAAGCGATATCTGCTCGCAGCATGAGCAAACGCACGGGTGCGATGCGTCCATGTAGCGAGCGGGTGAGACAAATTTTTCAATATTTTTATCGGTGCACTGCCTTCTCTCTTTCTCTCTCTCATCTCTCTCTTTCTTTCTCTCTCTTCCCTTCGCTTCCATAACGGTGGCTTTCCGTGATCTCGTGTGAAATATGCCGCGCGCGGTTTATTAGTTTATTTTCATAGGGCCCCCGTAGCGAAAGGAGTAAAAACCGGGCGTCGAAAATAAAGTCGAGCGGTCCCGCGTCCTTTCTCTCCGCCCGCGCCTCTTCTTTCTGTCTCACTCTCTCGGAACTTTCGGGAACAGTTCCAATTCGAATTCCGTGACGGCTGTTATATTCGTGCATACAGGATAATATTCGAGGATAGGCGTGGCGTGCAGAAGAAAGAAGAGAGTGCAGCAGCAGCCGTAATTTTGAGAGATCGCCCGCGAGCCTATAATAGGCGTACATGGAGGCTGAAACGCTCGCTTGGAAATAACGACTCTCTTGCGGTGATGCTTTCGTTTTAAACGTTTATTTGGCATGTGAATTAATCAGCAACACAGACTGTGAGAAGAGAGATACAAAGAATCTTTTGACCGGTTTCGATTTTTAGATGACGGATCCCGGTAGAATATTTCTTTATCCGACAGTGAGGGGCCTTCTAGTGAGCCAGCGGCAGCCGAAGAGGTTTACTTTCCGCTGTTGAGCCTAGATGGAGCTAGTTGTATTTCAAATCAATCACATTTTTTTGGTTGACTTAAGATTTTATAATAATACCGTAAGTATTAACGTTGCAAAAAATGAATTTATTTTTGTTTCATTTCTTCATAATCTTTATAAATTATTATTAATGATATAAGAATAATTTCTTGAAGTTAAGATGATAAAATGTTCATATTAAAATAAATAAGAATGCTCAATACTAAGTAACCACAATAAAAGATTGTTAAAAACGTATTAATTATTATTTAACGCGACTTAAATCGGTTATAATGCTTTATGCTATTAGCATTTAATTGTTGATTGATAATTGCAAATGTTATTAGAGCCAAATCAATCTGTCGTTTTCAATTAAGTCGTTGAAAATTTTCAAAAATTATCATTAATCTTACAACAAAAGCAAAAATCATGTTTTCAAATATAATTTATTAACTGTTCATAATTTTGTTGTAACCTTATGGACTCAAACAATTGTACATTTACGTATTGATTTATTATAAGAACAAATAAGTTTATATTACACTTAAAATAAGTAGCAACACAGCTCCACAATATTCTTTATGATTAGTATGATTTTATATTCATTCGTTCTCATGAGATTCTGGTTAACGAACAAATTGTCATAATAATTCGATTCATTTAGAAAGCATTATGTAAATTTTTAACTCTTTTTTAATAAAACTATTTTCTCATAATGTAAATCTTCAAAATGATGTTTTGAGCCTTACATTTTAACTGTTTAAAAGAAACTCCTATAATATTAACCCATTAAAGATTTTCTAAATCACAGAATTTATCATGTCATAGATTAGATAAATAATACCGTTTCGTAAGTTCCTTTTTATTAGCGAAAGACCAAAATTACTATCGAGAGATTTATCACGAAAATTGCTGGTTATTTTTTCTTTATTGGTTGGTGGAAAGCAGCAAAGTATAAAAGCACATTTCACAATAGAGAAAAATATGACAGTACGCCCATGTGAAATATATTTATGAGCCTTAAGTATACATGGAATAACCTCTAATGAAAGCACCTTCGCGGCAATGGATGCCACCGCCGTCGTCTTCGATGCCGCGCGCGCGCTGTATAGAGAAAGTTCAACGTTGGCGGGACGTCCGACCAGTTTCGTGAGTTATGCGCGCGCGGATGCTGCTGCTCAGCTGCATAGTCGTGTGTCCGTAGCGTGTAACTAGGAAAAGGCCAGGGCAAAGCTAGCACACGTAATGTGGAAAATTGAATTATGGGCCTTAATTATTGTTCTCTTCGTACGATTCAAATTTATGGATTGAATAAACACGCTATTCTTAACCAACACGAAAATGTAGAATCACTGGAATTAATTGCCTGAAATCATTATTCTTGAAAAAAAATCAAATTAGATTAAATACATTTTAATGAAAAACGATAGTACTGTTTGTTAATATCGATTTTTTGAATCATCTAAAAACATTTTTTATTATCGTGATGCAGCATTTATTCTTTTAAATTATTACAAATAATGTTACCTTCTTTAATTAATTTCAAAAATAAATAAATAAAATTTAAAATTGTTTCAATATCTTAATATTTTATTATACGAAACTGTAATTAAATTATATAACTATATGCTTAGCTATACATTAAGAACACTTTCTATTATAATATTTCCAAAGCTTATAAAGAATAATAAAATAGAATTTTAATTATTTTTCTTTCTTTATTATCAATATGTACTTCTTTTAAACGGTCTCACTACTACATTGACACCAAAAGACCATTGTACGCAAAGTTAATCTTTTATATTCAACAACGTTATAAGGCAAAAGCGATCACAACGCAATTATGCATCAGGCAAAGTCGACGGCGGGTACTTTTAGGGTCGCGGGCGGCCGAGCGGCGCAACGGGCTCAATTAACATTTTCCCTAGCGGCGATGATCGTGTCCGCGGGGCGCCGCAGTGCCGTCCAACGTCGAGGTCGATCGCTCTGGTTCGCGCGCGCGCGGCGCTTTCGCGTCAACGGCTCGTTCAATCTTCGGCCGCCTTCGTGAATATATATATATATAGGCAGGGCGGTTATATATATATACATGTATATACGTTAAAACTTTTGTATTGCACGAGATAAAATTCTACTCGATCATCGGCTTGGCCTGGCCAATTCTTACGTCACACTGCGCTTGAACGACTTCTTATTACAACAAAAGTTTTTCTGCGGGCTTGTTTTTGTCCGGTTGATTTTTGTATAAGTTCCAGCATAATAGAGAATTGCTTGGTGTGAAAAGAAAAAAGTTAATGACAGTTTCGTATGAAAGTAATCACAATTTTTTTGTAACCGTGTCAGTACGTAGATTGTTTCAGTAATTAACATTTTTTTCATTAATTTGTTTGCATAATTGTAATAAATAATTATAATAATGGTTATACAAGATAGAAATAATCAAAATATAATCAAATATTTATACTTTCGAAATCTTGTAAGTCGAATAATTATACGGTGCATAAAATTCAACATTTTCGGTACCTCCAAGATATGCTTATCAATCAATTAGTTAAAACAAACGTACTCATATATATATTCTATGCTTTTATATCATTCAACCGCGAAAGAATTTCATCATCGAATATTGAGTTGCATTAAATTCCCATTATCGTGCTTGTGTAAGCTAAGAGTAACGGTTAAAAAGCGAAACGAGTTTTATTTTCAACAAATATGGCGAACGGTCTAATCAGGTGTATTTTTATTATCGCAATCTACACAAGAATGCAAGAAAGAGAAAAACTCCGCTTCGGGAAAATTTGTTAAAATTGCTTTGGAAAATCCAATAAAACGTTTGATGCGGTGTATTGCGTTTACCTTTACACGAAGCAATAACTCACTGCAGGCAATGAGCGAGCAAACGAACGGAGATGTGGATTAACGCGTGAATAAATTGTCATAAGAAACGAGCGTGTGTACCTATATATACACGGCTAACCGAGACTTTTTTCTAACGGCGCAGTAGGTGCACTAAGTTAGCCTAGTTCGTTTCTTCTCGCCCTCTCCACACCCGGACTCTCGCGCGCCGCATCGCGCCGAGGCCAATTTCTTTGCGCGGCGCGCGCGCGCGCGCGCGCGCGAAGATTGGCATGTAATTTTCTCTCGATTTTTCGATTATTACTTAGAAACCACGCCGCTGACCGCTCGGTCATTGAGCAACGCGAAATAACAATGGCTTAACAAAATACGCACCGGGCACTGTAATTCTCCGCGAACAAAGTGATTTCCACACTGGGTGTTTTGCATTCCTTATATGACGTTACGTTATTACGGGGTAATTACGAGGGCAGATAATTGAAAGCCGTATAGATTTTCTTCTGTAACGTCTCAATCAATAGTTACTCTATGAATAAAAATCATAAAAATAGCAAGCGTGGCTATGTTTACGCATAAATTGATTGTCTTGTAAATTAAGTTGTATTATACAAAATTGGAATTGTAATTAGCTTAATAATCTAGCTGTGCTACGTTGTATAAATCAAAATGTAAGTTTAACAAAACACTTTTTAAGTAGCTTATATTACATAATAATGATTACTTTTTACAATACCTTCATCTTAAAAAAAAATTTTAAATACCTATTTTGGTATACAATCTACGTTCACGCGATAGGAACCAACAACAGCTACACACATATAAGTATTTCGCAATATAGAATACTCTAATATTTTGTAGTATTAACCAAAACTCAAACTTACTGTATCAATACTTAAAGTTCGATTGTAATATTCTATAAAACATTATTTTATGAAAACATTTAATCCTTCCTTCCTGTTGGTCTTTTTTATTATAGGAAATCAATATTTTATTACGTCTAATATTTGATTATTTTGAACTAATATTAATAAATACTTGTCTCTAGATTATCATAGTTTATCAATCTATACAACAATCTTGTTTGTGAATATAACAATAATAATACATTGTGCAACTAGGGGGAAAAACTGGCTTTTTCTAAGCGAGTATGATGATTGAACACGAGTAGAAGTCTCAGTGACGACGCAAGTTCTCAATTAATCATCATCCGAGTCTGAAAAAGCCCTTCCTCTCCCTGTTACATACCGTATTTGTTTATAGTGCATGAATAAGCCCTTTCTTGTGCATGGAAAGCGGATGGGGACTTCCCGCTGTAGCGGGAGGAAATCATTTCCTCCCTAGGGAGGAAATGGGCTCATATTCACACATTTTACAGTTTTTCTTCAACTACGCTCGAAATGCGCAATTTCCCATGCACTGTATATGCACGAAAAAGGGTTTATTTCATGCACGCATTGAAAAAAATCATATTAACTGCATCGTACCCAAGTTGAACTCGTAACAACAAATCAAGCGTCAAACCGCTGCCTCGAATCCGCTCGTTAAAACTGTTAAATGTCTTATTAGCAGCAGCCGCGGCAATTATATCGTTGATCCGCGCCTTGGCAGCACCAAAATTCCCGGGCATTATCATCAACAACGAAAATCCGTTAATTCGCGGCGTTTAAGCTGTCCATCCCGCAGCGCGCGTACAAGCGAAAAATCACGTCAGTTCGCACCTCTCCGTTCTTAACGTCCATATATATACACACGCAGAGAGAAAGACTCGAGGTCCAAAAAACACATGGTGCGGCTTCGGCATGCCAAAGACGCAGGCGAGCGTGAAAACGCGCCGTTGCAGCAGCAAAATGCTAGGTAAGTTTGCAGTGGCGGCGTGCATAGTCGTCCTCCGTGATTTCGCGGCGCGCGCCGTTGTCTGCAAAAATTCGTAGATAAAAAGTAGACCGCAAGACAGCTCGCTCGCTCGCTCGACAAAGAGCCCCGGAGTGTAAACGCCCCGGTGTAAAATTGGCCTGTGTATACAAAGGCGGCGCGCATCACGATCTCGCGAGCGTTCGCGAGAGAGAGAGAGAAAGAGCCGCCGCGTTAATCAACTAATTCAGCCGAATGTTAAATTACTCCGTTCCGAGTGGTGCTGTGCCGTGTCTATCAGTCCTTCAGGCCTGTCGGGATTCGTTCGTCCATCCGTCCGGCCGTGCAGTAACACTCGAGTGTGCACGAAAGAGAAACGGAGATAGAAGACTCTCGCTCTCCTTCCTTCGCCGCGCACGGCGTTCGTTGCTCCGTAATCGCATGTCCGGTGATTATAGGACTTCTATATACCGATACCCAGAGCGTCTTGCACATAGAGCGCGAGAGAGAGAGAGAGAGAGAGAGAGAGAGAGAGAGAGAGAGGTGGACCCGGGTATTATTATAAGTGCGCCTTGCCGCTCACGTTCTCACCTTTACTTTGGCGCGTCGGCACTGTAGCTTTTCTGTGTGTATGCGCCTGTGTATGCAAAGGCTCGCCTTCGCTGTGTGCATGTGTATGCGTATGAGTATGTATATGTGTGTGTGGAGTGCAGGACGCAGACCGAGATCGGGAAATGATGCACGCGTGAAGAATGAAAGAGGGCAACAACGTACATGCCTACAGTCCAGTGGGTGAGCAATCGGTGTGCGAAAATCGCCAAGAGCACCTCGGCTGCGTGAATGTCCAATGAGTGCATTTTATTTTGGATTTTGATCAGTTCGCTGTTTCGTGCGAGGTGATATAGTTTTACAGTAACAGTTATCTTACAGTAACATTTTTAGAGTTTATTCCATAGTTTTCATTTAATACTTCAAAAGATATAAGTGTTAACTAAACTAGGGGCTCTCTAAATTTTTTTCAGTGAATTTTCAGTGAGTGAGTTCTCATTCAAAGTGATTGTGAAAATACAGTTATAGAGTGAAAGAATACTCGTATAGAAAAAATAATTAGTTAAGTTATTTATAAAGTTTTAGAAATGTTTTGAAGAATCTTGCAGTTTACTGAAAAGATACGAAGAAGAGAAAACAATTAAGAAAATATTGAAGACTAGTTTAATATATGTTGAACATTTTAAAAATAAAAGAAATTGATATGAGATGTTAAATTCTGAGTCTATTGCTATCTTACCGGCTTATCACATTTATATTGTTTTCCCTGTAGTAAATAATTATTTAGAAAGAAAAACAATATGGTATGCCCTTACCAGAAACCTTCAGTCAATTTTTTAAGAGGTGTCATTAATTTAGGGGAAAAAAATGGGTCGTAAATTGTTAACCCTTTAAGGCTCAGTGTTATTTTAAAATTACATAGCCTTTCTCAAAATAATCAGAGCTAATATAATAGGCTTTCTAGCAGCATAATTAATACAATTGGACCTAGAAGAAGTCGTTGGCACCTTTAGATACACAAAACAATGCATAAACCTACCGTAAGTGACAGAATAATAACGACGTCTTTGAAAAGAACGACAGCGGTCGCCAAGCAATGCATATGGAGCTACAATTCTTTTTTTAAATCGAACTAATATTGTTTTATTTATGTAATAACCAACGGGAATATGAAAATTAATGCTTAATATAACTAAATTAAAAAAATATATTTTTTTCAACTTGGTAACCACTTGAGACTTAAAGGGTTAAGGGGATGTGAAATAAAGGGATCACCATACACATTGTTTACCACGGAAAATATTTATGTCTGTTTTCCGGTTGCAAATAATACCGGGATCTTTTAATATTTTAACCAGACATTTATGCTTATACAAATTTGGACGTGATAGTAAGCAATTTAGACCAAAAATTTGTTTAATCTTGAATAATTCTTTAAAATAAAGTAGTCAGTAATAAAATTTCCTGAAAAAATTTATATTTTTGAGTCAAATTTGTATAAATATATATGTCTATTTTCAAGTTGGAAAAGTACCCCTTCACTTGCACTTATCAAAATCATTCCAACAAATATAGAGAGGGAAGAAAAAGAATTATATGTATATATATATATATATATATATATATATATATATATATATATATATATATATATATATATATATATATATATATATATATATATATATATATATATGTGTGTGTGTGTGATCGAATAATAATTAGAGGAGGTGCTAGATAAATTAATTCTTTCCAAAAAATGTACATCCAATACATTCTTAAACTGATAATGTAGTTATTTGCAGATGCAAGGTTGAATTTTTTGTAACACACCTTGATCGAGAAGACTTTACTACTATTGCATGATACTAATGAGATTAATTTCTAAGAATGATGCATTTAGCAATTAGTTTAGTAATTATTTTATATAATTAAACTAAAAACCCTTATGATACATTGAAATAAAATTAAATGATTTACTTAAATGTACAACAATAATTAATAATTTCCAGTATCCAGTATACTTATGGTATATTCAAATTCACAAAAGAAAGATATCAAATACAATAGCCTAGCTCATTTATTTTAATTAACTTGTTATTGAGAAACTTCGCATATTTACAACCCATTCAATATCTTCAATTATTTTTATAACAAAATGAACTTAATTATAAAGTCTCGAATAATTATCTAGAATAATACAATTTTTTGCACGATGTATACAAGAAGGAAGGTACGCCGCATCCAATCGTAAATCTCGGAATCGATTTGATATTTGGTTAGTCGGCTAGATTCGTCAGGCTCCGGTGCGTTCCCCACGCTCCAAACAACATATCAAGAAAAAAAATCCGTTAGCGCTCTTTATGATCTTGAAACGGCTTACGTCGCAGTTCTCAAGTCTTTGTCAGCGCTGCTGCTTCTTTCTCTTTGATCCTCCTTTTTCTGACCGATATAGCAAACTATGTCCGGAATTTGAGACGAGCGAGCGCCGATTGCGCCCCGTGGCTTTGCGTACGGCTAAGCTATAGTCTTTGGGGTGCAAATATGCTGAAAAAATCCGAAATAAAATTTTTAGATTTCAAGAAGATAATAATCGATCGTTTAAATATTATAACAGTTACAAATCACGATATCGAATATCATTCATAGATATTTTTTTTAAGAAAATATTTTAGAAAGAGGAATTAAAGTATACAAAATTCTAGTCTAAAATTTGATCTCAGACAATGGTTCTCTCATATCATAGTAATTCAGCTTAAACCCATGCACACAGTTTATAATAAGTATGCAGAAATCTTAACTGACAAGGTGCTTACAAAAACGTATACTTAAGGGACACAGTTGCTTTCAGAAGTTAAAGGTAAAAATAAATATTAGAGAACAAAATTCAATTACAGAATATGTTATACAAGTAGATGCAAGTCATTTAGCAATTATAGAAATTAAACATGTAGAGCACATAAAATAGTAGAAGTATAATTAATATACCTGTAAAAAATTAAATTTTGTATTTATTTAATTTGAAATCTGCATAGAACAGTAAGGTACTACTATATTTAAGAAAATAAATCGTATAAAATTATTCAGATACCTATTCTGCAATTTAAATGTCATTGCGACCTTTATAATTTGAATTTATGTCTCCATATAAAAACACGTATGCTAGATGTTTATAGGAACCTGGTTTTAAATGATTACCGCGCAAAAACATTTACATAAAATAATATAACAATACATCTATAATATAATAATATATCTATTCTAATCGTAATATTACTGTACTACACAAAATCATGCAAGATCATAAATCACCCGACAGAACAAAATTCCAATATGACATAATATAATCTGCTAAAACGGAGAATAACACGATGTTTATACACGCTCGTATCCGATCAGGAATATACTAATGACATAAACGTAACACGAAAGCAGGCAAAAGGAACTAAAAGAAAAGTCGAGAGGCCAAAGGCGAGCCGAAGGAAAAAAAAGAATTTCTGACCTCGTTCTTTGTATACATTGAAAGGTGGACCCCTTAATTCGCAAAAAAAATCATCAAAACCGATCGTCGGTGTGCATATTACGAAAGCAGCAACTTGGAGTATAGACTCGAAAGAGCGATCCTTTCGCAAGCAAGCAAGGCACATCGTGAATATGTAGTCGGCGGTTCGGGCTCCTTTTTTTTACAAGGGACGCCCCGCGGGCAAACATCGAAGCAGACGGATTACCGAATTCATCGTGACCTGTTCCATGCGCCGACACGACCCGCCGACCAAATACGTGTAGGGAAGTAAGTCACCAAGGGACTTGAATAGCTGCGGCCTGGCCGGCTCCATTTCTCGCACTGGTTTCGCTTCACTTTACTCCGGTTACTCGTATATTCTTAGACTTTTGGAATATACAGAAATGTACAAAATAAATAACATTTTGTTATGTTATAAAATATAAATTACCTTTATCCATGGAAAAACCGATACATTATTAAACTAAAGATTAAGTATGATATTGCCTTTACGTCTCGCTATAGCATTAATCCATTGAACAATCATATTTTCAATTATCTTTAAAATGCAAACAACTGTTGATTTACGAGCTACTTATGTCTTAAATAATTAAAAATAAAATAAAAGAAAATTAACGAGCTCATGAACTACGCAAGACGGTCAAAGATTCCAAGGTTTATACATGATTCAACATTATATAATGACTTTTTTGTTTTTTGCAATTATTACGAAAGCAGCGATACGTTACATTAAATGACTAACTATTTTTTTTAAACATAAATACTTACATTTAAAATTCCATTAAAAACGCAAATGTCGATCAAAAGATTAAAACAAGATGCCAACAGCATGTCATTTTGTGCTTGATCGTAAGATAATTATTTTCTGAGAAGTTTAGTCTATAATTCTATCATGAAAATGCAAAAAATACGATTATATGACTTCAATTTATCCATTAACCTTATTTAAAATTAAAAATATAAACGGGCATATAATGATATTCTAATACCATAAAGGAACGAAATATATATAAGGTGAGTACAGGTAATGTGACCATGCAAGTAATGCGGCTACCTATTATACGAGATCTCGCCGTATGCGTTATTTAGAAAAGTTCAAAATGGCGGTTTTAGGCAAAAAACCAATCGACTGTAAAATAGCTGCTTGGGAAGAAGTGGGTTTTAAGATGCATGAATTGGTTGTTGTCGTAGAGATTGGTAAACTGACCATACGCATTGCAAGGCAAAAGGCAATCGACGCAGTTAAAAATGGCGGTTTCTTCCTTAAAATTCCTAGGCATACTATCATTAAAATACTGATACCAAGACGTACGTTACAGCAACGTATAGTTAAATAACACAAAAAGGCAGTTTCTGCTGGGCTAGTCTTGACGTTCTGTAGCACTTACTATTCGACTTCACCATAATAACTGATAGGTAACCACTTTACCAACACTGTTGGTAGAGTGGCAAATTTTTAACTATTTACAACTTCTTTAATTAAAATTCAGAGGGTGACTCTTTTTTAGCAGAAAAGCTCATGAGGTATTACAATTAAAGGTTCAAGTAACACGTTTCAATAGTTTCTGAAGCCCGAAAACCCGATATATATCTACTGGGAATCGAAACTTCATTAAGGTGGTTACCTGCGCCCATCTTAAGGTGATGCTAAAGCCACCTGTCCCCGACAAATACGAGGATCCACTTTTCTCATTTCATTTTCAATTTAGAGTAAATATCTCTATGGAAAGTTGTTGTTCCAACGAAAAAGAACAACTTTTCATAGAGATATTTTCTTAAAATTGAAAAATTAATAAAAAAAGTGGTTCCCCGTATTTATCAGTAACACAGGGTTTAACATCACCTTAATACAATAGAATATGCTGTAAAGATTATATTTTGCATTTTAATTTTTTGCATTCTAGATGACTACGATCTTTCAGAAGAATTATTTGCGTATAATGATTTAGCTTAGTGTTTAAATTGAATTGCTAGAAATCTTTCGTTGTTCAATTAAAGATGACTTTGAAGATTTATCGAGATTTATACTTAAATAGGTGGTGTATCATTGTGCCTTTGAATTAATTAAACATTAATAAAAGTTTAAATAACAGTTTTTATCGTGAGCAAGTTGAAAAATTTCTCTCAAAAAATAAGCATCGGTACTTAAACTCCCCATTAACTATTTATATCTATAATTTGCGTCTTCCTCCAACACGCACCATTTCCCCTTGGCGCATCTCGCGCAAGCGGAAATTAACACGAAAAGGAGTAAATAAAGTTGGTAAAAATCTCAAAGTATAAGACGGAGAGCAGCAACTATGTAACGATACACGCGCGCGTACATGAAAATATGATCAAGAAGCGTTAGCGGCAAGGCTGCCTTCATAAAACACGCGCGTAACGCTTGCCAGATGCAGTGATTCCCTGAATGAACTCACGCGCGAGAGAAAGATATGGAGAGCGCGCCTAGTCGCGGCTTATGCGATGCGACAGATGACGTTCCGGGTCTTCTAATTCGGGATATTCCTCAGGATCCCTTTGACGAGTGGCCTGCGCCAGTTCCTTGTAAATACGCCGACTGATTCGACCATAAACTTTCTTCGAATAAGCGGGACTTCTGCTTTTTTTCTCCCACTTGTGTGAGCTAGCGCTCGAAACTTTTGCTGTGGTCGGAGCAATTAAGCGGGAATGCATAATTATGTAAGTGCCAAAATAGACCGAGCCCATAAATATAGACCTCGCGAGGGCCGGTATATTTTTCTTTCGCAAGTCTTTGAAGACAGTAGACAAGCAAATATCTCACTTCCGCGTTTCGAAAAATTCATTTTTAATTTTGTAATTAGCTTCTTATAATTTGTGTTTCATTCATAATTCCTTGAATTCACTCATTTAGTCCGATCAATTATAATATAATCAATCATCTCAAAAAGTAAAAGTAAGGTATTTTTATATTTTGTATAATACTATTACAAAATAACCAAGCAAAACAAAATCAAATACATCGAGTTTTTTTAAGCGTGGAATTTTTTACTTAGAAAGGCTGACATCGATGTAAATATAAAGTGGTCAGTGCAACGGCTTGCGTGACTACTTTACCATACTTTGCGCAACCGCAAGTGCCATCTTCCGAATTCAAAGCAATTTCGGCCAACCACGATATATACAAAGTATACGCCCTGATGCATTTCAATGGGACCGAATGGGCGCAAGGGATCGTTGAACTTTCAGGTCTCAATACGGTTGGAGTAGATTCTCAGACGGGCATGCAGTTAGACAAATTAACGAAAATTTCAAGAATATTTTTCTGTTTATTGAGACTTACAAAGAATTAACTATCTGACTTTTGAATATTTTTATTGGTATTTAGCCATGCATATTTATATATATGATTACGTTTCTTCGAGTATAATTTAACTACTCTATACGAACATGTTATAAAAACAAATCCTATAGAATAACTATAAGAGAAAATAAATATTTTAAATTCGCAACAAAAAATTATTTTAAAAAAGACCATGTTGCTATATTTTGAGAGAGTTTATTTCAAGATTTTAAGAAATATACTTTAGTTTTTAGTGATTCCTAATTATCTGTGTCTACACAGATTATAGAGAAATTTTATTATAATATATATATATTTTTTTTATATTATTTCATGAATCAATATGGGTTTTGTGTGAATCATATAACAAATTGATTGATTTACTTTAACTATTTTGATTTGTCAAATAACGCAAACGATATTTCGTATAAAAAACTTTTTCTATATATTGAGGTATATTATTTATGTTATCTAGACAAGAATAATTAATAATCACTAAAAACAAAGTACCTATATTTCTAGAAGTAATTTTCGAAAAGCTATTTACGACCGTAATCTTCCGCTAATACATCATGTTGTGCTAAACGCATGAGTGAGACATTAATTCAAAACAATCTTTCGATTAACAGTTAGAGAGCGTAAAAACCCAAAAACTATTATCCGAGGGGGGAAAAATTGACACGTCAAGCGTTCTCCGATAACACCCGCATTTATTTGTACTGAAAGAATGGAGACAGATGCGCGAGCTTCGTCTTCGTCACTTCTACGCTCTTCACGAAACTATCGTGCCTTCGTTAAACTCTAGCACCTTTCGTCTGTTCGATTCCTCTCTTCTCTTCCGATTATTTATAGTCGTAAAAATGCCTCGAAATGATTGTGTGTGTACTCTTCTTTTTCGAATAGGCCTCCCTTCTTTCTCTGTTCACTCTGCTTTTCTACATATGGCGATAAGAAATCCACTGCAGCAGGGGAGAGAGAGAGAGAGAGAGAGAGAGAGAGAGAGAGAGAGAGAGAGAGAGAGAGAGAGAGTGGCAGGAAAAAGGTCTCCCCTTCCTGCATATATGTACATTTTTTTGTCTTCGGGCTTCGTTTTTCGTCGTCTTATCTGCACTTTGTTCAGGGACCGACACCGCCGCGCCGCGCGTGTGGAGAGGAACCCCGTCCGCCCACGTTTAACGTCGTGCCCGTGCCGTGAGCTAACGCTGCGCGGTGACGGCCAAGTGTGAGGAAAAAAGCGAGAGGAAATATGAAGCGAGCACGAGGGGGGAAAGAGAGGCCAGGAAGAAATGGAAGAAATCGAGAGAAAGAAAAACCAGAGGTGGACGAGGAACGATCGTTTACTGAAGCCTGGCATTTTTCCTTTTACCCTCATCCCACTTTATTCGGCTATTTTCATCCCCTAAATTGCATACACTCGTTTCTAGAATGTTGGCACGGACGTAAAATAATACTTTGCAGTCTTTTATTGTTGACACTAATTTACAATAATTTCTACTTAATGTATTTTTTCCAGGTATATTCTATATCATGTACTAACTTGTTTCCGTCGGGAAATATAGGCTATTGTTGGACGAATCCATATATCTCTCTGTATGGCCTACTTGAAAGCGTATATAGGGCACTATTTTTATAGTTTTATATATCTCAAGCGATTTTATTTTTATCATATAATACTGTTAGCCGACTTTGAGGCTTTAGTAATTATCAGGATATTGAAAGTTTTATACAAATTTACGTGTCAATAACAATACTTTATCTTATTATATTTTAACCTGCATAAAATTAATATAATAATAATCTTTTAGTCTAAATGTTCGGATTCTTATAATAAAATAAATATTAATGTTTGCTTTTCGCAGGATGCACTTCGAAAATTAATGTATATAAAAATATTTTACTTTATACAAATATTACTTATTATTTTATATTGCATAAATCAATAATAAAAGTATAGTGATTGAAAAATTTAATTTTTCTTTTATATTATTATTTTCATTAGACGCTATTATGTTGTTTCCAAAAAATAAAACGCCTTAATTTTTTTTAAATTACTCCAAAAAGAAAGTAAGAATTTGACTACACCTACAATATCAAAAACTAAATGCAGCGCAAGTTATCCATCTCGCACTCAGTTTACACATATATATGTGTATACATACAGCCCTTTTCCTCGAATCTTTCCTCACTCTCTCAACATCATTTTTTCTCTCCATATCGCTCACGACTAACCCGACTATTTACACCGCGCGGCGCATGCACTCGACTTATCTACGAGATTCTCTCCGACGCATCCCATCCCGTGTACACAGGGGGTACACGCGGGCCTGCTCTCAACAAATTCGAGGCGGCACACGTGTGTACTCCGTCAAGTCGGCCTCACAGCAGATGTTGCATATATATATAACACGCGAGGAGATTGAAGGTATATAGAGGGCATATAGGTGGGCGCGCTTTATCGGAACTCAAATGCTCGCGCGCTCTCCTCGGAAATGCAGCGACGAAGACCGAGAGATGCTGCGTGCCTGCGCTCTCGGTTGCTCTGTGAAAACAAAGCTGCTCGACTTTGATGTACGAGCTCGTGCGGCTCGCGACGGAAGAAACGGAGCAGCTACGCGAGTGCAAGGGCCCGCGAACCTACACTACTAGATATATATGCGTGTGTGTGTGGTATGTGTGAGTGTACGCGGCAAAGGGGAAAGTCTGGACCGCTGCAGCTCCGAGAATAAACGCGCATGAAACAATAAAGCTTGCCGTCTTTGTTTGAGATTAAAATGTGTGTACGCGCGAACGCGCACACGTCGCTGTGTGTATATGTTTTTATCGTGTAAACTTGCGTTAAACGCGCTGACGTTCCTCGAAGTGACTGTCACACTTTTGATAATTTTATACTACCGGAGTGTGTATGCGAGCACGAGGAAACGAAATCGGGTTTAGGGAAACCTAGGATGATCTACGGTGTTTCTTGGAGATACGCTTTGAGTGATGTATGTTACGGTAATTATGTCGGTGTACCATACGACTTACGTGCAAATGCTTTTGATAGAAACACGGCTATACTATCAGTCACACTTTTTGGCTATTTTTTTTAAAAATCTTTTTCATTTTACTTATATTGTTTTATCTGTAATTTACTGTTTTCTAAGTTTAGCAATCCGTTATTGAATAATTTGCCATAACTAATCAATATGCAGGTCAAGTAAATGTACAATTATATTGCAGATAAATTTAATACAATCGACTATCGATAATTTGAAGTTATATTAGGGATCAAAAGATTCTAATTTTCGAGTTTTAAATGACCGATCCTGTAGAATAATAATAAAAAATAAAAGTCACCGAAAATTTCATTTTTAAAAGACCGGAGTCAAATTTGAGTTACAGAACAATTTGAATTATCAATGTTTCAAAGAATCAACTGCATTATTTTTTGGTTGAAAGTTTTAAGAACATTGTTATATTGATATACATTACTACCAGTTAAACTGAAAAATATAAATGACGTTGATACATGCACCTGCATATTTGCCCACTTTTGTTGCTTTAATAATTAAATATACAAATCTATCAATCTTGAAGTCAGCCGTTTTAAATTTCTGCGTATAAAGCTTTAATTCATGTGGCAGGCTGTGTAACAAATTCTGCCAAAAATAACCAAAATGTGGAGAAAAATGCAGGCGAGCGATTTTGCATACACGTCAAAACTATTTTACTTTAAAATGCTGTGGAGTGTTGCGTTTAACATGCAGGCAGTGTGCGATTGTCACTTGACGGACGTGTACAGTACACAAATGACTAGCGCGCGTCCGCATGGCTCACGCGCGTGTATATGCGTACGACTATGTCACGAATTTAGCTGTTGGCGTCAGCTTTCTGAATCACTGTCATCGATACACGACCACGCGACACATTAATGCCGAATTGTTAAATATTCAAACATCGTACTCGGCTTTATGTCTTCCTCTCCGAAACTGATTGAAAACTCTAGTTAACTTTACACTTCTTGTTTTTTAAGCAGCCAGCTCAGGAACCAAGGTAAACATTTTAGTGGTACCATCTTTCATTTATGCAAATAAATAGTGACTTATAAAATCGTTGACTAAAATGATACATATTACTTATACGATTGCCATTTTATAATATTATCAGACATAATATTCAAACGTTCAATAATAAACGTAAAATTAAAAATATGTTTGGATTTTTTGCAATAAAAAGAAAAACCCTAATGTATGATTGTCAAGATAAAATCTTCGTCATTGAAACTATTTTAATAAGTAGAAAATACCTCCTCACACCTTACAATTTATAAGCATGTTATAATAACATTTAGGTTGTCAAGAAAAATTACTGACGTGTGAATGGGCGTATGTAATAAATCGATCAATAATGCATAAATATTAAGGGGCGATGAAAATACGCGAATAAGAAACATTTTTATTCAACACTCAGCTACTTTGGAGATGCAGAGGCCAGCTATCTTACAAGCAGTTCTGACTCATGCATTATCGAGATACTGAATGGAACGTATAAATATATGAGATTTAAACATCCTGTTTAAAATTCATCGGCACAAAAATACATTCATCTTGTTACTCGCGGAGTCTCCTGCAGCCGTTCGAACAGTTGATAATATAATTTCGCGTTATGCATTATCCGACAGCTGCGCGCGGTCGTCTGCAAAGAAGCTCGCTCTGCGTAGGTAGCACTCGTCGCGACAACGCCCGACTACGGGGCAGAGACTTTGATCACTTGGATTCCAGGCGCATCATTTTTTTGCATTCGACGAATTAGCTGTATAAGAATGCGCGCGAGTTCGTTCTTATATATATATATATATATATATATATATATATATATATATATATATATATATATATATATATATATATATATATATATATATATATATATATATATATATATATACACTTGCGACTCCTTCGCAATGATGGGGAATTAGTGTCAGTCGACGGGACATCGTCGCTTCGATTCGCCAGTTGCTACGAGGGGGAAAAATATCAGCGGAAAGATATCCTGCGAAGCAGGAACGCGCACTTGATTCGCTCAAAGTGCGACACGCCGAACTGTCATCGCCTTGATTCTCGCTAGTACAAGCAGATTACCGTCAGTCAGCCGGATGTTTGCGTCCTCGTCTTTATCATCTCACTCGGCGTGAATATCGACGCCCTTGTGCAGTGTATTAGGCATTGCTCAGAAAGTTTGTATACGATAAACTGGAAAAATAAATAAGACGATGCGGATCGTTCCAATTTAATCTGCGACTGTCACTGTGGCCACTTCAACAAATAAACTGACAGAACTGAATTTATTTACATTTTAATCGCAAAGTTTCAGTTATATTTATAGCATCCACGAGAGACTGGCAATGCAAGTAATATTTTCTTTTTCCATAGATATTAAATATAATTTTTAATTAATTTTTCCAATCCGCAATAAGAATATGATTCATTATTAAAAAATTAAAAATACTTTGAAATATTTATAGCTACATATTAGCTGTCGTTGTGCTGATGATGTGTAAAATATACAAATTCAGTTTATTGGGTAACATGGATATATTTTTAGCTCATCAAATTTCTAGAAAATTTATATTCTATTAAAAAAATAAATAATTTAAAAAAATTAAAGCGCACTTACCTAAAGAAGGCATAATACAAAATGCATTTCTATAATTTATGTAAATCAGTTTTAGCTAATAAAAAGAGGATCCATACGATTTTGTTATATTGATTATGAATAATTCATTAATGATATCAAAATAACAGACTGAGTTTTTACCTTAAGGATCGAAAACATCCCTGATGGACCCTCCAGCTTTGATGGCAAAGTATTTAATGAAAATGATTCTACAGTTTGTAAATCTCTCGAAAACTCTGTTAAGTTTATAAATCAAATACTCTCACAGAGGATAACAGTTAATAGCACATCTAAAAGAAAAATATATATTACCCATCCCGGAAAAATTCGTAGAATGTTCGGTAAGCTTGGTTCCTCCTCTGGGCTGTGCATATTTTAAAAGACATTTCTATCAACTCTCGACATTCCCAACGTCGCAGTATGGTGGCTCACGCGTTGGCGCGCGGGGTTAAATCCCCTCGCAACAGCCGTATAGTTCGCCGCACGGCTTCATCAAATTCCGCCTCGTCTTCTCTCTGCAGCCCCCGCGCGCATAGCTCGCTGCTACACGCGGGTTCGCGATAGACTCGCGATAATTAAGCCGCCCGGCGTAATTGAGAACTTAAACGTAACACGAGTGGCCACAGCGACTATTCGCGCGCACGCACATATATACGCGTATACATATATATGTATGTGTGTGTGTATTTGAACGGGCGGCGCGTCGGCAAACGCGCCAACAATCCCGAAGCGTCGGGTAATCTCGCACGCAACGCGTTCCGGATATCCCGTCGAAATAATCGCTGGATCAAGAAATTCCGGACGAGCGAGTGTCGGCGAGAGGGCGGGAAGCGGAGTTCGCTACCGAAGCAGCACCAGCAGCCCCTTCGACCGCTTCGACCGTTCTCCCGGAAGTCGAAACGCCCTTAGGTTAAGCTCGAAAATGCGCCCCAGGTCGAGACGCTGGCGTATGTCGTAGTATACTTGGCTCCCACTCCTTCCTGTCGACGATATCATTATAGCCACCCTTACGGAATATCCATCGGAACTCATTCGAGCGTCTTTTGTGCGGAAATCCTTATCTTCCTAATCGTGTTGCCGTTGATAGGGTCGCGTGTTATGTACTTCTTATATCATTTATTTTATCGATTCTGCTAAATTTTATTTTCCTTAACCACAACATCGAAATTCATAATATGACACGTTTTATTTCAGTATAATCTTTAGATGTTTTAAAAGCATTTCTTAGTTGAATATTAATAAATATATATAATATATGACACTCTGAAATATGCAATTTGTTCAAGGAGATTTTTATTTAACGTTATTATAATCATTATTATTATAACAGTGACCTCCTGTTAATGGCTAGCAGTGATAGTGCTTAAATGACCGCAGATATTATATTCCTATATCCGCTGTGATCATGTTCGCATCATCACCGTGGATACCACTAATGGTTGATGGGACTATGTGCTCCATAGCCTTGTTCACACAGTCACGTAATTTTTCCGTATTCTTATTAAAAATTTAATGTTTATAAAATCCCATCAAACCACCTTTAAGCTTTTCATTTGTATTCTAGTGAACGTATGTACTAAATATTTTTTAATATATGAAATTCTAATAAAATCAGCTCAGATTGATTGTACCAGGGTATGTGTAGATACATTTAAAAGCTATATTTTTTTCCTTTTCATATTTAATATTGCTAATATTAATATTTTAAGGTAATAATTAACACTTTGACTAACGTAAATATGTATTGGTATTTATTTTTTGTTCTTTTTAGAATATGTAAAATAAAAGGGGTTACAAATATATTTTTGGCTACAGCTATGTCTCACTCACATCCTAAGAACTGCCTACAATATTTTTTTTTTAAGTCTAAAGACTTACTTCATAATAATTAAAAAATATAATGCAGTTCAGAAATATTCGATTGTATATTATTCAAACTTATATTTTTTAAATTAGTAAGTGCGATCTGACTCACTTAAATTGACGGTACGTTAAGTATGCTGAATATTGTTCAAGAATTATCCATAATTTACCAACTACCAATGCAAAACTGTTGTTTTTATACGATCTTTAAAAATATGATACTTTTCGATAAGTAAAAATGAAATTCTAATTTTAGATTCTTCATTGAAATTTTTTAATCTAACACTGAGTCGGAATCCTTTAATTTGATCAATTATCAAACTGTCAACCGCTGTTTTCAATTACAAACAAAGCCAAGAACAATCTCCTCTTTTATCGCGTGCAAGAGCGATGCATCCTCGGTGGCGCAAATCACGCGTCCGAAAATGCACTCGCTAGATCCGTCTAAAAAAACGCATTCGCTTTGCTTGCTCAGAAGTTCCAAGCATCACTCGTAACAGCAGCACGGCAGTAGCAGCAGAGCAGCAGGCAGCTGACGGCCCTAGCAGTCCGGCATACATTGCTAGAGCAAAAGGATGCTTGCGGTCTTTGGAATCCAGCACCGAATCGGAATATCGAGAGCGAAAAGAGCGCAAGGCAAGCGGAAAAGAGAAAGAGGAGAGCGATCCTTTGTAGTAGCCGCGCGTGCCGTTCCGAGAAAACGAGCGAGATCTCGCGATCTCTCGTCGCTCGGCGCATCGCGCGACGACGACACGCAGACTTGACGCATTCGCGAGAGAGCGACAAAGGAAAGGACGAGCGCCTGCGGGAGAGACAACCTGATTCCTCTCTCTCTCGCTCTCTCTTGTTCTCTTTCCGTGGCTCCTGCGTACTCTGCGCCTCGCGCGACGACAGAGGCACATCCATCTCTAACGTCGTTTTCTAAGATTCGCACGATCCTCTCTGCACGCCTGCATGTGTGTCTGCACGTCCCTGTGTGCACACCCAGTTAACGTGCCAAGGATTCGTGTCGCCGCGAGTGTCGACGCATCGATGGAACGCGGCGCGGCTGCAGCTCCGAAGCGGCGCCTGCGGGACGGCCAAATAAAACGCCCGAGAGCTGCTGCTGCGGCTGCGCGGAATGAAACGTCCAAAAGGGAGGGAGGGGATAGAGGAAGAAAAGAAAGACACCGACTCGATGCTACACTCACCTTCTCTGTGTTTTCGAAGGATAACGCGGGGAGAATTGCTTTTGTAAGGCCAATCTTTGAAGGAGTCGAGGCGACCCTGGAATAATCTGATGCGATTTAGAAATTGGGATTAGGCCGGATTAATTGACATTTTAGGGGGAGGCGTGATTTATTTTGCTGTGACGTTCCTGTAAATTGGAATTCTTATGCTTTACGATGGAATTGTATTGCAAAGTGAGAAAGCAGTATTTTAATATGTTATATAACAGTCCGTTCAATTTTATTAGTACAATTACTTCGTGATACGGATTTACAAAACTAGAAGTTATTTTTTTTGCAATTGAGGTAACTGAACTTATTAATTTGTGATGTCTCACCGGCATGATCTCACTTGAAGCTACTTAATAATGAGAATACTTAAAATATATGCATAAATCATTGTCAAAAGTTAGTTTTTCACTTGAAATCTTATTTTATTCTGCATTAACGAAGATTAAAATTCTATCCATCTGTAAATGCAAAAATAGATAAATATCTACCGAGTTTTATTAAAACATCTAGGTCAAACCCTTGGATAATACAGTGTAGATAAAATAAGCAGCATTTTTGCATTATTTAAAATAAATTTAAATACACGAAATTTAAATTTCAATTTAAACGAAATAGTAATAGTAAGCATAATAAAAAAAGTACCTTCAATTAACTGATTAACATTCATTAATTATAGACATGAAGCTTTATTTCCATTTGCCAATCCCATGCAGTATAAATCAAACGATCCCTCAAACTGTTATTCCACTCCGAGAAAAAGGAATATCCCACAGGATAGCCGGATCCAATGCCCAAGACGTCCAATTTTCGCACAAACACCTATCCATCACAAAGGTACACCACGCGCAAGTTTGCCTCTGTTGATCTTCTGTGCTGCTGGCTGCTGCTGGCTGCTGCTGTGGGTCGAGACGAAGAAGACTAACAACAACAGAGAATGAAAATAACCGTAGCTCGATGCTCGCCACGACTGTGCAACACGAGTGCACTGCTACCGCGTGTAACTCCATTACTCAGAGCTCCCAGCAGCAGCAAGGTCGAGCTCCTCTTCTTCATCAGTGCGCGCGCTTACACACACAGACGCTCTTTCTCCTTTACGCGCCGATGAATAGCCAAAAGCCAAGTGACAAAAGTGAGCGAGCGAGCGAAATCGCCGTGACGCTCGCTCATGCGCGCTTATTCATATAACCTACCCATGATGCGCGAGTGCGCAGCTCGTTTGTTCGCGCGCCGAGCGAAGCAAGAGGAGCTGCTGTTTACACGCTGCCCCGCGCTCTGCGCAAACAGTCGTGGAGATCCTGCAGGTCCATTCATCCGGCGAGAGGAGCGAACTGCAGGCCACCTAATAGCCGATACAAAAGAGACACACCGTGCTGTCTGACGTGTTTGTATACGCGAGACGTCGTCGCTTGAAAGCGCTGCAGCGCAGAGAATTGTGGATTGGACGCAGATGTATTATACGTCGGGAGTCGGAATTTCGAGGCTGCAGAATCACGAGTATTTGCAAGCCTGGTGTAAATAAACTTTGTGTATAATAGTTTTTCAAATTTTTAATTGATTTTGGATTCACGCATGTTTCAGCAGTTTGTATATTCATTATTTGTGGTAGAGTGAAGAAATTCTTATTCGAGGTTTATTTGGTGGGTGCCGTTAATATTGTCATGCAGGTAAAATGACCACCTATAAGAGAACTCGCTTTATGAGATATTCTAGGGTACCATAACTCCTACAGTATATGTGTCGTATCAAAAGATGTTGAGGGGCAAGTCGACCCCGATGCAGGTGCCTTCTCGTTACAAGACAATGTCATGTTTATGCGTAAAGGCATCAAAACGCTGATATCCAAGCAGTGGATGCAGGTAAAGAAACCACTTTTGTCAACGTGATACGATTGAAATAAAAATCGTACGGTACTTGAAACGGTAGCTTTTTATATACTCTAAGATGCATGTATTAATTTTTGCCATAGACTGCATTTTCTGTACGCAAATTGCAACTATCATTGACCTTCATCAGTGTAGAATAGCCATACGAATGCATTGTAAAGCAAAAGGCAGTCGACTCAGTTAAAAATGGCGGCTCCTCTAATCCTCCTTTAATTTCTAGGCATAATAATCCCTAAAATATCGACACCAATGCGTAAGTTGCGGTACCATGTAGTTTAATAACACATATACAAAGTCTCTGATAGGCTAGTCTTGATTTCTTGTAGCACTTAATATACAATTGAAACTGATAGGTGGTCATTTTACCAACAGTGTTGGTAAAATGGCCAATTTTTAACTGTTTACAACTGCTTCAATTATAATTCAGAAAGCGACAAAAATTCAAATAACAAGTTATAATAGTTTCCGATGCCTCAAAACCCGATATATTATATTTCCTGGGAACCGAAAGTTCCTTAAGATGGCCATATTATCTGTTCTCACCTTATAAGAAACTGATCATTTAGGAAAAACTAATCCCGGTCAATATATGACTTTTTCTAATTTCAAAATGCACTAGGTCTGTTTTCCATAATATTCTTATGATAATATGTTTTTATAATTTACATAAATACCGGAGAAATCAAAATTTACATTGAATAATACATAGGTAACTATCTTGAAACGAAGTTATTAGAACAACAATAACAAATTAAAACTATATATAAATACAATATGTAATATGGATTACTTATATCAATAATAAATGAATCAATTACTTATTCATTGTGCGATATTTAAATTAATTTATTAATAACTATTACACACAAATTTTTGCATGCGATAAAGCAACTACTAAATCGCACAATGACACAGAAGATGGAATGGGAAAGAAAAGGAAAGGGAAGACATGAGAAAGATAAAAGATACCAAGTTTTGACGAGTGATAAAGTAAGAAGGATTGCACAGGCAAACTCTGGAATGCGAAAAAATAATGATCAAGAATGAAAACAACGTTGGGCGATAAAGAGATAAAAATAATGAGAAGATGGAATAGATGAACAGATATGCATGAAAATTAAAATATAAAGATGAAAATCTGAAAGATGTATAAAGTTAAAATTAAGCGAGGAACACAAGAGATGAGGATATTAATTTCCTTAGCATTACTAAAACATGTACATAATAATAATATACAGATGAATTTTTGCATTTTGTTTAATTACATATCAATTCTGTTTATTAAGTTTCTCATTATTACAAAGACCAGATTTAAGAGTATTATTTTCATTACAAATTATTATACATGCAACAATATATTAATCAGTAGTAACAGTCTGAGTTCGGTAAGCCATTATTTTTCTATATACTTTATAATATAATGTCCTCGATAATGTCAGTTTAACATTACAAGAGTACATTTATTTTTTTGCATTTGTTATACTCAACTTTACTTAATTTCGCTATTATAATATTACTTCCCTGAATATTAAAACTATTAAAACAATATCTTAAATCTATTTAAACTAACTATTTCCTTGAAGCTATCGCGTGTTGCCTGTGTAAAAAAGAATTTCTCAGCAACAAGGTCAGCCACATTTAGATCATCAAAATTTTGCCTCAAGAGACTCACTAAATTACTACTGACTCTAATTACTTTTTCAAAAAGTCATACTCACAGCTATCAAATAATGGAAAAAGTACTTAGATCAGTTATCATAGCAACGTTCTAGTCATCCATGATTCCGCAAAATCCGCGTTCCGCGTTATACATACAAATCAGCTTCCCTCGCTACCCATATACATCGAGTCATCTCTCCTGAATGCATCAGAGCTCCGCTATCCGGCGCGCAAAAGTTAGCTTTTCATCAAATTGCCTTCCGGCTAGTGCATCCTCGTGCGTTCAATCGTCCGTTCAACAGCAGCGGCACCGATCTACGCGCCTGCAGCACCAACTGTTCGGCAACTGTTTTGCCACGACGATAATCGCCCGTTAGCGTGTAGTTCTGCTGCAGTACAGAGGCCAGAGCTAGACGGCAGTTCCCACGTTATCGCGCCGATTCTCTCCGTCTCGCTCGCACCCGGTGCACAGCGGACACCGCGATACCGATGCCGAGTACTTTCGAGCGCAATGCGACGTTATATTCACGAACGAATGGACGTGAGATAATCCACCAGCCAAGTATGGCGTTTTTCAACAATTTTAGATTGACCCATTTGCACCAGCTTCATTGATTTAAAGAATGATAACTATGAATCTATGTAAAAACATTTTATATTTTAACCTTTTATTATAAGCAATAATTTGATAAGAAACATTTTATCAGATAAATGCTTAGTATAGAATGTTTATTTATTGTGTTTAATAACAATACAAATGAATATATCTCAATAAATTTTAAGAGAGAGTTGCCCACTTGTGTTGATATCTGAACTCCATTGATCCTTTCGCTGAGGTGTGAGTTATCAGTGACTCATACGATTTATAGACATACATTTTTAGGACATAGTTATTTTTAATAAAAAAGTGAATATACATTATTTTTCAAGTAGAAAAGTAAACTATTTTATACCTATTTTATAAGTAGAAAAGTAAACTGCACTTTCGGAATTTTTCAGATAATCATACAGTTCGTTTACTAATATAAAAAGCTTATGTAAAAGATCGATTTTTCCTCCTCAGTGAAAAAGTTAAGAAAGAACCCTATATTTACAATTTAGCAGACTTATGAATAGTTAACATAATAAATTAATCGATTTCTTATAATCAAATGAAAACAAGGTTCTCGGCACTAATTCTGAATACTCGGCTTCAAGAAGATAAACAATAAAAACATATTATTCATGGCATAACATAAGCGTAAAAATTACTATCATATACTTATAAAAAGGTATTCTTTTCCTTAAAAATTTCCAAAAAACTAACAATATAAATCTAAATTTAACAAAGACGTCTCAAAATTGGTCATTGTATCTTAAAGTAGGCAACATGTATCCCTTAAGCAAGTTTTGATACACTATTTCTTAGTTTCGAAACCTACCCAAAGAGACCTGTTGAGTTTAATTTGATCAGTAAGCAAATATTTAGTACTCGAAATTCGTTAGGCATCCGTTGAAAATTATCCAGTATTATCGAAGCCCTCGATTATTTACCATGACAAACTAGATTATAATTACATGAATATATTAGTACACTTGACGTTAAAAATATCTGGTCAAATTTCTTTGAATTTTTAGAAATCCACCAATGAGGTTAGCGAGGACGAGCATTCGATCCAATCAAGTTACAGCATTTCCATAAAACTCAATTAAATTCAACCAGATATGTTCAACAGCGAGTGTTATACATATATATGATACTAACTACAGAAATTAGAATGTACAAATAAAATATAACTTATATGAACAAAACATCACCGGTAATCAAAGAGTCATTCAACCATCGATGTATTGCAAAGTGTGAAAGGGTTTCACGATAGCAACTTGATCGTTTCGCGCGCGATAGACCCGAAGGCGCATCAATCGAGCTCGTTCGCATAGACCGAGATGCGAGTCCCTCGGCACTGCAGCAGCCAGGCCATGCAAATGAGAGTGAAGATGGTAACGGATAGCTTTTCTCTTTTTGCGATTGATGCGAAACGACCGAACGATTACGGTTTAGTTTACTTTGCTCGAGTCTCGCGAGCTCCGTCAATGGATTGCTGATTTGTATGACGTGAACGGTACAGCCTATTGCGCTTGAATGCGCGCTAATTTAAACACGAACGTTATAGAACTAGTTTGTATCTGTACGAAAAACTGTGATAAGAGATAGGTTTGTACTGAAAAATTATAAGAATCGCGTGTAGTGAATTGTTAATTCTTTTGATTGTATATGAAATTAATCATTTAAGATCCAAATTTATTTAAATGTAAGAAATATTTTTTAAAATTTAGTTATATTTGCCATGAACTCAAACCCTAGATTCTAATAGTTTATTTAAAAAAAAAACAACCTGAATTTGAGTAAACTTGAGAGCTTGTTGTAAAACAAATAAAAATAATACACACAAAACAAATAACTTTAGCATAATAGATCAATAAAATATAGGCATCAATACTAAATTGCGGTTAAACAACCACAAAAGCAAAGGATGAAGTATTGTTCTATATTGTACCGTGATAAATCTATGTCAGTAAAAACGTGATACTAGAATAGCGTTTAATTGCAACGAAAAAACATGAAAAATAATTGAAGTCATCTTGTGTGTAGATATTGAACTGCTACTGTACGAATTATTTTAAAGCATAAAAAGAATTTTTGAGTTATTAATACTTTTCAAGGGCTATTGATACATACAGGTTATGTGACTTTTTTAATATGAATTTTGGAATCCTTTTTTCACAAAATATTCTTTGCGATATCTATATGTATCTGTATTATCTTTTATCCAAAATAAATGTATCAAAAAGTGTAAATAAAAGCTTGAAAGTACTACAGAAAAACAAAATTATAATTAATATTATTTTCTCATTGATACATACGATGGTTATAAAAAATACTGTTATACATATTTTTAAATTGTAAATGTTCGACAATCCGTTGCATACAAAAATATTCACTTTTTTGGAAGTCGCAATAGCGTAAAAACCTGCTCGAAAGTTTTCAATTAAAACTGTTCAGAGTATTTCAAGTGAAAGAAAAGCCTCGATCTCCACTCAATCGACCAATAAAGCGTATCAGCACTCGATTGCGGTCAAGTAGCCGCATACAGAAGCCACTAGGATAATCCGCACCGTTTACTACCGCAATAATACGCAGCGCTCGGAGCAACTCTGTAAAAAAACAAGCCACGTGTAAAGGCCAAGGCACGTTATTAAAAGCAAAGAAAACATTGAATTTCGCTGAAAAAGCTAAAAATAAAGCAAGTAGAGTAAGTGGAGTCGCTGCGTAATATTCCGCTACTCGTCCGAATAGACTCCTCAGGCAGCTCAACTACACGAAAGTGCATCCAGACAAGGACAGATATACACTGGGTAGACTGCGAAAGGAAGCGCAGGCGTGAAGAGCCGGTGGCCGATTACCCGGCCAGATGACGCGAAGCAGCGCCGCTCGTTAAGACGAGCCGCGCTACGGGCCGCAATTAACATTGCCTTTGTGTTGCGGCTGCCTGCGCGCGAAAACGTTTTGCGTGCGCGCGCGCGAGACCGGGGCGCTTAATTTTATTGGGGCGGCTCGCTTTCGCGCGCGCCGCGCTCGCCCAAGAGAGAAGGAAAGGAAGGACAGGACGCGCGCTTCAAACGCTACTTTGTGACGTCGCGCAGGAGAGCTGGCCTTTTCCCCGTAAACGAATTCGGCCGAGTTCTCTCGCTGCTTTTGCGACGCTGCTTCTGATGCTGCTAGGGGCTCTATTTTCCTCTCCTCTCGTTTCGCCCGGGACGGATGGTAAATGCGACGACGGACTTTTGGGCGTTGTTGCGTGCATTGCGGCTTGCCTGAAAGAGAGGATGCAGATGCTTTGCGCGCAAAGGCGCCCAAATTTTGTTTACGAGACAATTTATGAATTTGGGTTTGACTGGGCTAATTTATATTTGTATAGAGTGTTCTACTACAATTTTAGCTACATGAGGAAATGCGACAGCTTTTCAAATTATTCCTGAGAAAATGATAATTGAGAAAATTTTGAAAAAAAAACCACCCTCTTGCTAGTTCTAAAACTTGATAATTAATTTAAAGAAAAATTTAATTTTGTTCCATCACTTTAATTAGTTTTGTAATTAATAAACAGCTAATGTAGTTTTAAACAGCTAATGGAATGCAGAATAGCTTCTTTGAATTAATTTGAATGTATAATATGTTTCATATTATATACTTGTAAAAAAATTTTAAAAAAGTTTATATTTCTATTTATATCAAATATGTATTTTTATAATTAAAATAAGATTCTGCCAAGTGTACCAACAGCAACATTTTCGAAAATTCCGACTGCTATTATCAAAGCTTAAAATTCAAATGCATCGAGGCGTATATCCTAAGCTTTTTCCACTTTAATAATATTCTCAAACCTGTTACTGAAAAAAATATGAAAAAGTTGCACTTTATATGTGTGAAGTAAAAGGGGTATGAGCAATCTTCTGGGATTTGCAGGAGACACGAACGTCACATTAAGTAAGATCAGAGGCTAAAATAGATGTTGTTTATAGTACAGAGCTTGTTTTGAAACATTGATGGCTAGGTTATTAAAAAGCATGCGTGGAGCCCATTGGAAGCGCCACGCACGCGATAAAGTATTCCCCTCGCACGCACACTTTTCTGGCTTCTCTCGTTTTTTTCTCAGCTTTGAGATTTACGCTATGCACTAATCGAGCGGAGCACGAGCTCGCTTTTTAAGACCCCTTTTACGTCCGTTTACTGTGACACTATAAAAAAGCTGTGTACTTAAAATTTTTTCTTACGCTCTTGCGGAGAATTTTCCTACATAGTCGACCATCGTAAAAAAGTCTTCTTAAGAGATGTTTCGTGGTTTTGTTAATTGATTTCAAATGAAAAGTTTCTCTTTGTAAACTTAAATTAGCCTTAATTGTTTATACGTATTATATTATTACTATCGTCTCTTGTGAAAAAAGATATAAAACCATATAACAGTCTAACTTACCTTAAAACATTATAAAATTTCTAACCATCAAATTTTAAATTACTAATATCTTCAATACTCTTATCAAGTATATAAAATGAAGGGTTATTCAAAAAAGACACTAATTAATTAACGTAAACTTATTTAAAAGATTTATAGAGCTTAGAAAAGTGCAGTAAGACTAATTTTTCAAATAAGTCCATAATATTTATAAGTGTCTTTTTTTAATATAAAAGGTGAAATAAGATCTTCAATAATAATATTTTATAAATGAGTTAACATAACAGGTTCCTAAGCATATTAAACATAAACATTTTCATTAATTAATGGACATATGTGTCCATGTATATATGAAATAAGTTTGAGTAAAACAGTAATTTCTAGATAGAATCTTTGTAATATCTAATTTACGATTGATTGCTAAAGTATGCAATAATGAGATTTTCTCGATTTAACTCTCGCGTAAGACGCTCTCCTTAAGCCTCGAGGAATCATAGGCGTGCGCACGCATGTCCACATCAATAAATCACGTATTATAAGCGAAAGGGGTTAGCAGCTCACGCGCGCGTACACTCGGTCGCGCAGCGAGTTGCGCGTGCAGCACTTAGCTCGCGCGTCTAATCTATTATTGAGAATGTCACTTGGCCACGGGTGCTCCATTAGCGCGAGCGCGCGCGTGCAGCCCCGTTAAACGTCACTTGGCGCAAGATTTCGACCGCTCTCCGCCGCGCTCTACGATCCGGATTATACTTCGACGACGCGGGCCCTGCACGCGGCGGCGGTTCCGCTTCTGTAATCCGTTCCTCGAAATAATATTCAGCGGAAGTCTGCTCAGCGTTTCTGAAAGCCGCGCGCACGCTCGCACTTTAATTCACGCCCTCGCCTTTTATCCGCTCTCTCTCTCCGTGTTTTTTTCTCTCTTTAGCAGTTGCCTTTGAACGAGTGAGATCTTTAGCCGCCGTGGGATTTTAATCGCATATCTCTTTCTGGAATTTCGGAGGAGGAGAGAAGTTCTTGTGAATCAGCTGTTTACTTGGTTGGAGCTAAATTTAAGCAAATGAAAGGGGAAGTCTTTATGATGGTTGTATATTTTATATCAAATTGAGCATTCTTGAAAAGGAAGCATTGTGATAATGTGTCTATTTTTGCAGTAATTATTTTCAAGTAAACAGCATATGGTCGTTTCCGGTGCCAAATATATCAAACTCAGATTTTATCATGTTGATATTTTTAGTAAGACGGAGTAACTAATTACTCGTAGACTCAATTCTAAAAGCCGTTTAATTAGCTTAAAATTTTCGCTGATTATAAATAATAATTAATTTAAATATATTAAAATAACAAAAACTATAAGCTCTTCCTTTGGGGCTAAAAACAGTCCGTATGGATCCTTCTCGTCTGCGGTAAATTCTCTGATCTTATTATTTAGGTTAGTTATTGTTGGAATATCTCTATGCTTTAGCATACGTATGTGTGTAACTATAGTTATACACTACTACATGCTTGTACAAAAATGAATCGACTTACTAAAAAATGTCTCAAATACATAAACTGAAATGCGAGATATAGAAAAGAGTGGGGAACTATACACGTCAGCCCCGATATTCTCTTATGCCCTTTTGTCAAGCGTTTTTAGTCGTACTAGAGCATCTAGCTAGAGTAGTCGCATATTACTGACGTTATTCCTTCCTTGTGCAAGTTTGAATAAACGAAAGTTATTTTATTTGAAATATACATTGAGTATTATCATTTATTTTTCACCACACTGCGCGTAAAGTGCTGACTGTACGCCCTCTCAGCAGGCCGTACAGTACCGCATGGACTGCCTAGGGAATAAAGTGACTTGCGCATGCGCGATGCGCCTTTTTCCGCTCTCGACTGCGTCTCGAGCGGTAAAACAGCGCGTCGCGCGTACACAAGTCACTTTACTTCTAGGCAGAGCATGGGGTACTGTACGGCCTGCTGAGATGCGTACAGTCATTTCTTTACGGGGGTGTGGTGAAAAGTAGTATACGCACCTCTGGAGTACAGTAGGCAAGCATGCACTGTGTGAAATGCCGACCTCGCTTCGCTCGGTCGGCAACGTCACACAGTGCGTACATTGCCCACTTTACTCCCTTGATGCATAATGTACTATAACACCCATTTCCAATAGCTATACTAAAGAAAGAAAACATTAGTTGTTTTAAAACCACTTAAAAAATATTCTTTTGCAATATATAAATGATATTGAAATCAAGATAACCCAATTAAAATATAATAATTAGTTGGTTAATTATTATTCAATAGTTTCTGCATCAAGTTGACTAACAAGATACATATACACACGCTTGATAAGCAAGTCTCTCATACCGCGAAGAGATCGTCTTTCCCTAATTGATGAAGTTCCCATTCATCCATTGAAATTTCTAGCGGCTCTACGCGAAACTTGCAAATCACTCGAGACACCTCTCGCGGCATCGTGGAACAGATCCTATGTGTCGCATCATGAGTGCAGCGCGCGTCTCCACAGATACTTATGCGTCGCTTGATCAATTTGAAGCACACATATCAAATGGCAAGGCTGCAGTGTGTTTCCTGATACGAACTACATGAAGTGCGCGCATACAGAGTATGTATACCATGTGTGGGTGTGTGTAATACAGAGAGAGTGAGAGAGAGAGTGAGTGATGAGTAGTACAGTACGCCATACGTACTTTGTCAACTAATGCCTACGCGCTGAGGACACCTTGTAACGCTGCTCAAACTAAATACACGAGCTTGCGTTGTTCGGGATCGTGTAATGGTTCATAATTTGGGCTGGATGCATTGTGTGCTAAATGCGACTATTTTTAATTATTATTTTCTTTATTTTATTGATCTACAATAATTTCAACAGTTCATCCCCCATCATGCAAATAAAAGCTCATATGTATTATATAGTTCGAAATGTATTTTTATTCAAATTATTATTTCAAGATTTTATTTCAATATTAGCATAAAAAATAGATCAATCTTTATTTAATGATGAAAAAAAAACATTTTTCTAATAAAAGCTTTGAGAATTGGAAAAAAACTTTATATCATACATGTCACATATACTCAGGTAATATTTCTTTCTCAGCAAAAAATCAGTTCATAAACTCATATTTACTAGTAAACTTTATAGTGTATTTTACGATTGCAATTGGGGGTTTGAAAATTGAAAAAATATGTGTCATAAACGCTTAAATATATTGATGCTATTAAACATATACTTATTAGATGCAATTTTTTTCAGATAAAAGTTTTGTTTTCACATGATTCTTGATGTATGATCTTTCCATAAAAATACAAAAAATCTTCTTTGTCAATTCTTTCGATAGATTCTTATGCAAGAATATACTCAAAGTAATGATCTATAGGTACCACCTTAGTTATTCAAATTCAACTAATTTAAGACTTGGAGGGCTTTTAATCGTATTTAAAGGCCGCCCCTAAAAATCATTAGAGCTTAGTTTTACTTTAATAAACTATTGGAATCTAAATTTAAGACCATTATAAGGATAACTATATGCAAAAAAAACTTTTTATGCCCATCTCAACGAAAATGGTCACTTTTGTCCCTGAAAAGCGAGACCAAAGTAACACTTTTTCCCGCAAATAACCCTGATTTTGTATTGTCTTTTAACAATATAAGTTATGTTTTACCCAATAAAATTAAAGCATAGACATTTTATACAAAATTTATTAGAGTATTCAATATTTAATACGAAAAACTATTACTTAGAGAGTAGAGCAGCGCCGTCCACACCGCACACCGACGACGTTTTCAAACATTCTACGTCCGTCCATTAGTCCCGTTTTCCAAGTCAAAAAGTGGCCACAGTTGAGATGGGCATAAAGTACTATATGTAACTAAAGAAAAAGTTCTATTTTTCCCTCGAGTGATACTGCTCGGACAGTAAACTTTGCCCTTGTTACATAATGTACTATTTCTCACTTTTAAAACTCTCGGCATTACAGGGTTAATATGACTTATTTAATATGATTAGATGCAATAATTCAATGTTTCAGTAGTTACGATGATTTAAAAATAGGTATAATTATATAAATTATTTGAAATATTATTTATCGGTAGTTGGTTAGATAGAAAGCAGAATACTTTAATGTAAGTATTAAAAAAATACACAACATTGAAAACGTCGCTAATAATACGTCAGCCTATACGAACCGTAATTGAAAGAGCTTTAAAACACCACCATAGATCTTCTTCGCGCGCGTGCATCATCCGTAATAACACATCCACGTACGAGCTTACGATGATATTATTACATTAATAGATCATAGAAGCTGCAGTAGATCCCCGGGCCGGTGAATTACGAAAACATAATACTTACATAGGCTGCCGCGGCGCAGTACCACACATCACTCGCGTTGCGCAGAACGCTCTCTCACCTTACATATGTAACCTGTCAGTATAGTGCCTGCTCGCTCGTATTATGCATTATGGCGCGCGCGCGCGGCTCTAATAAATGCGCGGATCGAGAGCCTCGGCTTCCAATCAATCAAGCCAACATCAACACCTCGCGCGCGCGCGCCAAACTGAACCTCGAGCTGCGTTGCACTGCGTTGTGCACGTATGGGACAGAAAAAGCCAGAGCTCTCGGTGTATTCCGCGCCTAGCGCAGCGGTAACTAGTATAGCTGCAGCGCGCGCGAGAACGATAAATCAGTGGTTAATTAAAGATTAACGGTTGGAAGCAAATGAGTGCGCGTGAGCTCCGGTTTTCGCGCGCGAGGGAGGCATACAGTATATAGAGGGCGCGAGAGATGAACCTGTGTATATATATGTACCTACCTATACGACTGTGCGCGCAGTCGTGGCAGTGTGAAGTGATGTATGAATGATTTCATCAAAGGCTATCCATCATCGTTTCGCGTAGCGCTGAGATGTTTGATGGTGCCGCCCTCTTACGTTCAGGAATCTCTGCTATTTCGTTTGCTCTGTCTTCTTCTAGCTCTCTTTCTTCTATGTATCGCCTGTTCTTTTCCATTCATCATTGAAGATATGTATTTCTCAAGATGTCTATTTTTACTGTCGTATGCTTCGATTTTATTACTAGATTGCAAGTAATTTAATTGATAGCACTTGAATTAAGTTATTTTAAATTGTTTTAATTGTTTTATTATGCTGTTTCATAAATTAATAATTATAGAAGATTTGATTTCTTTTCCAAATTTTAAAAATCTTTCTGACTTATGAGTATAAGTTATTATGTTTATCACAATCAATCGATTAATAGATATAGCTTTTTCCATTTCTTTTATTATAACTTCTTTTATTATATCTTCGTCCATCCAAAAGTGATAAGTCGATTACTTCCTTTAAAACTCCAACATCTAATATTCTTTTGCCATCATTGTTTATAATTTTTCACGTGGGCGTAGAAACGGAAAACCATAGATAGCTATTGCAATTTAATCCTAATAGCAAATAATGATCTAAGGTTAGAAGAGGCACAAGAGCCGCAACTCAATAATACGTAGACACAGTGTGTTATCGCGGGCTGAGCCGTGGCGGCGGCGGTGCACTCGACATGTCCAATTACACGGCTCTCGGGCCGTTCGCGCCTCGTATAACCAATGCTGGCAAACTTCTGAGAACGTAGCGCGCAGATTCTCCTTCTTCGTTTCATCGCGAAAAGACGTACACGCGAGAATCGCTCACGCGTCCGTGCATATGCATGTACGTGCATACACGTGTCTACCACGAGTGCAAAGGCTCTTCCGATCTTTTCGCGCGCATGTATAATCATCGCAGCAAAGGCAGCTGTATAGACTCTAGGTACAGAGTCGATGCGCGGTGCGTTAGTTCCTTTTACGATTAGAAGCTAATATCCGAGCGCGAATTAGTCACGTAGATGCTCGTACGATAGTCAATGTCTGGGGTATATATGTATGTACAGGGTACCCTATATATGTACAGGGTAATGTACGACGTGCGCTTTATTCCGTTTTTCCGCGTGTGCGTGGGGCAATTATAACGGCAGATACCGTCCGTGACACTTTTTTCCATCCGCCTTTTGTCTGCTGGCTGTTAAAGGTACGCGATGAGTAAATAAGACAAATGTGGAATATTGGGGTTCGATTCTCTTTTTATGATAATTTTGAATAAATCTCAGGCGTTTACGTTATCTCGAGAGATCGGACGGAAAGATTAGGGTTTATAAAATACACTACGCTATTTTGCTCGCTTAGCGGAAATCGCTTGAAACTAATTATGCGTATACATGTATATTGTGAAGTATTCGTTGTTTTTGCAATGCTGAAATAAAAGATTTTAATATTCATAAGTTATATTTACAAGTTTGTTTTACATACAACTGAACCATTATTATTATACCTACATAACTTAAAATTGCATGAAATCAGTAGTAACAGTCGTTACATGAATATGTAAATGTAAACCTCTTAACCACATAAGAACAATATCAACTGTTATAGTAGAATTGGTTTGTCATGAAAAAATCTTAACTTTTATAAGAACCTTTTAGCAATAATTTTTTATATATGTTTTTTAAATACGAGTTTCTTTGTTAAAACTATCAAGGTTCTATCTAGCACTTATCTTTAAACAAACGTATTGCTGAATCGAAAAGATCACCCGTAGAGTTATATCATCGAACCCACATACAGGCGCGAGACCCTCGAAAGCGCCTTAACACAACACGTGTCGCTCGAGTGTGCAGAAAGAGAGACAGAGAGACAGAGAGAGAGAGTGTGCCATCGTGACGTGCGGCGAAATACATCAAAAAGTTCGAGAGATCGCGTCGAGTGCGCCGAAAACGTGCCAAGTGTCCACATACGGTCCGGCCTCGAGTGTCCTCTCCTCGCAATCTTGGCCCGCGGCCGCGATAAAAGGGACTACCATCCGAATTCTCGACTTTTTTTCGAGCAGACCTCTCCGCTGCTACACTCGACTAGAGTCGAGATATACTACGAACGACTCGGAAAAACAAGTAAGCTCCGCGTACGCGAGTATATATCGAGTCTCGAGATCGCAAGTATAGGTGCAGCAGGAGCAGCAGGAGAGGAGAAGCCCATCGATTATCGTAGCGGTCTGTCCGCGGCTTTTGTGTGCGCCGAAGCAGCAGCAGCAGCAGCAGCAGCCTCACGATTGTCCGCGGAACGGAGTCAAAATATAAAAATGAGCCTCGAACGGATGACCGCGGCTGCGCCGGACCGCTCTATGAGTGAACACATGCTCAGTGAGTATGGGTATATAACGCGCGAGTCCGCTAGCTACGAAGGTAACCGTTGAAGCGTTCGACGTGCGCCAGCGCGAGGTCTTACCAGAGAGATAGCCGAAGGACGATGATGGGATAAAAGCCGTTTCTTAAGCGTGTATACACACGAGGTATATACGTTAGAAGGATGAAATTACTGTCAATCGAGTTCCGCGTTCCAGGCGGCAACTGAGCCAAGGGAGAGGTTACGGCCACAATCGGAACGGATGAGACTTCGAGACGGGAAGAGACACTGACTATAATACTTGTAGCCTGAGTAGCCTAGAATGAAGCGGCATCGAGAAGAATTTTCGACGCGTGCGGGATTACGTATAACAGCGGATGGAAGGTCACGATGAGAATGATATAGATATGAATGTGACCAGTCACAGGCACTGTATATGCTTGCGAATACTTTGTGTAGGAATTGACAGGGATTTCCGTTTTAAGATCTACCGTGATCAGTAAATCACAATAAAACGTATCAGTGTACTTTAATGATAATTAATAGATAGATAGATAGATAGATAGATGTAGAATAATATAATATTACATTATATCTGGAAATTAAAAAAAAATATTTTTGTTTAGGTGCATGAGTTATATTATATTCTAAAGTATATAAATAGCTCTCCTTTTAGGAATACCAGCTTTATGTCAATCTTCCTTAAAATGGACATAATTTAATTTACACCGTTATTCCATCAAATCCTTATTAAAATACATTGCCTTATATAGCAGTGAATAATGGATATGTAAAACCGAAACCAATCTCATTTGTAATGGAATCGATTAAAAATAAAATATTGGCGCAATACATTTTTATTTGATATTATTACAATTTAATTGTTATAAAATAATTGTTTCATCAAGTGAAACTTTCTTATCAAATCGCTCGACACTCGCAAACATGTATCGATTTTCGTATATCTAATCACTCAGAGTACCGTATTTCGCCAATGACTGAGTGCTCCCCGATCCTCGAAGAAGAAGATAGGAACAATGATGCAAAGGGGTATACGTATATTTACGAGGCATCCTGACGCGTTTATCGGCTGTTGTATGACCCCGACGCGAGAGCTCAACGCGAGGATCGAAGAGCGACGATTAGACTCTCGCGCAGCTCGACTTCGATCTACTCTGATTTTCGAGCGCGATAGCGTCTGTCCGTCAAGGCACAGTTTAATTCGATTCCTCGTATACCTCTCAGCATCGACAGCTCTTGCAGCTCGCCCGCTATCATCTCTCGCTTGTGAGTGCTCTTTGAGACTTTAAGCTTTTTATTTCGCACCGCTCTTGACTTTCGTTTCGACACTCTTTTTCTCGCAGTACCATTCATGAGTCAAACTGCTCGAATTGAGTGATAGAATGGTGACTACGTTTATCAACACTATTTTCATTGATCTATTAGTTTTAATGAGTGGGTGCTTTAAATAAATATATGATTATATATTAATGTACATTTTTTTTCGTCAACCATCACTGGTTGCGAGCAGACGTGTCTACTCTTGCTCCGTAGCTTTGTAAACACAAATATTATACAGTATTGTGTTCCACACGTGGTAGTAACTGCGGAAACGCGAGTGCCTTGTGAATAGTGCTTTTATATCAGTATTTATCGCTGCACTGGCTGCTGCAGTTTTGTAAAAACTGCAACAGCCGCAGCTTGCTAAAATGTATCTCTCCAAAGGAAATCAGTTAGAGCCTAAAAATAACCAAGAAAAGGATGTTCCAACTACCTCCACCCAGCTATCATACGCCAAAGTCACTGCAACTAAAACTCGACCAACCAAAGAAGATGCTATAATCATAGATTCAATCGAAGGTTTAACAAACGACGACTACCTCGATGGTTTGGAGGAAATCACTAGCGTACGCAACGTAAGGTACATATCAAAAATTTCTGGAAGTAGAGTCATTGTATATGTCGCAAATAAAGAACTGGTGCAAGAATTAAAAAACAAAACAATTACAGTTAAAAGCTACGTTTTGAACATAAAACCGTACATTAACAACAATAAAAGAGTTGTAATATCAAATGTACAACCTTCTATTCCTGATGTAGTTATCTCAGATATTTTAAAGCGAAAAGGCATTAACATAACGTCTAATATAAGCGACTTACGCGCAAGTACCCATAAACCTGGCCGATCTCACATATTATCACTACGTAGGCAATTTTATATCAAAGAGGAAGACGAAAGGTTGCTTCCTGAAACGCTGCAAATAACTTTCGATAACACGACATATTGGACCTATCTAACTACAGAGTCTACTTCCTGCTTTCTGTGTAAGCAATCGGGCCACATCGCTAAGCTGTGTCCAATAAACACGGAAACTTCTTCGCAAGATGTAAATATCGGCATCACTTCCAGTCAAAAGCAGCCCATAGGTAATCAACCTACACAACAGCACATTACTAGTCATAATAGTGCGAAAAGACCGCTATCTACCACAAGCGGTGAATCACTGCACGATACTACCTCCGAATTAAACGCTCTTGAAATGGTACCTGAAATTCAAGATAATCCCAACGAAAAAACCGATGAATTTGTCACTCCGAAATTGCTATTAAGATTAGGACAGCAAAGGAAAAGTTCGAAAAAACGCAAAACTAATGGAGACGCATCTAAACAAGCCGATTGTGAAAAAATTAAAAAAGAACGTATGCAAGCCTTAGAAGAATCCATGTCTCCAGCAGTTGATATTTTTAAAGACGCTACAAATAAATTGCCATTTGGATATGACCAATTTTTAGATCTTATAAAAGAAAGTCATAATAAGGGTGATATTACTGCTAAAGCCAATAAAATTGTAAACGATGTCTCTATACTAATAAAAGTAATTGACAAAGCCCACTCTCTAGTCAATAATAGAACTGCCAAATCGAAACTTACAAGACTAAAGAATAAACTAGCAAAATCTGATATTGAAACTTCTTCAACTGACGTATCAGAAATGGAAACAGATTTTGATAACAACGACGACTATCAACAGTAAGATCGACTCAGAAAGTTCAGAAACAAAACAATAAACTGTCCAAAAATAATAATGGCTACAATCACTACATATCAGAAAGACTTAAAGCTTCTTTTTTGGAACGCCAGAAGTATTACACAACGCAAGCACGACCTACCTAAACTACTGCAGTCTATTGATATTTTTATATGTGTTGAAACGTGGCTATCACCTGACAACCCTTACAACAAAGATTTTTCATTTCCGGGCTTCAAAACGTTACGCAAAGATCGAATAGAAACAAGAGGGGGCGGAATTCTATTTTTAGTTAAAAATTACCTAGATATTTCTGTAATTAATACAAAAGATGGCTCCATAGATAACTTTGAAATATTCGGTATCAAAATTAACAATATACAACCAGAAACCAATATCTACGCCTGCTATAGAACTCCGGGGACTACACCAAATCAAGAAGAATGGGACAAGCTTGTTCACCACATTGACCTTGACTCACACAGCATTCTACTTGGGGACTTCAATGCACATCATACACTATGGAATTGCACAAATAGCGACGCCAATGGTAAAAGATTATTAAACTCTATAGAAAAAAAAGATCTACATATACACAACTGTAACTCTCTCACTAGAATTGATCCTCAAACAGCAAAAAAATCCAACATTGATCTAGTTCTTTCAACTATAAATTTATCAGATAAAATCGATACATCAATGTACGATGAAACATTCGGATCAGATCATTTTCCAATATCTATCTTACTTAATGTCACTAGAAATTCCTATATTAAAAAAACCTTTAAACTCAAATCTAAAAGAACAAACTGGGAAAATTTTTCAAATACGTTAAAAAACAAGTATTTTCAATTTTTTGAATCCACTTTTTGCAATTCAAGGCCTAGTATTAAATATCAATTTTTCATAGAAATAGTTAAATCAGCTGTTATATCTAATACTCCGAGAAAAATAAATTGCAAGAAAAACTTTAAATACAAAAATCCTGTCAAATGGTGGGATCAGGAATGCGATAAAATTTCTAGTATAAGAAAAGCAGCTTTTAAAAAATGGCAGTACTCTAAAAAACTAGATGATTTTATTATTTACAAAAAACAAGTAGCAACTGCAAAAAGAATTTTTAAAAAGAAAAAGAAAGAAAGTTTTATAGACTTTACTGAAACAATAAACTTCAAGACAAATAGCACTTATGTTTGGAATACAATGAAAATTTTAAAAAATAAATATGTCAAAGTAAAATCTCACAATTCTACAAACCAACAAAATCAAACTAAACTAAATATTGCACTTGATAAACTTAGCCCTTCCTGGGCCCCAACAGACCCCAATTGGCTTCCTAAGTGCACTATCAACGATTTTCTCAGCGGTCATTTTCAATTTTCCGAACTCAATATCGCCCTAGATTCAAGAAAAACTAGCTCTTCCCCCGGCCTTGATGGTGTCGATTATCAAATACTCAAAAATCTGCCAATGAATTATAGACTTATTCTATTAGACATTTTTAACGAGATGTACGGCACAGGTGACTACCCCCTAGATTGGAAAAACTCTTATGTGCATTTTATTAAAAAGCCTGATGGGGAAAACTATCGCCCCATTAGTCTTACCTCATGTTCCTGCAAGCTCTTTGAAATCCTCGTAAAAAATCGTCTACAATGGTGGCTCGAAAAAAACAATCTTTTACCCGCGTCACAATCAGGTTTTCGTAAAGGTCAATCCTGTGTCGATAACCTAGTCCAATTAACCCTTAAAATCAATGAAGGCTTTAAACAAAAACAACACATATTGGCGTCCTTCTTAGATATTACCAGTGCTTACGATAATGTGAAGTGTGAGATTTTACTCGACATACTAGCTAAGTTTAACTGCCCCCTTGAAATCATAAAACTAGTCAAATTTCTAAACTACGAAAGACACATATATACACAATTTACCGAAAATACTTATAGAACCATCTACAAAGGCGTTCCACAAGGGGGAGCTCTCAGTCCCCTTCTTTTCAATTTATACATATCAGAAATATTAAAAAATCTACCCAAAAGTATAATTGTGTCTAAATACGCTGATGACATCAAGCTGCTTATTAAAAAGAAATCTCTTAAATCATGCAAAAAAATTATGGAAAAAGCTCTTAAAATTATTAATCAAAATTTAGAAGAAATTGGACTAGAGCTCGCCCCTCACAAAACAGTCTTAATGCATTTCAATAATCTAGGTATTAAGCCAGGCAGCATGGAAATAAAAATTGACAATACATGTATCAAATCTGCAGAGACTGTTCGTTATCTCGGAATTCTTTTCGATTATCAGCTTTCTTTTAAACAACAAACAGAAAAAACTGTAAATAAATGTAGAAATGTACTAAATATCATGAAATATGTAAGAGGAGTTTGGTGGGGTGCTGACCCGAGTACGCTTCTTATTATATATAAATCGTATGTTAGATCTTTGATTGATTATGCCGGCTTTGTATATTTACCAGTGAAAAAGAGGCTCACTAATGCGCTTGAGAAGATACAGTATGCTGCCATAAGGTTAGCTTTGGGCTATCGCATCAGTACCCCTACCAATATCCTCCTTGCTGAATCAAAACTTGTATCTATACACGAAAGAACTAAAAATTTATGCTTAAACTACTTATGCAAAACAATTTCAAATTCAAGTCTACCTGTAAATAAAGCTATAAATAGCTCTTTTCACATATTTAAAAAAAGAAAGAAAAAAATAATGCTCCTATGCTGTATTGATCAAATATACACCTTAAAAGATCAAATCAAAATTCAACGACACTATAATCTCTATCTCACAGAATACGATATTGTTATATCTAACCTTGAAGTAGACACTGAATTCGGAAAAACTCTACGACAAACGGCTGATCCAAATAGGTTACTTGAAAAATTCATTAAAAAAAATGACGCGATTGCAATTTTTACAGATGGTAGCAAATCAATCAATGGTACGAGTATATCAGTAGGAGCAGCTTGCTTTTCTTTTGACTTAAACACTTCTATTCAAAGAAGTATTAACAATAATGCGTCAATTTTCACAGCCGAATGCATTGCATTAAATGATGCACTAGACCTGGCTACAAATTGCACAAACACAAATGTAATCGTTTTCACTGATTCCTTAAGTGCATTACAAACAATAAAATCCTCAAAACTTAACATTAAATTAAATCACTATATTTATGAAATCAAAAGAAAAATTTGTGAATTTACAAAAAAAAATACCAACCATTTTAAAGTTAAGCTAGTTTGGATCCCTGCACATATAGGAATCAATGGAAATGAACGGGCTGACCAACTTGCTAAAGCAGCTACAAATAATCCTTATTGTAAAGATTTCCACATTCCTTTCTCTGACTTACGCCAGAAATTTAAACAAACTTCCAAATGCAATACAGAAAAAATGATTACTGAAATGGGCAAAAAAAAAGGTGTAGACTATTTTCAAAATTTTTACACTCTAAAAAATAAACCCTGGTTTGAAAAAAGTAATTTTAATCGGGCAAATATTGTCATGATAAACAGATGTCGAGCTAACCATTATAATCTCGCTGCATCTCTGGCTCGCATCAGCATAATTAGTGATCCTAACTGTACATGCAATACAAACATACAAGACCTCGATCACATACTTTGGCAATGCCCACTTTATGAAACACAACGACAAAACCTTGTAAGTGACCTCAGTAAATTACATATCTACCTACCTAATAAGAGCTCATCTATACTTGTTGATACGCGGCCTTCTGTATACAAAACTCTGTACAAATTCTTTTGTAACTGTAAGTTAAACTTATAATGTTATACATAAACACGCTATGTAATCTATGTAATGCTAAAAAACCTCGTATGAGGTTAATAAAGCTTAAATTAATAAAAAAAAAAAAAAAAAAAAAAATATATTAATGTATGTATCTTATAAATTATTTAAGGGGTCACCTACACTCGCAAAGTCCAAAAACAAGGTCATTTTTACGAATGATTTTTAAAGACAGGTTTAAATATTTTTTGATAATTCTTTTTTTATTCAATTAGTACATATTTTAAAATATTACAGTATTTTTTTATGGCAAAATAGTTAAAAATAAATAATTTATAGCCAATCCCGTGAAACGTAAAAAAACGACCTCTTACGGTGCCAAAGATTGTGATGACTGAATTATTTGAAATCAAAAAAATCGACGTCATTCTTTAGTAAATTTCGTTGGCTTGTGCTGGATCGGAGCTTTTTGAAAAAATTTGATTTTTAATAATATGGCGGCTATTTGACGAAAACATTTTTTTTAAATGGTCGTTTATTGGATGTATTAAAACAAATAATTAAAGGATTGAAATAACCACCAATTCAGCACACGCCGTTGGTGTTCTGAATAACTGGTTAAAATTTGAGAGCGATCGGTTCAGGCAATTCTGAGAATTCTTTGGGACTGTTCAAAAAACGTGGTTTCCAGAAGAACGCGTTTAAATTTTTAATTATTGTGTATACGCAAATAAAAAATTTATCACTCAAAATAGTCAAAATCGCATATCTCCGAAATTTATGGGTCGATTTACTTGAAATTTTGAGGGAATACTTTTGAAATGCTATACATTCAAAAAACGTGATAAACCCGATTTTGAATTTTTCGAAAAGTGCGAGTGTAGGTGACCTGTTAATAATTTATTTACTTTAGTATTCAATATGATTAATAATTTGTACGATTTACAGAAATGTGTTTCTAATTAAACTATATTTTTTCTGTTGCAGGTACGTAAGTTATAAACTACAATATGGTAATGGCTTTTGATTTATCGCAGTGTGTAAGTTCAGTTTGTATACATATATATACGATTCATTTATTTACATAGGTACTCTAGTATACTACAAACTCTTATAGCCCAAGACGTTTCTAAAACGATTTTAAAACGTAGTTCCTAAAAGCTTTATAACATTATAAAAACGTTAGAAATGGCAGCACTTTGGCCAGCAGGCAGAATCACAAAACCTTTTAAACACGTTTTTAAAACATTCAAATATTACTATTTTTATTAACGTATTAAAATTATAAAATAAAGTATTTATATAAAACAAATTACTGATGTTTTTAAAACGTTTTTCTAACTAATTTAAAAAAAATCAAAAGTCTTTAGAAAGAACGTTTTTAAAATGTTTTAAAAAAGTTTTGTGTTATTAGGGAAGGCTTTAAATTTTAATAATTTTACTTATTAACACATTCACACACACCCACACACATGCACGTACGCCGACACACATACACACACACACACATACATACATATATATATATATATATATATATATATATATATATATATATATATATATATATATATATATATATATATATATATACATATATATATATATACATATATATATATATATACATATATATATATATATATATATATATATATATATCTGAGCACCTTACATAAAGTCTATTCAACAGACAGTAATTGTGTAAAAGTAAGAGTCATTCAAATTTATTTGCTTTAGCTCACCTTGTCTCATTACAAACCGCAAACAAGTGGGTAAAATTAAAATTATGCGAATTTCAGGCGTATATAGTGAGGCAGGAAAATGCCGAAATTACCGGCGCCGCGAGCAAATTACATGCAAGTACATGCAAGAATCGATTAAACGGATGAAGGGCTAATGTATCCCTGCTCTCTCCCAGCCGATCGCGAATTCAAGTCGACTATACATACACACACACGTACACAGAGTACGTCCCAGGGGCCGCTAATGAATAAAAGGAAGAAGAGCGGCGCTCGCGCGGAAGCGAATACCCCGAAGAACGGCGATCGTTCAAGGAATCCGCTCGCTGGCCGCGCGGGCGCGCGCGCTCTCTCGGACCGACGGAGGAGCTAATTAAGACACGATTAGTCCGCGGGGCCGCGCAGAATTTCATGATCGATTAGAATGGCCGATAAACGATCACGAGAGCAAGAGAGAGAGAGAGAGTGGGTCCGCTAGCGCGCGAGCACGACCTTAATTAGCGTACACGATCCGACTTTCTTTTTGTTTGCGAGAGAGAGAGAGAGAGAGAGAGAGAGAGAGAGCGAGAAGGAGGGGGAGGGGAGGAAGCAGAAGTAAGCTTCAAGGGTCGCCGTTAACGAAACTTACTTATGGTGACTCGGCTCCTTTGGCCTCGACGACGACAACTACTATATGCATGTGCGGGTACAACGATGCGATGCCACAGCTTCGCTGTTGCTGCACGCTCGTTTATGCATAAAACATTGCGTGGGACATCCGCGTTAAGCGGGCGCACATTTTTAAGCGTCAAGTCAAACACCTATCGTTCAACCGCGAAATCAATGCTCGCACGATTTTTTCTTTGCTCATATTAATTTTTTTTCTTAAACCCCTATACTTATTCTGTGCCACTATTATATAAATAAAAACAAAGCTTTTATACATAAAAGTGTTGTTGTGAGTCATCAAATGGCGCGAGAGCGCCATGAGGAAAATTAAGTAGTATATTAAGTGTATTCTTTTACAGGGGGAGCACGGAATTTGGACATATTTTAAGGGGTTAAACTGACAATTTAAAAAAAATTGAATTTTGTTTCTTTCTAACATTATTTTAAACCCAAAAAAAAGCTGAACCGCACATCTTTTTTTAATTACGAGCCACTCAAGTATAGCGCTTCGGTGCACTGAGATCGACGAAAAAAAACTTTAAACGTGTTTTTCTCGAAACAACATCTTTTAAGATGGTGATGTCTCTAGCTCCTACATTTTTCAATCAATGGCTGAGAAATTTTTACGGTTTCCTGAGAAATGTATTATCTAGGAAAGTGCAAAGAATTTTTTAGATATATAAAATATTTTTTGTAAGTCAAGCACGATTGTCACGCATTTTCGTGCCTATAAAGCGGATAAAAAGGCGCCGTTTTCCAACCGGCGACAAAGAAGTAGCTTTACCTCCCGCTATAGCGGGCGCAAAAGTAACCACCTCAGAAGACGTAAGAAATGAATGTATGTGAAGGTATTCACCCAGAGCAATTGTCAATGTACTTATATTTAAAGTCAACAGTTAAAGTGAGATTCTTTAAAGTACCAGTGAAGACGAGGCATAAAGCGTAAACATTAATAAATGTACAAAAACCGATTATACGACTGTAGTAAAAAGAAATTTAATTATGAAACATTTTGATTAACAATAGCTATTTTATTATACTTTTGAACAACACTTAAATTTCAATATATTCATTAAAAATTGCTACACTCTTTTCCATACCAAAGAATCATACAATATTAATAACATCTATATTTCCAAAAGCTATTAACGAATACAATTATATTTTATTATTGAGTGTCCCTCGCCACTGATACGAAAGATCCGCCTTAACAGCACCAATCGAAATCCTGTTTTTCGCCAATTTCGCAAGAAACGCGACGCCATTCACAAAGCCCGATAATAGCTCGAGCGCGTCGATCTCACATACACACAACGGCGCGAGGATTTTCGTCCGAATATAAGCGTCCACTTGGAAGAATCGTTAGGCGTCGATTAACCAAAAGGAACAAAGCCGCGCGACGGTTTCCAAGCTCGCCTACGTATCGGGCAAAGGCTGCTGCAGCGACTCTCGCGCTGCTCACGATCGGGAATCTTTAATGCGGATAATGGCACCGTACGTCGATTCCGCGCACCACTATGGACGTACGTATATATATACGGCCTCGTACGACCATCATCGCGTCCTCCGTCTCGCGCGGCGCGCGTAATTCCTCGTAAATAATGGATAATAACGGTATGGATTTCTCAAATCTCTCTCTCTCTCTCTCTCTCTCTCTCTCTCTCTCTCTCTCTCTCTCTCTCTCTCTCTCTCTCTCTCTCTCTTCTATTTCGTGCGCGCGCGCCCGCGTCTATCGTGACTCTCGCAAGTGTTAAAAACCTGTTTTTCCTATACCTAAAACTTTCTTTGGCTTTTTGTCTTATGTGCGAGTAACGTTCGACGAGAGCCGGCTTTGAAGGAAATTGACAAGGTATATTGTCTCTTCTTAACTGGTACTTTAATAGAGTCTCGCTTTAACTTTTAATATTAAATAACATTACAGTGATATTTGCCGGTAAATTTTAAAGAGTTCTATTGTATAGAGAATTGATGATTCCATTTTATCATTCTAAAAAAGTTTTGCTTTTCTAAACAACATAAATATTATTCAATATGAAAAGTTAAAGCGAGACTCTATTAAACTGCCAGTGAAGACGAGGCATGTGGTGCGCGAGCATTCATTTCAGAAGGATTTCATATTAATGTTTGTCAATCCTGTGGTTGGCGGATAATGCATTCGCGAATGCTATCCGCTAAATCGGCAGTAAATTTTGGATTTACAAAAAAGCCATATGCATATAGCTCTGATAAGAGAATTTGCATTTCAGACTTTAAACGATTTCTGCAATCAGAAAAGTTTCCCTATCGTATATAAATTTTATTTTTAAAGTTATTCTATACGTGCTTCAAAGCTTATCGAGTTAACTTCATGTCTTATCTATATTTTTATTTAACAGCTACAAGATTGAAATAGGGATTACCATAAATACAATTCATATGATTATACCAATAAAAGCTACTTAAAATTTTTAGCATTCCTTTATTAAAAAAGAATATTAAAACGTTTTCTTACCATTTCAAAATAAACTAATCATTGATTCCTGCAGGGTAAACAAACGCACAAAAATTCGATGCTTTAATGTGGTTACTTTGCAAATAGAGTTATAAAAGAATGATAAAATCTGTTAAAGCACTGTAGCATTTAACATATTTCAATAAGTTATTCAATATTCGTATTTTATGTAGACAGAAACGAACAATTCACGTCTAGCACATCGAATATCATAATGAAAAATACCGAATGAAACGCTCAAGCGCAATTAGCAGTCACAATACATCCCGATAATCTGTCGTAATAAATTGTGTAAACCCATTATTTACCCGAAAATCGTCTTCTCCACTTCGCACTATCCCCACTCTAGCGATAAATATTCAAATACAGCCGTGTTCGCTCGCGCCGACCGCTGATGTGTTTCCACGCGGCAAAACGCACCATAAATAACCGTGCATCAGAGGCATTATAAGAAAGACATAAGAGATACTCGCGGAGCAATGGCTCGTAATTCACCGCGGAGTCAAAGACCTCCTCGCGACGTATAGGTGAGAATATACGGATTGTCACCACCCGAAAGCGTGAATCCGTCGACGTCGCGAATGAAAGGACGAATAAGTTCGTCTGGCGCGGGTGAGCAGTCACCTTTTTTTATCGAACGAAGGTTCGAGCAGCCGAGCGACAATAGCGCCGTAGGTGGAGCGGTAGCACCCACATGCACCGCCCCTGGACTATACAACAAACTGGCGCGCGGCGCATTCGTGCTTACGAGCCCTTACGTCGCGTATAATAGATGGTTGATACTTAATTCGATCCTCACGCCCGTATATATTGTACAGACGTCGACACTCGAGGATGAAGAAAGAGGAGGCGCGCGGGTCCGTGATGCGAGAAAAAAGAAATGGAATTAAGAGAGCAGAGGACGCGCGTATATGGAGGCTGAGGAAATATGCTGAGTGTGAAGAATTAATTGAAGGGCCGATAAAGAAAATCAGCGAGCATACAAATAACACAGACAAAAATGATGCTATAGCTAAAGATCTTCATTTTATTTGAACAAAAACTACATTTTATATTCTTCAAGTAAAAAATTATGCTAATTGCAGTGAAATTTCACGCCTAACATTTTAGAAAGCAACAATGTTCATATGTTGATACCAAGTAAATCAGTGAAATTTTTATCATGTAAAACTGATTATGTAAATAATAATGATTCTAATATTTTTATATTCCTTCGATTAAGTATAGTACAAATATGATTAAAAATTTTAAAAACTTAAACATGAGATGCAAGACGGAAAGAAAGACACAGATTAGACATTCTAATATAAGAATTTATTAAGATTTTAAACTGTAGCGTTGAGCAATAAAAAATGATCAGAGTAACCTTGATTCTAGCTCCACTTAATTCGAGCCAGCAGAATCCAGTCGTCTAACAATCTGATATGGCGTACTCTCAATAGACTGGAGTACCTACATCGTGAGGCCCTGAATCGTTTTCTGCATCAATTTTATTACCGTTTGATGATGAATGGAATATTTGACGCGATTACGAGTAGCGGCAATCTACGACTCTAAAACTTATTGCAATAAATTGAATAATTAGACAAATAAAAGTATTCAGCCGCTTATGATTGCAGTTATTATTGCGGTTTATGGCGTCTTACTGATTAGCAAATACTTGAATATTAGTTTATGCCTTGAATACTTATTTAAAAAAAATAAAAATTTATTTACTATCTCAACCGATGTATATTGAAGCATTATTCAATTTTAAAATAGAATCATTTTTAAGTCATAGTTATATTGCTACACATCTAATTTGTAACTATTATGACTATGTGATGTATACATCTATGGATTTAATTAATACTTTTACTACATTATTTTTATACACATAGTATATCGCACCCTCAGAACAATACTATGACAATTCAAAATTCTATATTTTTGTAAAACTAAGCAAATAACAAATTTTTTACGTGATAAAACGTTTTTATGTAAATTTTATTTCAGTCTTTTAGTTTCTCAACATTTTTAAAACAATTTTAGAAGTGCTTGGAGGGTTCTGGTGGGTGCAGTATATGGTAAAATAATAATTTTGATTTTAGAATGACTGTGTCTACATAAACGCACTTATAGTATTATGTAGGGGAATATTAAGAATCTCTACGAATATCTAGTGATATATAATAAAATTTTTGTACTTTATACTAGATGTTACTAAGTCTTACCAGACGTCACCGTAGGTGCATACCCGGGTTCGCACTCAAGTGTGTTTATGTAGACACAGCCAATATAACATTCAAGTTATAAAATGGTTATTAATTTCATATAATTTAGTAATTGAAGATTCATATCTGTATATTGCTTTTAAAAATAGTATAATTAAATTGAATCACACATAGGAAGGTAAATAATAATAAAGTAGTAAAATATTTATTCAAATATCAATCAATAATTATTGCAGTCTAATTTGTCGTAACTTTGGTAATCATGCATGTACATTTGAATCATTAGCCATATGTTGAATACGATGTATGCTCTAGTTAAACGTATAATATTAAGCACATGTAAAAAAAGTAAATGAACATCTCTAATTGCACGATCAGAGGAAAAGCAAAGTCAGTTAATTAGCTCTCGCGCCATACACACATACATATACACTTAACATTCTACATCGATACGATACTCCCGTGAAACACGTCTGATGTATAGAGCACGATATGCATATACATGTATAAAGTACTAGCATAGACGCAGCTCGCAGTTCTGACCCTCCGGTCTGCGCGTTTCACGTGAAACGCTCGCGGAAAAGCTCTTTTTGCGCCTAATGCACACGCCGTCCATACGCAAATGGAATAATCCGCTGTTGAAGCCTGGGGGGGGGGGCTGCTGCCAAGCGTAACAACGGATTAAATTAACGCCCCGTGGAAACTTCGTACAGACGACCATTTCATATACATATTCGAGCGTAATCTCTGTCTGATTTCGAGGATTATAATATGGTAATGAACGCTCGGGCTTCCCATCATTTTTCCTTATCTTTACGCTGTTTTGTGAGATGTGCGTAATATGCTGATGCTGTCATTGAAAAAGTGGATATTTCTTCAAACTATAATTAAAGTTAGAATGCCGTTAAATTGAATTAATTTATTTTTTTAATAAAACTGTGTTAATGATGTACATCGACCAAATATTCCGAAAAATGTAATTTTTACAGCTAAATAATGAGACCAAACCAATGAATTACTTCAATTATTATAATTTTAATGATATATATATCTTCTAGGATTTTTAGAAATATACATGGTTATTATGAGAATCTTATTAAAAAAATTAAATTATTATGAATATAATATACATAAATAATAGTTTACGTTTTTCAATTTTCGTCTAATATTCTTCATCTCTAAGATGACTCCCGAATTATACGGACTCGATTTATTGCATGACGCTTCCTGTCAAAACTACTTCTTAAGCCGTTCTCTCAAACGTAACAAAATAATTTATTCCGACACCACAATCGAATTGAAAAAGTGTTAGGAATGCGGAAACACGCTTTGAACGCGATATACATACAGCCAAGTCGGCATACTTTGGCCAAAAGCTCGATAATCCAAAAAGGTAAATGCAGAGCCAAAAAAACTGTAAAAATAAGACTTAGGTATAAAGGGAGGTCCAGACAGCACACAGCTTGAAAGGATTAATAAACCAAACATCCTCGGTGCAGAGTTAAAGGACCGGCTCGCACGCGCGCGAACAGCTTCGGCAATTGGATCGGCAGGTTATTATAATCGACGTTGATTATCCGCGCCGCGTTATTTACGAGATATTTATGTATAAGAGCGGACTGTCCGCACGCGCGGCTTCCTCCTCTCGTTCCTCTCGTTACGTTAGCAGGATCAGCGGCGCGGCTACCAGGCTGCGAAACGAGCGGGCCACGCCTACTCTCGCTCTGCACTTGCTGCTCTCGATCTTAATGCCGCTGCTCCCAAAGAAATCGGACCGCAGCAGATGGAAAAGTCCGGGCTAAGAAAGGGAGGAAGAAAGAGAGAGGGAGAGAGGGAGAGAGACAGAGAGAGATGAGGCGAGAAACGCCGAATCGAATTGCAACGCGCATCGGCCGACTTCTTTACGAGCATCGCCAAAGGTATAGTATAGGTATGTACGTATGGAGCATCATTTTTAAATGCGAGAGCGTGCGGGCGATCGTTAATGAGAATCTATGTGCGCTTAATCAGGCCGCGAGCGAAGCTGATTTCGCATTGCCCGTGCGCTAGGAGCTCGAAATTTTCTGTAATTAAATGAAGTTGGCTCGAGTTCTCAAACGTGCTAGTGCGATTTGCCACAGTTACAGATGAAGAAATATTATTTTTCATTCTTATTTTTGTATGCTTACATTGGCAGTTATATTTCCATGAATTCGATAGCCTTGTAAATTTATTTGGAATGTTTGACAAGATCATTTTTAAAATCATTCCCAAATTGTCCTCAACTTCAAACAGCATTGAGGAATAAAAAATAAAATAACATATGCATTAGAATGTCTGTTATTTTTCCAAATTGAACTTCGCGGTCCTGGCACCCGCTAGATTAAATCTTTATATTAAAAAACTTATTTTGGCAACTTGAGCAATTTTTTTTATTATAACCCGTGTTTTTAGGCATTTACATTTCCCATTTTAATAAGAGGGAAATTTGACGATTTTCGGTAATATGTATTCTTTTGTCATGTACAAAACTTCTTCGTACATGTACGGATCTGTATAAATATTTTTTAGACCTCTGAATTTCATTTATGTTCCTGTAAAATTTTTTAATATTAGCTTACATTTTTCATGTAAAATAAACGTAACCTTGACATAAATTGACATAATTTGTGCCACACGTACTTAATTGCAGGCTCACATGAAAGCTGAAATTCAGACCTTTAATTTGGGAGATCTATGAACTTTTAAGAATAATGTGGTCAACACTTACGTTCATTTTAAGATTGCAAAAAATTTTAGTAGCAAAATGAGAATTATTCATTATGAAGTAAAATACGTTTTTCGGAACTTCTATCTTTCTCCATTTACCACCAACATTTTTTTCAATCTTAAAATGGACGTAACTTTTTATTACGTTATCCTTAAAAGCTCTTAGACCCCTCAAAGTAAAGGTCTTGATCCCAGCTTGTGTATCAAGCTTGCAGGCAAATATATGTGCATAAATAGAGAAACATTACTTATAGTAAATTATACCAATATATGTTAATGTTACGTTTATTTTACATGAAAAATGTAAGCTAGTATGCAAGTATTTTACCGGGGCACAAAATGAAATCCAGTGGTCTGAAAAAAATTTCTACACATCCGTACATGTAAAAAGACGTTTTGTAGGCGATGTGTAGACGATCTTGTAGTTGTATGTGTCAAAGAAAAATATATTACCAAAAAACGGAAAATCCTCGTATTATTTAAATGCAGGAAAATGTAGATGCCTAAAAGCACGGGTTACATTAAAAAGACCGCTGTCAATTCAATGGCACTTAGCTTCCTCAAACTAAATTAATGGTTCCAATATGAAATTCTTTGTTCTAATAAATTAATTTTAACTTGCTATATCTCCTTCTAAATAATACCTCAAAAAGGATGTGCTTTTTTATCATTAATGGTTTGACAAAAGATAATTTTTTACTAAAATTACAGAACGATAGGTAATAATCCTTATCACAGCAATTTCTTCTCTGTGCGAATTTCTTAAAATTATTTAACTATTTAAATTAACTGCAATCAGATGTTAGTACGTAGATTAACTGAATTCCTAATTATCTAAAATTTTGTGAACGATTTACCATCATAAATTTCCGAGATATAACCATTTAAATTAAATATGAGTTTTTTCGTGCATAACGAAAGAGCCTATCTAAAATATGCGGTTGTAAGAAATAGGTATTTTTATGCCTTGTTTAATGTATTTACATTAAATTGATCATAATATTTTTAACATATCAAAAAACTCGAAAAACTAAAACTCAAAAATCCAAAAATTTTAAATATGTTATAAAAAGAACTTGTTGATGAATCTTTAAATTCCATTTTAATTTCGAATCTTCATTAAGAAATTAAAAAAAAGAGCCTTGTTTCGTAAAATATGACCGTGCCATTCTCGAGATATACTCAATCAAATAAAATAATTTTAAAAACTCATAACTTCTATTACCTCGAAATATAAAGGTCGTTGTTATCTGGGCTTAAAACTCGTTCAAGAGTTACTAAAGAGCTACCGTTTTGGAAAATTTCAGATCAAATGCTGTCGATTTGCTCCAGAATTCGCTACTGAATAAAAATCGATTCTTTTTACAAAAAGATTTTTCTCTCTTCGAAGGGAAAACCTAAAGTTTCAAAACTTGTACATAATATTCTTCTCCATATTCCTAATGATATCAATTTTTTTTTTTTTTTTTTTCTTGTTATATTTCACAGATATAACCGATTAAAACAACATGACGATTTCGTGAATAACAAAACAAGGGAAATAGCTTATTGAAAATTTCAGGTGGGAAATCATAGGGGATTTTATGCTCTTTCAAATGCATTATCACTCAGTCGATGATATTATTTTTACGGTATCAAAAAGTCCAAGAAACTAAAACTTGAAAATCGAAGAACCGGTAAAAAACCATAACGCATAAAAAAACAAAAAAATGTTTTGAGCCGCCGTACTTAAAAAAAAACAAAAAAAATGAGCCCCGAAACATTAATTTTTATCGTGTATATTCAGAGTAAAGTTAATCCACATCCATACGTACACACATACACACACATACACGCACGCACGCATGCACGCATGCACACACGCACCCACGCACGCACACAGGCATACACTCACACTCGGACCCACACTCACACACACATACTCGCACTCCCACTCACACTCACACTCACACTCACACTCACACTCACACTCGCACTCACACCTCTCACATACACACAAACATACACACGCACAGGCACACATCCATACAGACATTTTCTAGAAATAGTGTATTTTGATTCCCAGTATCTTTAAACATGTTTCTAACATGCTTTTAGCAATACTTTTCTTTTTACCATCACAAAGCTTCCTCTCTGAGGAAGCAAAATATTTATTTTCAAGGTACCAACATTATTTTTTTAGGGAGCAATGGAACCGCGAAGTGCAGTTTGGAAAATAATAGACACTCTAATCTGTATTGCACATACATAAATATGTGTATAAACTCGATTAAAATTGATTTCTAATTATGTTTTCATAACAGTAATCTTATTAAAAGAAAATTATTTTTTTAAAGATTCATTGCACAAATAAACATTTGAAGTACATCTTATAGGACCGAAGCCGTACTTACAATATTACAATTCGTTTTCTGAAGCTGAAAAAGATCGAAAGATAGGTAATAGTGCTAATACGATATAAAATGGCCTGTATCCATTATTCAATAGTCAAAGTGGTGAAGTTGTTGGAAATTTGTTTTAATGGGCGATGCCTTCTCTCCCTACCTCCTTTAAAGGCAAAGCGTCCAGCTGCACAGGCTGAACGTGGCCGCTTCGACGAAAAGGAGGTCAATCGATACGCTAATTTCGAGTAAGTGCGAGATAATTGCGAGACGTATTTGCACGCCGCTAAAAACGTAATTAATGAGCGCTAAAGAAGAAAGTGATTATACTTCAAATGAGAATTTCACTTCGAGTAGTAAAAAGCTTCAAATTTTTTTTATCATATTTTTTATATTTTCTTTCAAATTAATCAGAAACGTACTTTAAAGAGCTTAATCTCTGCATTTTCTCGTCTCGGAAACGTATAATATACTCGTATTAATTGAGTAATTTAATATTTACATTAATTTGGTAATTTTATATTACCATAAATTTAGTAACTCAAACCCTTACAAAAATTTAGTGATATTATTTGCATTAATTTATTACAGTTGTATGTATACAATAGAAAGACTAAAAATATTTTTGGAAATTAAAATTTGTATGAAATATTAGGGAAACGTCGTACAGTATAAACCTCTATAGTTATTTTGTCTGTAACTTTTCATTAGAACAACAAAAGTAGATTTTCCAAAAAAGAATTTATTCTTTGAAGGGTCGTTTTTAACGAGAAAAATTGGCTGAAGTCACATATAATTGGCAAAATTATTTATCTATGAAAGTGCAAAAGTGACGATTATAAGATTTTTAAATATGGCGTCGAATATGAAAACCCATAGCCAATTTAAAGTATAACTTTTGATTAGAGCCACAAACATTGATTTTTCAAAAAGGATTTATTCTTTGAATAGCTCTCTCTCTGAAGAAACAAATAGGTGGAGTTCAAATTTAATGGGCAAAATTATTTATCTATTAAAATAGTGAAGTGACGAATTTAAACTTCCAAAAATAAATTCCGACTCGCTGAAAAGTGACAAATCCCTACTGAAAATGAAAAAAGTAATAAAACGTAAGAAACTGTAACAAAATGTAAGCAAACGTAAACAATCGTAACAAATCATAAGAAACGGTTGGATTTCGGACATTTTTACATTTTCTTATGTTTTTATACGTATTTTTATGTTATATTATGTTTCCTTACGTTTTATTACGTTTCGTGATTTCGTGAAAAAAAATATAGCTTGAATTTTTCACCGATAGGCGGCGACGCATATACAAACCAATTCACACGTATAAAATAGAAACTTTAAGTTACTGAAGCATTGACACTTTGAAAGTATTTTTTTTTAATATTTAACATTATGAAAGTCTCTTTAGTGAGCGGAAAATATATGAAAATATAATATAAAACGTCTGAAATCCAACACTATTTTACGTTATGTTACGTTTTATTACGCTGTCATATTTTTATTCGTGATAGATGAAAATTGTCAACTTAACTAATTAACTATCCAAATGAATAGTTTTACGAAAGTTATATGATATTCATATAAAATTATAAACTTAAGAAGTTATAAATTATAAACGAATAAGAAAGTAGTACATACACAACGTTAAGTTTGTTGATATAAAAGCGCATCTTACTTTTTTTTCATCGCTCGTCAGCGGCATCCTCGAGCGTTCTCCATCTCAGCTCATTCCTCCTCACCTTCTCCCCGGTACCTTCTGCGTCCACCTGGTGTTCTTGTTGTTGTGCTCCTCGATCTCGACCCTCTCCTCGCACGTTTTTCTTTCTGTCTCTCTCTCCCCCGTCGGTCGTTCCCCGAACACTGCACGCAAGGCGTCGCACAGCCATATAACCACCACATCCGTCCACCTCTTCTCGCCATCAGCAGCATCGCGCGGCCTCTGACGGGGCACACGCGCTCCTCGCCCGTTCGCGAAGCTCCGTCGAGCAACGCCGACACCGTGACACGGTAATTATTCGAGATACCCGGGCGTCACAATATGGTAATCACTCGCGAGAGCTAATTGTTCCGCGCGCGTATTATACGCGGCGCCGTCGTCGAGGGAATATTATTAAAAGGGCCCATCATTTCCTCGCTGCACGCGCGTTATAGTACCAAAGAGTTGGGGCCTGCGCGCTGAAAATTGAAGACGCGAGCGAAGCGTGCGTGCCGCGGCTTTCTCTGCGCCGAGATTGACTTTGGATTTGCATATTATGACGGTAAAGGTACATAATTCGCTGACGTAAAAATTGCCTCGGAGATCTCCTCCCTCCCCCTCCCTTTTTAAAACTAAAAGCTTTTCGCTGTTGATTTTTTTCTTTTCTTTTTCCTTGGATCTTTTCGTATAAGCTGCTCACGACTGTGCAATATTTGTTTTAATTAATTACATTGGCTTTTTGATCGAAAACGATTATTATGCAGAATTTTTAATGACGTTTTACTTTCGTGATAGTTAATGCAGTCGAGTTAATTAATGAGAGAAACGTAAATTGCTTATTTATAAGTCAATAATTTCATGGATTGGAATGGAGTGATATCTGCCAAATATTTTTAAAACATTGCCTTTTCTGCTCTGCCTAGAGTTTTTGTATATTTAAAGATATTCAAAATATAAATATGTCTTTAAAGAATTCGTCGTATTACCTAATTCGGAATATAAACAATTATAACTGTCGATCATGCGTGTATATAATTTAATATTCTGTTAATAAAATATAATTAATCAAGTTAATATAATTTTTGTACAACCTTAGGCAAAATATTAAAAATATTTAGTTGACATTATCTATAATGAATTATTAGGGTCGTAATGTGAGAACAAAGTTTTGAGAATGATCGCACGAATAGACAATCCACTTCATTGTTAACGGAACGTACTTTATGAATTCGAGTCGCATTAAACATTGACGAATAGTAGCTTCGGAGCTGGCTTGAATGATCACTTGTTCTTTGTCTTGTAGCCGTTGGCCTAATTAACAAGCTCAAACGGATTATTACTTTGACTTCTTCTACTGCCTTGTCATGCTATCGATTAAGTGACAAAAAAATTTCTTGTAAAGCCTTGTAGTGGCACATGTGCTACAATGAAACAGCATTTCCATTCAACAAGATTAATAATTTCATGGACTATTGAGAAACCTGATAAAAATTACTAATATATACGTATAATAAACTCACGAAAATTATGACTAAAATAATTATCAGATCAGTGATCTATAAATTCTATGAATTTCAATACATAAATACTAATATTGAAACTCTTGTTTTGTTATACATAGTTGTAATGGTCCAGTCATTATTGAATAATTTTATAGTACACTACATACAACACCGAATGCAATTTTGCCTACTTCTTATGATAGTTTATTCAATCAATCATAAATATAAACAAATTTCAATTAACTGTAATTGAACTTCAATATGAAACAAACAACATAATTCTTCTACGGAACATACCATTTTAATATCTACTGTTAAAAATAAAATATCATTTGTCCCTAATATTGGAAAAAAAAAATTCCGAAATTCCGCATAATAGTATCAAAGCTCGTAAACAGTGGCCTGGGACAACTAAGTTTTCATCGTATCATGAATTCTCCCATAGGCGCTCACCCGATACAATCCAACGCTTGGATATCCAATTTAGCCTCGACCAATCGAGTCCTCAATAAAGCTCGACTGGCAATTGAATGTGTAATCGAATTTCGAGCACAGAGGGACGGGAGAGGGCCGTAAAAAATATACAGTTTTCCGAATGACGCGGTGACGCAAATATCTCCCCTCCTTGCGCGCGCGAGCTGTTATTTTTCCGCCAGTCAGCGCGTAGGCGCGAGAAGAGGGCAGATCAGCCGGTCAGCAACATCAGCAGCAGCAGCTTATTTTGTGGTTCCTGGGGGCAGTGGAAGTGTATACAACGAGGCGAACGAGTCGTAGTCCCTAAAGGCCCTCGCGGTAATTAATTGATCGGCTCCTACAGATATCGAGGATCGAACGAAGACTAGTTTCGTCTTCTTCGAAATAATCTCCCGTGGGCCCTGCTATATTCATTGTATTTTCTTCTCTCTCTCTCTCTCTCGCTCTCTCTTTCTCTCGCTCTCTCGTTCTCTCATTCTTGGTCTGGTTCTCTCAGCGCCGCCGCAGTCGTGAACGGGTTACGGCGCTGCTGTAGCTGAGTGCTTTTATTTGGATGCGGGAAGAGGAGGAAGCACGAGATGAGAGAGAAACAGAGAGAGAGACAGAGAGAGAGAAAGAGAGAGGAAAGGCAAACTGGCCGGGTATAAAATTAGCCTTTTGAGCAGATAACTGCATGATGAAGTAGGTGTTTTGGATGGAGAGGTTTTTTGATAATAACATAATAAATGTGATTAATTAACGTTCGCGCAAAAAGTCGAATGAGGCGGACACGATTTATGCGTGTGAATAATTTGCGTGAAGAAAAAAAGTGTGCTGATAGGGAGTGTTCACTTGAAAATAAAATGTATTACAACTGATATAGAATATTTTAATAAAATTCACTTTATTTCTTTATGTAGCATTTTATTAATTCAATATTTGTAATATAATTTATTGTCAATGGATTAGTTTAACGAATAATTTAAAGCATTCAATTTTTACATAAAATATGTAATTACATAATTCTAAAAGAGTGAAATTTCGTCAAACACATATGTCAATCAGCATCCTTAAAAATAAAACGATTGAATCAAACTTTCGTCCCGTGCATTTAGTACACAATAAATTTGACCATATCTCTGACGAAAACAAAATGTTGAAACATTTTTCATGTCGAAAATTTCATCACGGGCACTTTCGATCACACATGTAAAATACATCAGGTACACACAATCGCTTATATCCTTGCATACCTCAAAATTTCACGACAATAAGCGTCGAACACCTCGTTATCTGTTTTCACGCAAGATTGATAGCCGTGTGGCAGGAACACTCTCGTGTTGCGTCTCTAAGTCCATCCGTGTTTTTCGATCAATCTCATAATGTCGATCACGATTGTCACAATAGCGTCGAAAAAGTGTACACCGCGGCGCGGAGCCAGCGATCGAGGATCAAAAAACGAAGGCGAGGAAGATCGAGCCGTCTCTGTGTTTGATCGTCAACGTCATCTCCTGAATTCTCGACGACCAATGAGAGAAAAAGAGAGAGAGAGAGAGAGAGAGATAGAGAGTGAGAGACGCCTAATCCTCTTACACATCCCAAATACTTTCCATTCGGCTCGAAAACGCCTGTAGACGAAGGAACCTTTGGGCGCGTCACACTTTCGGTACATCTGCGCGTCGTTGCCGCTGTCGCCGCCGCCGCCCCGGAGACTCTTCTTCGCGCGCACGAGCCACACAATCGACGAGTTGACGAGGCAGCTGACGGCTCGCGCGCCTCGCTCCTCTCGTGAGAAGAAGTAATGGCAGATAGTCTCGCGGAGATAAGACCGGACCCGCGAGCTGACTGACGCGAGCCTAGTCGCGCGAGCTTCTTCCTCCGAGCTGCCGTGCACTTTTTCGCCCTCCGTATATACACCGACGCTGCGCGAATTTCTTTTATTTTGCCCTCTTCCTCGTGGTCCTCCGTCCTCTTTCCGCCGAAAGGCTCTCGCGATTGTGCATTTTGCCAAGGGAAGCTTCGCTGAATGCAGAGAGAGAGAGAGAGAGAGACAGAGAGAGAACGGTTCGTGGATTTCTGGCGAGAGTCGATCTTCGCCAAATGCCAGATGGAGAAAGGATGCTTTCCGTTTTCTGACCACTGACTGGAAGACCGTTGCTAGTGCGATTCCAAGACTTTACGATTGTAGACATCGACATATTCTCACAAAAAATTCTAAAGCTGAAATGTAAATTCTATATATTATTCATAAAAGAATTTTGTGAATGGTGTGACTGAAAAGTTACATTTTTGCAAAATTCTGCACGGAAAAAATAACTGCTCACGTGCAGTAGCGAAAATATTGGATGAATTCTTTTCTTCGCAATCCTACTATCCTGTATTTTCGCAAATGAACCAATGACATCGATTATCGCAAGTAACGCATTTGCTAGGAATAACTAAATTCTATCATTACTTTGAGTCTATTTCTAAATATACTGAAATTTTCATGAAAACAGCTCAAAAACGCATTTTATCATGTTTTAGATGTATTTAACATTTCTTTTACAAATTTTGAACACACAACAAAATTGAAGCTATAGTATAAATAAATAAAGAAGTTTCATAATGATTGATCCCAGCGAATTCTAACCTTTAAAATATAAAATATAGTTCTTTTATAAAGTGTGTTTATATCACACACTCGAAGATCGGTCGTAAAATATAAAAATCGTTTGGACTTCATAAAATGATAGTTAAATCTTGTTTTTCACCAATCAAATTCTCAGAGTACATTACAGACGTTAAGAAAAAAGCCACACCATCGCTCGGCAGTAGGTACCTCGAGTCAGGTTTATTTTGCCATACAGCCATCATTAAATCAGCTTCATTGAGTCAATTTCATCAAATTTTTCCTACTGAAATGCGCATCGGTAAGGAAGGCCGTCCGTCCCCCCAAGGTCTCGCGCGCGTGTCCCCGCGAAGTCATACGCTCCCATAAACGGCAAAAGCCCGTATACGGCGCGCGACGCATCAGCGGTGAATACATTCCTCCGAGAAATAATAAACTTCTTTCTGCGCGCCAGTAGCCACTGTATTAATTAGACTTCGCCTCTGTATATATAGACAGAGGCGGCGTGTGCAGCTTTTTGCCCCCGGGGCGGTAATTTCTCGCAAAACAGCAGCGTTAACGTCACCTCGCGACGATGCACGTCGCGCCCTTATAGCCGCACATCCATAAAATCATCGCCGTGTCTCGGTCTCATGCTTCTCAAGGCCGGTCATCTCTCGCGTTTCTCCGAAGACAGAGAGAACGAGATCGAAAGCGTCCGTCATCGAATTTACGGTAGATCTGCTAAAATAGAACTTTGAGGATCTTAAAATGCTACATTTTAATGTATATTATTATAAATAGTAAATTTATTTTTACTACTTTTCCAATCTCTTAATTATTCTATTTTAAAAGAGAAATATTTCATTTTTTTTAAGATTTCATGAAATATTGATTTAAATTCGTTGAATTGTACAGGATGATATACTATCATATTATAGAACTTATACCCTCGTAATAAATATGAGAATGGTTAAGCAATTTATTTCAAATATTCAATCTTGTTACATAGTAAAACGGTCTCATAAATAGTTTATACAGTACTGTCTAGCATTTAAAAATAATCTTTAGAAAAGGTTAATTGTAGTTTTGTGCAATTTATTTAGGACTTCCAAAGTTTAATTTACTTCATGCTTCTACAATATTAATATTTTCTTTATGCAGTAGATACAGGTCTAAAAAGTCATGAAATATTTATAAACGATTTTATACCATTTTTCGCTTTCAAGTGGATTTTTAAAACTCGATCTTTAAAGAGCCTACATTGGATGATGATAAATATTACATAAAGAGAGTCTATCGATTTATACGAGCCACCTTTTACCTTTTAATATTCAATTCTTTTTATTCATTTCTGTGTGCAGGAAGAATTTTATTGGCCAAAAGTTAATAATTAAATTTATAAATAAATAAAACAAAATCATCGTCCAATCAGAGTGATTTCACTTTTGAACTTGATATATATTTTTTCAATACCATGCAAGCCGTCATACAAGTCATGTATGTACAACGTCACTTTTTTCTTTGGATCAAAGTAAAAATGTATTCTTGAACTAAATTATAGTGGAATAATATCATCAATCGTTAACTTTTTTGCTAATACTCCCACAACAGCTGCAGCAAATAAATATTTATACAAAGTCACTTAAAATATATAAACGGTTTTGTACTAACTGTATTTTAAATATTCTGGATTAAAAGATCTATAGTTCGTTGATGATAAATATTACACAAAGAGAATCTATAAATCCATGAAAACCAAATTTTATCTCTCTATCTTCAATTCTCTTTATTAATTTTCAAGTGCATCCTTTTTACCGTGGTTAATAAATAAATTGAAAAAAAATCATCGTCCCAGAGCGTATTAAAGTAAAATATATATATTCTCCCATTTTATCTTGTCTCGATTTAAGTAAAATCTATGCCTCGAACCGAATTACGACCCAATAAGCACGTCAAACGCCGAGACTCTCAGTCTCAGCGAATGGTTTTTTCACTCCCAGCAGGAACCTTTTTGCTGCAAAGAACCGCAAGTGAGTCGCGCGCTAGCGTGTCAGCAGTGGAAAGTCGCGCGTGCGTCATCGATCAATCGCGAATCCCACGTATATATAGGAGACATCTCGCGAGAGATGAGAGGCGCGAGTATATCGCGGCAGTAGCAGCAGCAAGGAGGCCCAGTTTCTTTGGGGGCCCCCGGCGCGCTCTCCGTGTATGACTCGACGCTTTCTTGCGACTGCAAGCCTCCTCCTCCATGTCTCCGCTATAAGACGCGACTACCGGCGTCTCTCGCCACCCTGCCACCGGTCAATCAGGGATTTTATTCAGTAAACCGCCGAGCGCTCGCGCGCGCGCGCAGCGCCTTAACCAGTGTATCGCATTAAAATCCCCGCGTGGTCCTTTGCCTCCACTTCCTCCTCCTCCTCCTTCTGTAACCCTCTGCAGCTGCATGAATTATTCATACCCTCGACTCAATTCTGCAAGGGGGTCCACGTTTTCGCTCTCTTTCGCATTGCTATTCTCGTTCCCTTGTGCACTCTTCGCTCTCGCGGTGTATCAGTTTCTCCGCGGTCGTTTTGCTCAAAGTCTGTCAGTCAGTCAGCCAGAGCCGGGCACTGCAGGATTATAATAGCGAGCGCAGCTCGACGTCGCACGAATCGGGGCAAAACGGAAAGATACGCGCATGGCAGTCGAGTTTGCGGCTGCTGCGGGAGTATAAAGTCGAGGACGACTGCGCGCGCGGTGCAGGAGGCGAATGCGTCGCAAGGTGCCGTCATTTCCATGTGCCAGTCATAATGGGGTCTTTCGCCTGAGCCTCGGCTCCTCCTTCTCCTTCTCTCCCTCTTTGGCGATGTGTATATATACAATGTATGCGTGACGAGATATAGTATGTGTGTGTGCGTGTGTATGAATTTTGCACAGTCGAAGCCGCACTCTCTTTCGATATATATTTCATCCGTTTGTTGGACTGTATCGAGGGAGAGAGGTAGCGAGATGGGTTCTTTATTAAACCCTTTTTTACGATGATGGGAGATCCGAGATCTGTTTTGTAATTTATACTGCCGTCTTTTTTGTTATTTTTATTTTTATTTTTAATATTATTTTTATTTTTATTTATATTTTACGCGCGGGTATATAACAGCCGATCCCAACTTTCATCAATCACTTCGTTGAATATTTGATTGAATGCGTTATCTTAAATTAGATTACGCAGGATGAGATTTCAACGATATTGCATCTATTGCCTGAACTGTACAATGCTGAACGATCGTGCTGTACATTGTATGGTTCGTTATTTCATTTAATTTCCATATGCAAAATTTAACCTAAACGATTATTTTGGTTGAATAATAAATTATTATTAATGTAATTGTATTTTAATTAAAAGATTTCTTTCAGTGTTGATGCAATGATATAAAAACATACTTTCCTTAAATAATATCTGTTGCTTTGTTAAATACTAGAATCATTGTTTCAATATTATTAATAAACCGAAATATGTTATTTATATTCGTATACTCGCGATGAAGATATATATGGATCATTCCTGTACTTTTGAAAAAAAACAGGATCGCGGAGGGAGGGAGGAGGGCGGGGGGTAGCCATATAAGCCACCGATTTTTTATATAAAAGTATAGATACTAAAAGGAGCACAACAAATTTTTTCAGCTCCTAAGGCCCCCTACGGTCTACCAAAGTATTTTAAACTTTTAGAAAAAATTACTTTTTTAAAAAAATTCTACAGAACTTCTATTATTATCAATTTGAATGTACCAAAAAATTTAAGCTTAATTTGCAACCTCTACGGAAATATTTGTGTGGTCGGAGCATCTTTGAGGTTATTTGGATGAAAAGTTACTCTCGATTTAAGCGGATGCGTCATCAGACCTACTTTAGCGACCGAGGCAAACAAAAATAAAATTTTCGTTTTTCGTAAAAACTACGCACCAGAATCGATTTTCCTTTTACGGATCGCTTTATTTTGATCAAATAAAGCGATCCCGCTACTAAGATGTAAATCATTGTATTTCTCAATAGGAAAGTGAAAAAAAATGATCTTCGAAAATTTCATTTTACGCCAAAAATACGCATCAGAATAAAATTTCCTTTTCAAGATAGCTTTATCTAGGGAAAAGACATAGTGGAACACTCGAATTGATATCAGAATCGAAAATTAGCATAATGACATAATTACCAATTTTCGATTCTGATAATAATTTCAGTGTTCCGCTATGCATTTTACGTAAATAAAGCTACCCTGAAAAGGAAATTTGTTTCTGATGCGTACTTTTTAAGCAAAATGAAATTTCTGAATGTATTTTATCAGCGGGTGAGGTAGGTTTGACGCATCCCCTTAATATTACGAAAAAATTTAAATTACTGGCACCTTGCGGTCTCCCATCTGGTCACCTAACTTTTTCCGTAATCTTAAATCGAACGTAACTTTTTGTCCAAATATCCTCGAAGATGTTCCGTTCACGCAAATTAAAGGTCTTAATATATGCTTTCTTTTGCGCATATGTAGAATTATCAGTAATATATAACACGTCACGTACATTACGTTAGACATTAATAGTTGTCGTTTACTTTAGGTTAAAAAAGCAAGCTAGAAAAAAAATTGTAAACGTACTAGATCTTAAATATCCAAAATGAAACCAAGCACATTGTTTTGTAGGATATTTGAACATGTTTCCTAAAAGTTAGAGCTCAAAAGGTTATAATAGAAAAATAGTTACAGGGGTACCAAATTGACGATTTTCGAAACAGTATCTATCTTCCAAAGGCTGTAACTTTGGTTATACGAAACGGTTTTGAGTGTATCAAAAAAGGAATTAAAGGCCATTTCACGGCAAAATATTTAAGATATGGTAGATCTATATCTGTATGGATTATGTAAAATGGCAAATGATCGAACATAACCTTAAAAACATAACATTTTGGGTTTACATTCAGATACAGGTTTCAAATTGAGCTGCCAGGAGGGTCTAATAGTTTTCTTCTTAAAGTTTGTACAAAGACAAAGAAACCTTGTTTTTATACGTTCAAATTTATAATAATAGGAGCTCTGTAGAATTCTTTTAAAAAAGACATTTTTGGTCATTTTTGAAAGTTTAAAACACTCTGGTAGGTCGTATGGGGGATCGTTAGGGGCTGAAAAAAAATATTGCGCCTTTTTCGATACCTACTTGCATATAAAAAAGAGATGGCCCATATGACTACCCCTGCCTCCCCCCCCCCCCCCCCCCGCCCCGACCCAATTTTTAAAAAAAAATACAAGATTGACCCATATATATAGTTATATCTTTGTATATTATAAAGTTATAAACCAACTAATACCATACATAAAATTGAATATATTCTAAATATTACTAATGTAATGTTAAATGAATTTATTCCCGACTCAAGCATAATGGCCATTTTATTGATTTGAAAAGCGGGAGAAAAGTAACATATTATTCCCTCTTATCTACTTTACCTCCGCAAATTTACTCTATTTACCGCAAATTTCTTTTTCAATTTTGAAATATTTCATTCTCTTTTCATGGGTCCCACTCTTCAAATCAATAAAGTGGCCACAGTTAATTTGGGAATAAAGTTGTATATGCAACACGGGAATAAGGTCGATTATTCCCTTGTTGCATAGTGTAACTATTATAGCTATAGACGTGTAATAGAATATTTAAAAAAGGTATTTTAAATCTCAAAGTTCAATCTTTTTTAAGAAATTCATTTTCGCTTCTCAATTACGATGTACTTGTATTTATAATAAAACCTTTTAAAATATTGCAGTCAAACATAAAATATGTATTTGAAATTCAATTAATTTATTAATTACTAATTGAATACACCGTAATAGCTAAACTATTATAAAATGATTCCTATACATATTGAAGTGTAAGCTACCAGTATTATCTTTAACTTGTACTGATATAACTTCTGACTCAAGAATACAGCGAATTCATTTATTATTTAAACCGACTATTCCTGTTTCTCGGACAGTCCATAAAAATAGACAGCTTCTAAATAATTAGTATCAAATAATTTGATATACCCACACATTAGCCACAGCTATTTACTTTCAGAGTAACGTTACAGTTATAGCTGACGGTATCGTGGCAACAATAGCGGCGACAAATGCCGTTCGATTAACATTTGATCCACACAGTGAGCGCTGCACACTTTCGTTGGACCGCCCACCTCTCGCGCGCACTCCAGCGTCATTTTAATAGCTCACAGCAGTCGTATACCTGCAGCGTCGCGGGTGCGCTCACCAACATGATAAATGCAGCGCGGAGGATTAATATGCATCAGGAGCATTCTCCCACTAAAAATCCCCCGCGATAGCATCTCGACCGCCGAGTAGTAGCAGCAGCAGCAGCAAGAAAGCCTAAACTATCCCGAGAGCGCAGCTCGTTGGCTATCGAGTTACACCGGAGTAAAAGATATGCATAGAGGTGCAACAAAACCGAGCTCCTAAGTAGCTGTAACCCCGGCCCACGAGCCTACATGCCTACATAGCAGTGCTCCAGGACTATCCTCCCGATTCACCGGGCCCGCGGATCGTGCTGCTCCCCGAGACTCGGTCTGTCACTGTGACTTCCATTTACAAAGACGCGCGGCCAGAAAGGTAGGTACAATGTGTCTCGTCTTACAGGGCCCGCGGAGTATCGATCGTGCAGACGCAAGGAGCGTGACGAGAACTAGACACACACGGAGGAGACGTAAAGCAACACTGCAGGCGTAATGGGGCGCAATATTCTGTTGGGTACCGCGCGAGAATATTCGCGCCGCACCGAGAGATGGAATCCCGCGGGAACTGGGTCGTCGCAGGTACAATGGGCGGCCGGATTAGCATGCGCCGGCTCTCTTGGTTTCGCGAGCTGACGACTGATGCGGCAGCTCACCTTGCACCGCGCGGCTGACAATCTTTGGCTTTGGTCACGCGGCGTGTCGCGGATGGAAATTTGCGCAGATTCGGGATTTTCTATGATCTGCCGATCACGTGTGTTGTTAATATTTTGTGTGGTTTGCACTTTCTCTCACATGTAACCTTCAACAATTATTCGAAATGATGCTGCAAATGTGGCTAGTCATTGATACTTTTAAAAAATTATCTAAATAAGAATTTTGAATATTAAGATGTTATTATTATACTTCACATTATAAGTATAAATGATGTCAATAACTATAGTTCGTTAATTTAATTCAGTGGCCAATCAAAAAATTTAATGCTCTAAATTATTTATTTAAAAGAAGGGAAAAAGTATTTTAATCCGACTATCTGTCGATCTGCTCATTATAGACAGGTAGCCTTGACGCAGACGTAAAATAAAATTTATTACAACCTAACAAAAAACTTATTAGTTCAGTAGTAGTCGTAGTAGTAATCCATTAGTTCGAGTTTGCAAGAGGCTATTGTCAAACTGTAGATGAGATGCAGATTACTTAATAAGTTATATTTAAAGGGATTCCAAGAGTAAAATTTATGACAAAAGCACATATTTGTGATCAAATGACAAACCATTATTTGAATTCAATAGTTAATTTAATTGAATGGTTAAAGAGCAAAGTCTTGAAAAAGATCACATTACACTTGTCACCCTCGAAAATCTATTCTCCTCAGCTGCAGTTGTCCCAAAGCACTCAAGAAGCAAGCGCAAGCACGTCTGTCCTTTCTGCAAGACACGAAAGGTCGATCAAGTCGGTGGGTGAACGAGCTCAGCTCTCTCCGCCGCGTGAGTCCTATAAGAGCGCTGCGGATAAAAGCTCGCAAGCTCGGGTCTCGTCATCGGATTTCAAAGCACGTTTCGATCCTTCACGTTTGGCCCTGGCATTACGAGGCGTTAAACGTCCTGCACTCTCTCCCTCTCGCGAGCATACGAGCGCCTCGTTACACAGGACGACGTGTGGTATTTACGGCCGCGGCCACTGAAATTCATCGTAAAATGCGCGTTTAATTAAGGCGCGCCACCACGGCGGCACCGAGCTGCGGCGAGATGGAGAGGAGTGGAAGGTGCGAGGTATATATATATACGCCGCACTGCCGCCGTCGCTCGGTCGAACATTATAAAGGAGAGCGAGAATTACGCGGCGCGCTCGACTCGTTTTGGATTTGATTTGCGGCCTGCGCGCTGCATACGCGATAGCCCTTGAAATAGTTTGCACCAGAGTTCATTCGTTTGATATGTACATACGCGCGCTCGCACCTATTTTAACGACACTTTTATTCACTTTCATTGCTATTCGCTTGCAATATAATACTCAATAAATTGTACAAAAACTACCTAGTACTAAAAAAAATATTCCTTTTGTAGTGCTTTCATCAAAACTGGTAACAATTTTCAAAAGAATTTTAGTATAATCTTTACAAACTTAAAAAAATGCATTTTATCAAAATTATTTTGTACTTCTTTTAAAAGCTGAGGGAACGAGGAAAGGCTCGAAATAATTGAAGGTAGAAATATATAAATAGAAAAACTGTATACAAGCATCTAATATTATCAGAGTAACTAAATGACATCAGAAGTAAAAGACTTATACGTGGAATGTTTGTACGATGTTAATACGAACATTTGTTTCTTAAAAATGATTTGAACGTCTATCTTTGATAAAATTTAGATGATTGCTTCTAACAGCAAATTGTAGACGAGGTTTTGTTAAAGAGTGTATGAGACACTATAAAAACCTCATCTACAATTTGCTGTTAGAAGCAATCATCTAAATTGAGAATATTAAAGTTCCCTTAAAGAAACAACTAGGGCACGAAAGAATATCTCGGATTGAATTATCACTAAATAGAACGCAGTGGCAATCTTTTGTTGATCAGGTTCTAAAATAATCCCGCACAAAACAAATGTAAAAAGAAGGGTACAGTGCAATAAGTTTAAGTGAAGTATGATAGATCATGAAATTTCGACCAAAAATTCTCCTGGCTATTTTTTAAGCTCAAATGAGACCTTTTGATCAGGATTTCATGAATTGTATCATGAGTCATTTAGACCCATTACAGTGTACCCTCTTTTACCTAATTGTTTTGTGCGGAGTCCTTGGGCTTTCAAATATTACAAAAAACAACAGATTTATTAAAGATTCTTATAAAAAGAGAAAAATATTGTTTTTAACAATTTAATAATAAACAATTGGGTAGTTTTTAGAGTACCCTTTATAAAATTTGATAAGCAATCATAAACACAAAGCCGACTATTTTATACCGATGTAAGCCCTTAAGATAGCCCACGAGTCTAAGTATGAGCATAGTACAGGAGATTCACTCGCGCGCGTGCGCCTATTTTCGGGAGGATTATCGACTATAATTAGGCGGCACACTGCCAGACTGTGCGGGAGAGTGCGGGTGGGATACCGAGAGAGTTATGCACCTGAAATGTTGTTGCACATGCACCCTCCTGTCGTCACGCAAGCCCGCGTGCGCGCCTCCCTCGCTCGCTACTGCACCTACCAACGTAAACAAGATAATGCCAAAAGATAGATTAACTTCTCTCTCTCTCTCTCTCTCTTCCCTAGATATCTATCTATATCTATCTATTCCCCCCCCCCCTCTCTCTCTCGCTCTCTCTCTCTCTCTTCCCCTATTTTCCATGTCTTACGCTGACTTGACTCGGAGTAGTGGCTTTACCACTCGCTTTTAATCACCGTCAATTTTCATCAATAGACTGATTAGCGCGCTAATTTTAACGCGATTATAAATATGATGCTTAACGATGCTGACATGAAAATCTCCAGTTCATACCTATTATTTTGTATTCAGCTGAGTAATTGAAACCCGTGCGATGCAATGTAATACTTAGGGATTTAAATTTTAGTTATTAATATCTCTATTCTATTTAGATTATAAGCTTAAACTTATGCATTAATATGTCAGTATTTATTATTTTCTGACTAAAACAGCAGACGCGTTTTTAAATCAAATAATAACTATTTAAAAACTGAAAAAGTATCAATTCTTTACGAATTCTTAGTATGACTTTTGTCTGACCCAAATTTATAAATATTTTTCTAAATTACTCTATTAAATTTTTCTATTATTGTATGTGCAGTTTTATAACTTCAATTTTAATACACTTTAAATGTAAGTTGAATTCTTACTTTATGAATCACGAATATTATAGTTTCAACTTCTATCTTATTAAATATGCAGTAAAATAAAATCCAATCCAAGTCTACTTTGTCTATAATATATATGTATATATATATAAATGTTGTATATTTCTCTTGCATGTGGCATTGAAAACATAAATTATAGAAAAATTAAAAGTTCATAAATTTTAAATATAAGTACATGTATAATAATCATATAATTTTCTCGTTTTCATATTTATATGTAGGATTGAAATGATCACAAATAATTGAACAAATCTCGGAACAAATTCGTTGATTCGTAATTTATTTTGAGAAATAAAATAAATACTTCTTCGAAGATCATTATCAATGCAATCCATGAATCATATTAGATTGAATAAAAATGTCCCCTAGCATATATGCGCATTTCAGCACACACGAAGAGGCTGGCTTTTTTTACGACAAGACCAGTATTCAAATGGCTCGAAGTACTCCTAATAAACAAATACTTTTTTCTCGCTTTCCATCCGACTCTCTTTCTCTCTATGGAAAGTCGCATTCGAGCCAGACCGAGTAGTAGCAGCAGCAGCAGCGCCAGAGAATTGATGTCTGGCTTTGATAGAACGTCCTTCGTGCGGCTGCTGCTTCCAGCTTGCAGTTGCGCGCGTCCCCTCGGCGGCCCAGCAGTGTATAGAGGCTTTCCCCGCCTCTGGTGTCTACGCATTCGCATTCGTCCGGCCTTGGAATATGTAATATGCCGATCGTATTCTGCGCGACGGCTAAATTTAGTCGCGCGCGCGCGAGCAACCGGCCGATGTACGTTCGCGGAATTTGAACTCCTTAGCGGGAATCGTTAACCGATCAAACGACGTTCATTGTCATTATCCACTGCTGTTGCTCTTACTACTGCTGCTGCTGATGCTGCTGCTGATGCTCGTTTTAATGGTTTAATTAAGAAAGCACCGCTCTCTTACAATGGCTTATTCAATTTAGCCTTTATTCCGATTTTTATATTAAAATCCTCAGATGAATTATTCATAAATCAATCTATCTTGTAGTCCAGGCTATTAAAATTAAATTATTTACAAATTTCTGACGTTATTTTATCTTATAATGTTCTTTGGTTTTTCTTACACTTGCTTTTTAATATATATAACTGAAAAGTATAACAACTTTAAAAACCAGGTATGTAGGTATCACTACATTAGTCACTGAATTTTTTAACTTTAGACAGTGTTCCTAAATTTAGAGCTATGGTAGTATGATAAAACTGTTTAAATTATTGTTTTGCTCCTAGCATTATCACACGAGATTCATTTTTATAATATTTTTACAGTATAGCTTTTTTAACTTTTTCGGGCTGCAAAATAAGAATATAAGTGTACTTTTGGATAACGAAAAATAATACGCTACTGATAAAGTGATAATACAGTGCGGATGGTGCATGTTTCACCGCGAAAGCGTGGTTCACGATATTTCACCAGGTTGCAGCTAAAAAGCTGAATACTTAAGTAAAATAATTGGAGAATTATATATTGTAATTGGTTTTAGAATATTATATTCTGTGAGTCGCGATATCTTTTGGAATTAATTTTATATATAGTGTGAATTCTAATTTTAATTTTTATTTAAATCTATTAAATACTGTACTGTCAGGTAAAAAATATCCAGCGAAAATAAAAGTCCACGAATAATATTCATTTTAATTCTTAAAAAAATATATTCTTTTGCAAAACGGTTTCTGGAGAGATAGGGGAATTTTCTCAAGTGCTTGATTTGTGTTTATGATTTACGAGTTTATTCATTTATTTTTTTAATTACCAAGTGTTCAGCATGGATTAGTCACGTTTAGGGCTTACAGTTTTATTATTTAAACTTATTTCATTGCAAATTATTCAGCTTTAGTTCGATTTAGGATTTATGCGGGTTTATTATTTGGCCTTTTTGTAATTGCAAATTGTCCAGCTTGACTTGGTTGCGTTTAGGGACTATGATTATATTATTTATGTTCTTTTATCGCAATACAATATTTTACAAATATTTAAGTTATAAGAGGTCCATCGTAACTGTTTTCAGTGAATGCAAAAAGTGTACACGCTGCTGCAATGGATTCTATCAAGAATTACGTATAATAATTTTCTGCGATATGAAGTTATGCACATATAAACTTTTTGCCGAATGAAGTTAGGCACGTCGCAACTTTTGTCTCGTAGAATTATATGTGAAGTATAAAAAGCACCCGTGCACAACTTCATATCGTCGAAATTTTTAAAATTCTTCAAATAATCCATTGCAGCAGGGTGTGCGAAAACGTGTGAGTATGTGGGAAAAAGTAAGAAAGTGTGAGGAATTGTGACGAATATTGTATCAATTTTCACAAGAAACGTAGGTTTCAAAAAAATGTACAAAAATGTTTGTATCTTGACAAATAAGCGTCCCCATTTTCTCAAACAGAATATTATTTCCACTAGGCAAACTCAAAATAATAGACGTTTTTTTAAATTATCTGATACAATGATAGATGGAAATGAAATTTGTCAATCAAATTTGTACATTTATTATTAAATCCAGTCATAAAAGTTACTCTACAGAATTATAAAGTTTTGCAAATATATACTATTGCAAAAAGAACAAGAATTTATAACCAAAATCTTTTATATGAAATCAGATGTATGATACATGGTATCGTAAATATCATACGTATCATATGTATATCATACGTGTATGAATATATGATAGCTCTAAAAGTCATCACCCTCTAGAATACACAAACATACTTATTAATGGCATATTCTTATAATTTCATAGATAACGATCAATTGAATACGAAATAAGCATCTAATTAAAAAAGATGCAATGATACGAAAATTCAACGGTACACGTATGAGAAAATAAACGATCAAAGGAATAAATATTCCGAAGATGAATGTACTGCACACACAAGACGCACAGAGCTTGTTACCCCCAATTTAGCTTAACGTGTGCGCGCGTGCAGCGAGGCTCAAAAACACACGCCTCCCTGTTCGGGCTGATTAATAGTCATTTGTTCATTGTGCATCTCATTGGAGAAAGAGAGAGAAAGAAAGAGAAAGAGAGAGAGAGAGAGAGAGAGAGAGAGAGAGAGAGAGAGACAGTAGAGGGAGCGCTAGAGCGAGCTCCGCGTGTCCCCTACTTCGTACACAATTTTTTCGAGCAAAAAGCTCATTTCCGGCAAAAAATAGCCCGGGGGCCACGTGACACTGTACACAAGCCAAGGGTCACGCCCTCACCGCGCCCCTGCCGCGTGCAGTATAGTCGACGCGCGCGGCGCGGGCGCAATTACCCCGTGCGTCCGACACCCGCTGCTGCTGCTCTCCTATTTTTGGACGTTCCTCGTCGGTTCCTCCGCTTTTTCCGCCTCTTCTTGCCTCGCGCTGCTGTCCTGATTAGCCAGTCGACGACGCGTGCTTTAATAAAGAGCAGCTCTCATCTCTCCCGGGCTCGCAGGCGAACAAAACTGGGTGACGCAGCCCGTGACGCCTTCGCCGCTAGCGACGAGCTCTGCTGCTGCTGCTGTTGCACACGTGGCTCAGGGAATAGACGAATGACGCGACAAGATGCAACGCGCCGTATCATCGCCGCTGATGCATTATTTGTTTGGGAAGTAAGCCGGCGATCTGCTTACTGGTGTTACTCGTGCGAGGGCGATATTTTCCGAAGCGGAAGTTCACGCATTTATCAAGCTACGCGGAAATTGAATTAGTTTTTCTTTGTGTGGAATATTAGTTATTTTCATTTAAAGTGATATCAGTTACATCAATATACACCAATCACCCGCTTTTTTAATTAAAATTATAATTATAAGATATATTTTATTTCTTACAAATTATGAATGATATGCCTTAGGATAGCAATACGAGAGCATAACAGTTGTAAATCAGAAGTTTTAAACGAAGATAAATAATAATACTCGATTTCTGCGAAAAGCATAATTCAGCATAATCCAAGAACATTTATTAGAATATCAATTTATTAACATTGGACATGTTATAAATTGGTAATAGAGTTAGTACATGTAGGTATATAAATGTTCCAATATAGAAGAAACGTATAATTATCGAATTTTTTTGAAAATATAGGGTTGATGTCACGACTACAGACACCCTCAAGGATCGATTGTTGCATTATTGCATAGTTTGTACTATTTGCTAAACAAAAATATATATTTGTCTATTTCTTTATCATTATATATTACATATAGATAATAAAAACGAGGTTGCAATTTCAATATAGATTATTTTTAATTATAAATTCATGAAATTAATAATAACATTCTCATGAGCTATTACTGCCACCCTGAAAATATGTCGGACCCAACTACTGACACCCCGACTATTGAAACCCATTTACTTTCATACCCAAACAATAATATTTGATTTTATATATCTATTAATTAAATAGCATTCTTAAAGTATACTTTGGACTTAAGCTTTTACGTATAGGTATCTAAATGATTAGTTTAAATGTATTGTCACAAATATTTGAAATCTTTCCCCAGGAAGCGTTAAACATCGTGCAAAATGAACGTCACCGCTGAAGTCAAGGAGATTTGATTGTACTCACTAACTCGCGCGGCAGTGTCAGTAGTTGGGCAAATGCGCCATTTTATTGCCGAACTACTGACATGTCAGTAATACATAAATGTCTGAAACACTTGTACCTAATGCTGCCATCCAATAATTAAATAAAATGGCTTTGATAATTCTTCTGTTTTATCTAATAGATATATTTGGTATATAAATATTACCTATTAAACTATTTTTTATTGCATATATCGCTCTAATATAAAAATAATAGTCTTTTATATTTCGCAATATTTTCATATTCACTCTGAACACAGACATAATTTTGAACGTTTTCGTAACCACAAATTTTTTTTTAATAAAAAATTTAAAACGAACAACTTTTTGACTAAATAATACAGTTCTACCTTATGCAACATAATAATACATCAGTTATTGAGTTTTTAATATGCAAAAAAGGTGTAAACACACGAGGTACAACGAGTCACCCTAAAAAAGCCGCCTCGTAAAAAGAACGAATTTCACCGTACTTATATAAAATCCAAGACACTGCACACAAGAAATAACGCACGCGCAGCTCGGTAAAAAAACAGTCGAAACCTCGTGTTTACAAATTGCCCGTGTCGGCAATCAAAGGCGAGTAATTCAAAGATGCCTCGATAAAAATGCAGCCGCGGTCAATAAATACTCGCACCGAGCGCCGTCGCGCGGCCGCGAAAAGGCCGTCGACAGACAGAGAGCGAGAGAGAGAAAGAGAGATAAGAAAAACTTCGAGTCCCAGGGCTCATTATAGCGAGCTCAAAGAAAGTCGTCTCTCGGCGGATGGCCAAAAAAGCATATCACTCGCGGTCGCGCGCGCGAATCCCGTTTTCTCCCTCTCTCTCCCCTGGCGCGCGAGTATCCCATGCGAGTATGATAAATCGGGCAGCGGCGCTTCTGCGGGACGCAGAGCCCCGGAATCCATTGGCAGGGCCTCCCCTGCTTCTCCAATATTCATAGACGGATATAATTGCGGCAATAAATCCAAGATTAATCGAGCCCAACGCGAGGTCTGTCGTTGCCTCCTCTCTTTTCAGCTCCTTCTTTCTTTCTTTCTTTCTCTCTCTCTTTCTCTATACGCGAAATCCATTTCACATAATAAATCAATCCGCACCCTCTCGAAAACTTCGCCTCCCGCCGATAAGGGGGAGTGTGGTGTACACCTTGCGCGGGCCCATCGCGCACCGCGCTTACGTATGTATAAATATGAGTTTGGTTGGGGTATCGTTTGGCGAGCGCGAATCGCTTGCTGCGATAGCATACCGATTTGCCGATTTGTACTTCGGCTCGGTTGAAACGCCCGACTGTTTAATATGTGTGCTGATTATCGTGGAGAATTGTTTTTTTTATTCAAACTTTTTTATATTTACCTGATTATATGGGCTTGCATTTATTTAATTCTTGTATGTGTTATTAAAATTTACTTTTAGTTGTGTCATTTTAAAGTATTTAAAATACATTGATTTATGAACTTATTATTATATTAACAAGAGTAAGTTCTTACATAAAATTAATTAATTGATTTTAATAAGCAACTGTATGCTTTATTATTATTTATACCTATAATATCTAGCTACTGCAAACTTTTACTACTTGTACCTTCTACAAACATTCATACCTTGAAATATCTTAAACAGTAGATTTCTAAAATGTATAATCTTATAAATTTAAAGCATACATCATATGAAACACTTCGAAAACAATAATGGTATTCTCTGCAATGAATCACACAATACAATACAATTATACCGAGCTGCGGGTCCGAAAAAAAAATAATCAGCGCGATCGATATATAAAAATCAATGCGATATCGATGGGGAAGTCTCTGGAGCGAGTGCATACGGCCCACTTACAAATTATTTTAAAGTGAACAGTTTAAAAGTGGGTGGATACACGCGCAGCGGTGGCGGCGGCGGTGGCGGCGGCGGCCCGTCCGTATAAAAGCACCAATAATTCTCGACGTTTTTTCGCATCGTTCGCTGCAGCTCGAGGCGTTCGCAAAAAAGAATGAATACGAACGACAACGGCGCTGCACAAGCAAGAGCGAGGTCCACGAAAACAGAAACCGAAGAGAGAAAGAGAGAGGAGTAGTACGAGTGAAGAAAAGAAAGAGCTTATGAAAGCAACCGAGCAAGACGATGCGAGGGAGAAAGAAAGAAGGAAGGAGGGAGAAGCTGCGCGCATATATGAGAGAGAGAAGCGCTGCTGTGAATTTTCGTTTCTCACCGATACGAGGCTTCGATTTACCGCGGGCGAGGGCACGTACACAAAGGAAGACCAAGGGACGATGAAGCACGAGGAGAAGAAGGAAGAGGTAGAGGATGAAGGAGAAGGAGGAGGAGGAGGAGAGGGACGAAGAAACCTTCTGCGCTCTCGCTCTATCCCGCGGATTGCCCAGTCCGATAGCTGCGAGAAAAGGAGAGAGAGGGAAGGAGAGATCTGTACCGCCCTTCGAGGCGCGATCTCGCGCGATTTAGGGCACTTAATTGTACGTGTGAGAGTGCACTGCGCACTTATAGCGCCAAGCGAGAGACTGGAGAGAAGAAGCGTAGCGTGGCGGGGGAGTAGTCGGATGTGTATCTGCGCAAGTTATATATAACATCGCTTTATGTATTTTATGCACATGCATGGGGAGGTGTAAACTCCATGCGCAATATCAAAACTTCCAAGATACAGCATTTTTCTCCAATTTAATAATTCTTACGTAGAGAAGGGGTTTCTTCACCCAAGAAGAATAATCTTGACTAATACATGCTAAAGATAACTCGTTATGAAAATTTTCTACAGTACGCTTAAAAGAAAAATCTTTTATGGTTTAAGAAAAATATTTTTCTTCCAATATTGCATAAAGGTTCCATTCAAGAATATTCTACTTGATCAGATGGGTTAATTTTGGTCTAATAGAAAAAGTTCCCTTTTATCAACTGTAATTTGATCTATCACTTGCTTATAATATTAAATTTTAAATTTATACTTTTTGAAAAAAAAAATTTCAACTGTTTGATGAATGCTAACTAGTAAATCCCAGGTATGAGATTAAAAAAATGTATAATTAACTGATGACCACTCATAACTTATCATTATGTAAACTAGATGTCAACTATACCGTATATGAATATTTGTAGTATATTCATTACCAACGGAGAGAAGTGAAGAAAATTGTTTAAATAAATCCTCTGAGAATACTAACTGATTTTTGAGATTGAACCAGTTAAAATTTCAAAGTATGTCATTCGGCAGGAAATATTACGCGTAGAAAAAGAGAGCAGCAAAAGAGGTAGAAAAAACACGGAAAGAAAGAAAGAATGAACGAAGGCACGCGGGGCGTGGTGGTGCCCCGGAGGCAGCCTCGCACGGTGTCTATACGTCTTTCCTCGGCTCGAACCCAAAATTTTTGGCGACCTCGGACGCCGAGCGTAAACGTCGAAATCGGCCCGTGCCCGTAGAGAGATATAGAAGGATCGAGCTCATTTATCATTTGTCGGCGAGCGCGAGCCAGGGCATATATGTATACGCGCGCGGAACTTACGTAAGATGTGTTTGCCCCTCGAGCACATGCGCGCACGTGAAAGTAGCTCGTATCAAGCTAAAAGCTCTCCTTCGATCCCTCATTTTAATGAATATTTGTGCAGGCGCTCTCGCTCGCCTCTCTTTTTTGCGCTCCGGCTCTTCGCGGTAATTCTAGAAATTTGCAGCCGACCGCCGCCGGCTGCTCCCGTGGTAGGGGCCACCCTTTATATAATACGTGGCGAGGGAGAGCTTTTCAAGCGGTTCGCCTGCCTCTATAAAGATGGATGATTGTAATTCTGAAAAATTACTCATTTGCGTTTAATGGACTCGGCGAGTACACCAGTCGCTCGGTCGTTTTATTAACTTTCTTGTAAAGGGCCTGTTTGTTCAGGTTTTACGGATATTTTCAACTTTCTTCGTTTGTTCAAATGAGAAAATGAAAGGTTTTTAAGATTTTCGAAGAAATATCTAGAGATTACTTTCAGTGTAATTTCTACCAAAAGAAAGGGTTTTCTACTCAAATGCTTTAAATAAAAGCCGTTCTTTCAGTCCCTTCAAGAATAAAAAAAATTCAATTAAGGAAACTCGAAAAATAAAAATGAAATATTGCTGATGTTTTTTAATGTAAAAATACACCATTAATTATACTTTTCTTGACTTTTAGATAAATTTGAATATATTTTATCAAAATATGAAAAAATACTTTTTGGAAATTTTAAAGTTGCTCATTCAAACTGTAATGAGAACCTGTATTTTTCTTGATTCACCACAAGATTTTGAGAGACCAAATGATCAGATTGATGTTTATAAGGTTTTATTTTGTATAAACTACTTGTAGTTCGGTTATGAAAATGAGTATTCGCAAAAAAAATCTGATTGATAAAAATTATAGTCTCCTGGAGCCAAAATTCATTGATCTTTTTTAAATTTCAACATAAATTCTGGCTTTTAGAGACCATAACTTTTTTTCAATCCAAGTACTTTTGCTTGCGGTGCATCACGAAAAATACAGGTTTTCCATACGGCAATGTAATGGGATCTATCCTTAATAACTACTTTTAAATTTATTGAAAATATGTTTCTCATATTTTGCTTAAAAATCAAGTAAAACATTAGTAATTTAATTTTCAAGTTAAAGATGGTTAGGTTGCGTTAAATTTAAACTATTTGTAATTTTCAATTCGATGATATTATTATAACACTTTCACATAATAAATGAGTATCTACATGAGTACCTGTAAATCTTAAATCATTCGTATACAATAACAGACGTACCTTCCGCGTGCATATAAACGATCATTTTGTCAAAGAGCATAATTGACCATCGATCTAAACATAACCATCGTGTATTTCGTCTCTTTATAAAATACATTATTGTGCAAATTGCGTGCCGTTATAAATTCAGGCCCGGCCGTGACTGCGGTTGCGAAACGTCTGGCTGACAAAACCGCAATGCATTAAAAATGATTCACGACGAATCGAAGATTAACCAAGCGAGCAACTTCTATGCTGCCAATGTTACAGCGTCGCGCGTGTGTGTTGTCGCTGCACGATCAATCGGAAATCCCCAGCATTACATTATTAGCGATAATCTCGGCTTACTTTCACTATTTAACAAGCACCGCCTAAATCATCCTCGCGGCTCCTCGCTCGTTCTGCGCTCGCCGCGCTACGTGTATGATGTCGAAATTCGTGGAATCCAGTTTGCTGGCATTTTTGGGTACCCGCTATATTTGTTTGAGATTGCTCTCACGTGCACTGGGTCCAACGGCGACCTTCATAGAAATTCAGTCACCCGATAACGTCTTGAAATCTATGCAGTTTATGCATTACGTGCTTCTGCAAATGTTGATTAGGCAAGTGCGACTAGACATGATTTATTTTTTAATTTTAAATTTCGATAATAAAGAGATTTTTATGGCCGAATATTATTCTAGAAATTAGAATTATTCTAGAATTTCTTATACTTTGATACTTATAAACTTCAAACTTCAAATAGCAATTTGTAGGATCGTTATTATGCAGCACCTAATGGTGTCTGTACAGCAAACTGAAACTTAATAAGACTCAACTAATTCTACGTAGAAGCTTGAAGATAAGCTTCTTAAAACATTAGTGATGCACACGTAATTATTAGTTTCAGTAATATCTATATATTCAATAATTATTCATATATATATATATATATATATATATATATATATATATATATATATATATATATATATATATATATATATATATATATATATATATATATATATATATATATATATATATATATATATATATATATATATATATAAAATCATACATAAGCAGATCAATTCGCATATCAACCATGCATACGTATTTTGTACTTATTTCAAAGAAACTAATTCCTTTTTATATGAATTTATTTCCAACAATCAAGCTGCCACCACTTATCAGTATATTTTTAATTGTATACGAAAATACGGCGCATTCGTATTATAAGCGGACAATTACATGCTGAAATTTGTCTAATTCTAAAATCTTCTAATTACGCTAATTGAACAGGAAATTTATTTATAATCCACCTACTAAAGCAAATGTATTCATAAATTTAAAATCACCTGACAGCGATCAATCACTTTGAAAATCTCCAAAATCAATGTATTTCGTGTCAGCAAATATCGATAGCACACACACACAGCACGCGTAAAAGGCGCAATCGCCGATCAAACAGCACAACAACGAAAACAATAATTTCTCCGCATCATGCGTCTACACCCCCATTCGACGTTTCATAATCTGCCGAGCAAATACTAGGGTGTTATTTACTTCCGCTGCTTACTCATCCATCGGGCCTCGCGAGCGCTGAAAACACCGCGTCCTGGACTGATCCTTCGCGTGCACTTTCCTCGCCGCTTTTTCCCCTGTACAGATATACGCGCATACGCATACGCACAAGCACGGCGGAAACAAAGGTAGCTACGCACGAGTAGTGCATGCGCACTCTCGGAGTCGTCATCGCTCGTAGTTCGCGCGATCATCGTGCGCGCGTGTGGGCCATATTACGTACACGCTAAACCCGATCATGAGCGCGCCCGAAGTCTGCAGTCTGCAGTCTGCAGTCTGCAGTCTGCGAGTCTCAAAGGCCTATACCTATCGAGTGACTGTGGTGCGCGGTGCTGGGGGGAAACGAGCAGCGAAAAGAAAAAGAAAGAAGCAAAGGAAGATTCACGCCGCCAATGTGCGAGCGAGATGGAGGAGGCGAGATGAGTCGCGCGAGGAGAGAAATAAACGACCGAGGCGAGGGTAAAGCCGTGTATCGCTTTCCGTTGCGCAAATCATCGTCTCGCGTTATCATACGTGCAGTACACGTGTAGTCGTATCGAGATAGGACCTTCCTAACGAAACTTTTCAGTACGTGTTTTAAGCAAAAACTTTATTCAATGAAAATAACGATTTTGTATAGAATGCGTCACAAATAATTTGACAAATGACAAACTTAATTCAAACATTTTTGTTCAATGTTACTCGCAATTGGTAACTGAATACTTTATATTTGCCTAATTGACCGTTGGTTACTTTCAAATCGAAGAACTTATTTTTAATATATTGAGAAAAGTATTCTTTGCTACTAAGATGTACAATTAGAAAAACTAAATTTATTCAATAGCATTTACTAAAAAACTTTGGATCACTTAAACGAAAAAAAAACATTATTTGTACTATCTTCTTAGGTAAATTTTATATAAATATTAAACTTTATATATTTATATATTTATATAAAGTTAAATATTAAAAGTAATCAATATAATTATTGTTTCTACTAATAATATTTATTTAACATTAAAATCAAAAAGTAAATTTTACTATAATCGGTGCATACATAAAAAAAACAACATACGAGTCAAACATAGAACCACCTTTTTCGAAGTCGGTAGAAAATGTATTGCTTGTGTTTTGTTAGAGTGTATTTAAATATCGTCAATCGTTTTTTTATATACCACAGAAGTAAAATTTTTGAAAGATTGGAGTAAAAAAGACATACAATTTAAAGTTTTGCATATCCACAATTATGAATATAATGCACTCTAAAGGTATTATACCGTTGAGCAAGTAAAATCGACTCTCGACGATCGTAACTTGCAAATTTTGCTTGCACTGTGTCGCACGCCTACGCTCATTGGAAAGAAAGAGTGAAAGAGTATATACGCGTTTTATATGTATATATACGACTCCCGAGTAATCGGATCGATCGCCCCCGCCGATATAAGAATTACATATACATCGATGATCGATGGGACTGGAGATCCACACCCAGAGGTTCTTATGCTGCTGCAGTTTATGCAGCGCGTTATGGTGCAACGCGCGGGATGTCGTAACGCGCGCGTTTCACCTTGACTCGTCTTCGCGCGCGGACAGACCGGGTTATTATGTGCGCCAGCGCGAAATCGAGAAACTCGTCGACCGTGTGCACTTTAACCTTACGGCCTCTATACTTATCCCCAAGGGACGGAGCTTGTGCAACCGCCGATTTAAAAAGAAAGTTGAATGAATAATTTGCTGCATCCAAACACGACTTCTGATCTCTATACATTCTTTACGAAACTCATGGTCATGCTCAAAATGTATTTTAAATAAAATAATTATTCTGACATAGCTATTTTTTTACTTCTATTGAAGAAAAGCTATTGTTCTTTTAATCGTTCATGAGTACGTTCGTGCCAAAAAAGACGCGATTTCTGTCATAATAATGCTGTGTAAATGATTGCACAATAATTGAAAATTCGTTTAAAAATAGTTTAAAATAGTACGAAAACCATCAAATCTTAAAAAAGCCAATGCTTTCTCAAAAAGAAAAAAACGCTGCTAATTCATTGGTACTTAGCTTCCTCAAACCTTATTATTTCTTCCAATATATAAATTTCTTCTATTTAATTCTGTGATAAAAACTAAAAACGACAAGTCCATTTTTTAAAAGTCGAGATATATACATTTAAATTTTTTAATTACAATTTAAACCTACGCAAATAAGTATAGCATATTTTAAATGTGCATACAACTTTTACGAATAAATTTTTTTATGTAATTTTGTAATTTTGTTCGAGTTTATAAACAACAGAATTAATTAGTTTATTTACAAAATATAAAAATGAAAAAGTTATAAAATAAAAAGGAATTGATGAATCTTAAAAATGCATTTTGATTTGAAACTTCAAAAAATGAAACAAATGAACTGTGATTGGCCAAAAATGACCGCGTAATACTCAAGAAATAAGCGTCCAAAAATTTTGTTGAAAAAAATTAAATACTATAACAATCAAAAAACGTTATACAACCAAAACTAAACGATAGATCTTAAAAATTCTTTTTGATTTCCAATCTTCATCGAAAAACGAAAAAAATGAGCTTTCATTGGGTTTCCTGGCCAAAAAAAGTAGACTTGCAAAAAATGAAGAAAAAAATTTTTCTCAAATTGTTTTTAAATTATGAACTATTTCTTTCTCTTTCCGGGGTTTCACTCTTCAAATAATAAAGTGGCCCCAGTTAAGTCGGAAATAATGTTCTATATGCAACACGAGAATAAAGACGAATTTATTTGTTGCATAATGTACTATTATAATTTAATTATTTTGCTTACTAGAATATAAAGTAAATTAAAGTTTTTAATAAAAGAAACAAGCAAAGAAAAATTTTAAAGAATAAATTCGATTCTAATTAGTAGATTCTGGATATATCGTTACAAATTTGGGGAGGAATGTGAGTTGTAAATAATGATAATCCGAGTTTTCCCTCAATACATCAATCGATTTCAGATACTAAGAATTGGTAGAAACCGGACGTACTTGGGTTTAGGAAACGTATAAGAGAAAATATTTTAAGTAAAAATGTAGTTAATGTTTATATATCGAGAGACTACTGTAAATTTTGAGAAATTTTTAAATTAAATTAAATAATATTGTTTAAGTGGACAAACCACTCTTAAACCGTTAAACCATTTTTATGAGTTTATAAAACGCTTTATATATTTTAAACCAATCAATCTGAAATTTTTTTATCAAGGGGTGCGGTAGCGCCCGATGGTAAGTATAAGTGTAAATCGGTACGAAGCTGAGCGGGCGCTCCGATGCCCTAATATACGCCGATTTCACTTTTTTCTAATTATGAATACTTGGTACTATCTTTAATTTAACCAATGTAAGTCCTCAAAATCTTGTTTCTACACACCACAATAAATTACCATTACCGATATTATTTCTTTTCGACGGTTATTCGTATTTGACATGTACTACACCTTAAATAAAAAAAATTGTGTAATTATTTCGATGGCCCTTACGAAGACTAGGACGTTTGCGGCGTTTGCCACGAAGAGTAGCACATTTGGAAATCTCCCACGAAGACTAGCACATTTCACGAGTTTGCCACGAAGACTAGTACTTTTCAGGATTTTACCACGAAAACTAGCAAATTTGAAAATTTGCCACGAAAAATAGCACATTTGGCAATTTTCTGCCGCCTGATCTTTTCAGGCTACTTTTATTTATTTGGATAACCTGATATTCTCGGGTAAACGGATAATTTTTTAAGTACCAAAATGGTCTAGTGCCTGATCCGAATGCGATAAAAAAATAATTAATCCGATTCACCGATAGTTTATCAGTACAACTTAAATTTACTTATTCTATGCAAAAAGTGCTAGTCTTCGTGGCTGAATTGCGAAATGTGCCAGTCTTCGAGGCAGATTTAAAAATGTTCTACTCTTCGTGGTAGTTTGAAATGTGCTAGTTTTCGTAGGGGCCAACGATTTGTTCTCATATTATAATATGAGAAACAATATAATATAAAAGTAGAAACCTTCAATATTTTTCAAATATAAAAGGTTTCATGAACTCATAAAATGTCATCACAGAGATACAAATGAAAATATAAAAACACATTTTTCAGAGAAAATAATTTATCAAATGATTTAACTATTAATTTAAATAATAAAATAAAATATTTGTATTATCTGCGAAAATTGATTACTGTCAAATACAGTACAAAAACTACAGCCTACTTAATTAATCAATTACCATTCATTACACATCATTGAACCAGTCATATTCATTCTTCGAAAAAAATAAAAGTCCACGTCATGCGCTTAATGAGTTAAAGGGAATATGCAGCCATGATTTTCTCTTTAGCAAATGAAAATAAGTCTCGAGGACAAACGGCAAAAGGTGGAAAAGACCAGTAACGAAAAAAAACAATACCAGCGCAGCGCAAACGCGGGTATATAAAAGCAGCACAAAGCCAGACGGGGAGAAAAAAGTCAGAATATAAAGAAACGAAGCAAGACGTAAAAAAAGGGAGACAGAAAGAGAGAATCGGATATAATGCAGACGGAGAAAGAGAGAGAGAGAGAGAGGGAGAGGGAGAGAGAGAGCGAGAGAGAGAGAGAGAGAGAGTGAGGGAGGGGGGAGTCAAAGGCAAAAGAGATATCGAGAAACGCCGAGTAGGCCCCGGATAATATTAAAGCTGTGCGCGGTTCTGTCCCGGACAAATCGCGTATTTATGATCTACCGGGCACAATGCAAGCGCAGAAACTTTTAATCCCCGGCTCGCCGCCGCCGCCACCGCGAGCGCTCCTTATATTTCGTGCAACAATTCGCGCGCATTCGCCTTCACGTAGGTAGAGAGAAAGAGAGAGAGAGAGAGAGAGAGAGAGAGTGAGAGAGAGAGCGAAAGAGACGCCCAGCCCCGCTCGCTGTGTACATAAACATGTCAAAGAGCCATTATGCAAATTTTTAAATACGACGGGGCCCCATACATCCTATCGCGCACGGTGCGCGCACACTGCACTGCTGCCGGGGTGTGAAAAATAAAATTAGCATCGCGCACTGCGAATGCTTTTTTATTTTAGCTTACCTGCACAGCAGTGTGCAACGTGAGGCTCGGTAATGCCGATTGCACCAATGTGTATCTGAATCATGTGTAAGAGTATATAAGCTTGTGAACCTAATCATTTTTTGGTAAATATAATTCCTTTTTCTGTTAAAGGGTTATAAATTTAATTTAAGAACGCAGGTCATTGACACAAAAAGAAATTCCCTTGGCGTAATAAATAAATCCTATAAACTAGAATTCCTCTAGTAAAGCAGATGATTACAAATTGAACGTATATTTCTTTTATTTTACAAGTATATTCAAATACTTATTTGTCGTGCGTATACTAAAGCTTGGGTTTACCAATCTTTAAATTTCATTTACTGTAATAGTATATTGTGTACCATAGAAGACTTTTTTCGCCTGCGTGTGAAGTGTCCACTACGAGTTGAAAGCGGGCAAGTACAAGCCGAAGGCGAGAGCGAATCGCAAGCCGGAGACTAGTACTGCAAACATACAAGTGTTAAGAGGTCATCTTTTTTAACATATTTCGAATTAAGCACATTTTTAAGCCTATACAATGGAACAAAATTGTGCTGTTTTTCGATATGGTGCAAATACACATGCTAGATTACAACATTACAGAAAACATATATTATACACAAATCAGGCTATCTTAATATCTAGATACCCATAATCATGTGGTATCATCTGGATGAGTCCCCACATTTAGGGGGCCTAAACATCTTTAGGACCTATTTTACACAAAACAGAATATCGTAATATTCCGCCGCCCCCCCCCCCCTTCCCCGCGCGTAAACGTGTGGTTGGAAAAAACAGCGTTACGTAATTTGGGAATGTAAATTCAGCGGATTTAAAAAGAACCCTGCGCAGGGGTTTCAGAAAATTTTTGCCAATTATTTATATCAAAGTATTTTTTGGTAAGCACTAATGCGTATGAGCACTTTTATCATTTTTTTAGGTTATATTCAAATTTTTGCCATATTTACAGATTTTAGTCTTATCAATCCTGCGACATCTCATTTTCTTCGTATTAAAAAAATCTTTATTTCCTCTTTTGAAAATTTTAAGAAGGTTGAGTTTGATCAGAGTTACAGCGGTATGAATTTTTTGAAAATGTCACGTTTTGGTCAATTTCAAACATTCTAAAATTTCTAAAACCAGTTTTTTGCGCTATTTTAGTTTTATTCTTCGTTTATCTCGTTAAACATTATTTAAAAAACGTTTTCTTAAATAATGTTAAATACAAAGAAGCTGTATTTTTTCGAAATCTATAACTTTATCGTGGAATATTTTTCCCTATAATCTTATTTAAGGTGATGTTAAACCCCGTGTTACTGGTAAATACGGGGAACCACTTTTTTCATTCATTTTTCAATTTTAAGAAAATATCTCTATGAAAAGTTGTTCCTTTTAGTTGGAACAACAACTTTCCATAGAGATATTTACTCTAAATTGAAAATGAAATTAGAAAAGTGGATCCTCGTATTTGTCGGGGACAGGTGGCTTTAGCATCACCTTAATCCAATTTGACCTAAAAATAGATTTTGTATGCCTTTTTTCTGTTTATTTTTCGTTTTTGTCGACAAACTTTGTTTAAATAACGTTTTCGGAAAAAATGTTAATACAAAAAAGTTGTGTTTTTCTGATATGTACTATCTTACCGTGAAAAATTTATTAGAAAAGTAAAATCTACTCAAGATGCAGTTAAAATTCAATTAAAAATGGCCTGCATTGTATCAATTCGTAGTCTCAATAAATATCTCGGCTGTCATCTTGCATTCTTTTCTACTTTAAAAAAGTCATATTATTTGCAAGTTTCGTAAAAATAATTCTTGTAGACCGGAGTTATAGTAGACAACCGGAGTTATCAAACAGCTTTAACTGGTGAAACTCAACTTTTTTGAAATTTTAAAATAGTTATTAAAGGTTTTTTCAAGATGAAGAAAATGAGTTGTCGCAGGATTTATGAGACTGAAATTTGTAGGAATGGCGAAAGTTTGAACATAGTCTAAAAATTATAAAACTGCGTATGCGCATTGCCGCTTACCAAAATGAGCCTTAAAGTATTTACAGACTGATCCAATTTTTGCCTGAAAGTTAGCTAAAAGACAAAGAAATCCTTTTTTTAAACTTCCAAAGTGGATAAGATTGAAGCTCTGCGGAATTCTTTCAAAATTTTATGTTTTTGGCCTAGGGGGTACCATAGTGAATAAAAAGGCTGAAAATTATTTTGGGAGATTCTATCAACATGTACTTTTATATAGATAATTGGCAAAAATTTTCGTGAACCCCCTGCTCAGTTATTTTTTTTAAATCCGCTGGATTGATCTATATATATATATATATATATATATATATATATATATATATATATATATATATATATATATATAAGTGTGTGTGTGTATGTGTATATATATGAAGGTGGATTAATGCGTGGAAATATTCGCGTGTATGTGTTTGTACATGAATACATGAATTGGTGTTACCGTGCGGTAGCAACGTGTTGTGCGCAAACGAGATCGCGACTCACGATGTTCCGCTGGTGGAGTTGCGCCTCGTTGAGCCTGCTCGTATCGTTTGCATGTAGTTGAAAGAAGTGAAGGAGCCATTCAGCGCGTTAAGCTTTTCTTGAGGGGGCAGTCGCGATTTAAGTGAATGGCGCTAATTTAGACTTAATTAGTCGAATTTAAATTTATAATAAAACTGCAGCTGACTTAGCAAATGCCTCATATCGTGCATAACGGTTTCTTCCTCCTGAGAGGATTTTTCTTCTGGGACTATTAACTAATGAATTATAAAAAGTATACGATATGATTATGCAAGTAAATTAGAAAAATGATTATGAATTTCATGTCTTACAAATTAATATAATGTTATTTACTTTACGGATAAAGTACACGACAATTTTAAGCTTGTTTTTATTTATTTATATTATAATTTAAATTTTGTTATGCTTTTAAGATGTATTCAATAGAATTTTTTGAAATTTTCGTGAACTTTGGTTAGTAATTATAAAAGATATGAGAGTTCTTGAGAAAAAATACGTTTTTTCAAAGAATCATTTACTCTAATACTTTCATCATATCTAAATATACTATGAATAAAATAATGATACAGATAAAAACATAAAGAATGAAAATTTTATCAAGAATCTGATTGCATTTAAAATCATAAAGAATGGTGTTTTGTAGCCATTTTTATAATTTTTATTCATTGTACTGTCCCCTTAAATATTGGTCACAGTTTAGGTTCTTATACCATAAAAAGTTATAACTAAAGTTTTTGATGGCAAAGTACATATTCTTTATGTTTCACTTTAAAAAAAAACATTTTCATTAAAAATATCAAAATATCTTATCGAAAAGACTTTTCCATAGAGCCCTCGATTGGGTTACTACTTTGTACATGACACACATCTACACATAATTGTTATGAAACATAAAGCAAGAGCATTTGTGCCAGGAATAAAAGATTTTTCGGTTTTCACGATCTATTGGCGTGCCGCAGGCGCGTGACACGCAGTTTCCTCCGCAGGCCAAAAGGTTTTCGCCTTCACTTTCGACCGCGACGTAAATCACGCGAGCGCGCTGCACGCGTCCCAGCCGGAAGCTCCGGAATCTTGCGGGATGATGCATTGCGCCGATGGGAAAATGATTACCAGTTCGCGATTTACGCGCTGTTTTCCGGGAACAATGTGACGTCATGCACGCGGCGACACAAGGCAAAACCCGTTAATTATTCCATTTCACGACTAAATCCTTTTTTGCAACGTTCTTTCTTGATTTCATTATTTTTATAGTCGTGGATCATTCCTGAGATGTCACGAATAAATCAACCGAAATGGCTTTTCTTAATTTATTGTCAAAAATTTCTGGTATTAGTCAGGATGAAATCATGACTTTCGAATTTGAATACGTTTTTAAAATTCTATGAAGAACTTATATGTCCACTATTTTGCAGAACCGTGACGCTTGCTTTAAAATATTTATACTTATTTTAACAGAATGACGTTACTTTTATGAACGTTACCAAGTTTTTATAACTTGTATGGAAAAAGTGAACTACAGCATCTAGTATTATTGAATTGACTAAAAATAGTATACTGTTCAAAGTACATACTGGATAAGATTATACTTGAACGATGTAGCACGATGAAATGAGATTTCTCCGAAACACCTTCGTATCAATAGCTCGTACGTGATGAATGAGTGCGCGAAAATTGTATTAATACCTGCAAGTTGAAATTATCGAATACATATACAGCGAGCGAGATAACGCGCGTGCATCACAATATGACGCTTTATAGCCGTGTATTCGCGATTTTAAAAGGCGTGCAAAGAGGGATTGATTTACACTCCGTTAAGAATTTTGACTTACCTCATTAGCTGGGGCGCGCGATCGATTTTCAAGTGATCGATACTTGAGATAAACGATAATTGGATGACCGTCGTTTCGCGCACGAAACCCATTCTGAAAAGCGTAGGTCGTAAGCCTTGATCGAATTCGCAGCTACGGGTAATTCGACTGCACGTTGCTCTGCTGAGATTTCTTCTCTCCGATCTTTCTTTTTTAAGCCGTGTAATAGTTTTTCGCTTCCACAATGAATTTCATGCAGCGTGAAAAGTACCCTGGATTATGATGTAATAAAGGCTATTCAACTTTATAATGGTAAATATTTATGATGAAAATGCGGCTATTGTATATTTCAATAAACAAGTCTACAACGTTTATATACAATGATAATAGCAGTATGAAATATACAGGTATCTATATAGTGGATCTGATCAGTAAAATAAGTAGATTAAAACTGAAAACAAACTATTTATAATAATTGCAAAAATGAATTTCCTACAAATAAATACAATTAAAATATCCAAAGTTTTCGTTGGATTTCTAGATTTTTATTATAATTTACGATTAATGGCGGCAATAGAATAAATGGTGCAAAATTTGAATGAATAAAATATTTTTATTTTATATTTAAATATGTATCTCATTACAAACTTTTTCTGTTACAGGTGAGTTACACAAATCCTGACTATTAGACTAATCTTCTTTACTACGTAAGTTTCAATAGTTTATTTATCTATAATACAATAGCAACAATATTATAAATTTACCGACATAAACAGGGTCAAACTTATCATTTATATATGTTGTATTTTCATCAGTAAGTATAGATAAGCACCGAATCTAGTAGAACCCGGAAACAGACTAGATGCTGTGTATAGCTGTTCAATTTTATATAGCTAACTTATGCGAACTCTGCAAATTTGAATATAAGAAATTTGCCGAATAAACTCATATCATCGTATTCGAACAATATTTCAAATATACAGAAGATTTTGAAATCGTGAAGATGTCAAACAAATTTGACGAAATTCCATTTCCATTCTGACATGAAAAAGACATAAAAATCCATCGTAAACCAAGTTTCATGCTTCGAGCCCTAGATTCTTTTACGAGTCAACGTCCGTCCTTCTAAAAAACTTCAACACGTAATAACAAAAACAAAAGCAATGATAAACAAAAAAAATACACCAGCACCAAAGAAGCACGCTCCCTTCGCGTATCGTAGGACACGCTCCCGCTCGTAGTAGTTGACCATCGTCGCAGTCGAGTGTCGACTCATTCGCTCTCGGATGCGTTCGGGGCGCGAGCGAAGTTGCTGCAACGACACCACCGTGCATGCCCACTGGGCAGCAGCTCTCTCTCTCTCTCTCTCTCTCTCTCTCTCTCTTACTCTTGCGCGCGCGCGCGTGCGGAAATGAAGCAGTTGATATATCTGCGCGAGGGTCATAACTCACTCGGTACTTGCATACTCGCTCGTTCGTTCGCTGCAACTCGCGCGCGAGTAATGCGTCGAGGGCTGCGTGAGCTCGCTTCTGCTTCTGCTGCTGTTGCTGCTGCTGCTACTTCTCCGTATACGTATATGTACACGCGTACGCGCGCGCGCGAGAACGAACGATCGGCACTCGAGAGCCTTCGCGTCGAAGTGCCGCGGAGGGAAAAAAAAGGAGGAAGAAGACCGCGCCATAGAGGCAGAATGAATCGGCTGCAAATGCACACGTTTTATATCCCCCCGTGCGTGTGCGTTCTCGACTGTATGTGCCGCAGCGGATGCTACCTACTTCTTTCTCTTTTTTGGGGGCGGAGGAGGGATGAGGAGAGGGGGAGAGCGTGATTATGAATTTCACTCGTTGCGCGCCGCCGCATTATAAGCACAAAGAGGGCTTTTTGTTAATTCGACTTTTTATTTATGCTAAGTGGTTGAGAGAGAGAGAGAGAGAGAGAAAGAAAAAGGGAAAGAGAGAGAGAGAGAGAGAGAGAGAGCCAGAGGCGTAAGCGTTATTTATGTGTAGGATTCGTGAACGCACGAGCTTTTAATAAAAGGTCCTAGTATTGTATACTTTTATGAGGCCACACTGAGCTATTGCTGGATTACGCGCGTTGCAGCGCTGCGATTTATTCGCGTACGGTCGGTCAATTTTATAATTGCTACTAATTATGAATTATTGCGACGCGCCGCACGCACAATATTTGCCCCGTGTTTGTATAAAAACCTCTCCGAAATGTCGGTATTTTTTTTCGGGCGCCCGATCGTTATGCATTATATTCGGAAAAGAGTTATCGCGATTTTTAGCATGCGCTGTATAAAAGAAGTGAGACATCGAGGCATTTAAAACATTTTATTATCACTGCAGTGCTAACGGTTACTGAAATCGTAATTTTCATACCCCGTTCTTTAAAGTGCTATTGTTAAAAAGGTATTATTACCGTTACAAACAATTAGTATTTTTTCATAAAATTGAAATAAATGTTCGAAGCAATTATGTGCAATGCACATTTTGTGCATCTATTAAATCTTCTTGTCATTATTACTAATTTTTTCTCATTGAAGTTCTGTTTGATTTCATTAAATACTTGTTCATAAATAATTTAAATTCATTTATAAATGAACTTTTTTCAAAGTCAAAGAATACTAGGTGGATAATTATTTTCGAAAATTTGTAAATAAGGTAATAAGCAATACAATTATATGTGAGTCATATAGCTCGTGAAGCGGACGGGAAAAAAGTGCAGCGAAGAATCCATTGGCGAGCTAGAAAAAGCGTGCATGTAGAAGAGCGTGAGCGAGGCGATGTACAAAAGCGTTTAATGCTGCTGCACTAAATTATGCAATTACTTTTACGTTCGTTTCTAAGATAGATGGAGAGGCACACGCCCGCGTCTTCGTCGGGTGCGGGCATTCCTTAATCAGCCTCGCAACGCTAATATCACAGCTATGAATGTGAATTATGATTTTATCAGTCTGATTTAACCTATTGTTTCAACGGAAGTTTAAATGAATTAAGATTCTTGGTGAACCACCTAATCATTTTATATTGTTTAAAGCATTTTATATATTCGAGTAACCTAGGTTATGAATGAATGAAGGAACAATTCAATCAAAGCCACTTAGAAATATTGCTGACTATTTCAAAACCGTGACTAAAGTAGAAAATTTATCAGTATGCGTAAGTGGAAACCAGTCGGATTAGGCCAGACACGCATTAAATAGATACAGATGTAGATAGAACAAACTAGTTCTAAACAGGCGTTTTATCAATATTTTCTTATCGAAGCAACAGTCAATACTTATCATATTTTACATTACATGATTTTGAATATGAAAAGATAACATCTTATCGACTAGTTAAAGTGACAAATTATTACAATACCTGTAAAAATACTGCTTCAAATCATATTTTCCATAGGAATCTTAAATCTACAGCAACTCGTGTCTGAAAAATCGTATTATACATTTCATTTCCCAGAAAAACCATTTTTATAAGGCTTTTTATGAATAAATGATTTATATAAATGATTTATATTTTGAATAATAAATAAATTAAAATAGTATTATTCATAAGATATAAGTTTGATTATTAAGTTAAAATATGTAAGTTATAAGTACATTGATAAAGCAAAATCTCATATAAATATTGCAAGACACCAGTAGCAACGTTCACTGAATCAAGTGCAGGGAGAACAAGCTGCGAGTCGATTCCTCATCGCTCGGACGTACTTGGGTGGAAAGCAAACTCTTAACCTTCGGAGCTTCTCACCCTTTTTTCTTGTACTCTTGAAAGCCAAGTACAAGTCAATACTCGAATCGAGCAGTTCCACATGCTTAACGCTATCTCTCGTGCTCCAGCTTGAATAAAAAACAGAAGAAGCAAAACCCCGAAGAATAAGAAGAAGTAAATCCAGCGCCTTCGGCATCCTCCCAACCCTCTCTTTCTCGCTTATAAACGCCTCGTATGAAGAAATATTGGGATCTTCCCTGAAAATCTTGCGTTATAAGCGCTTGCTGCTCTCTCTCTCTCTCTCTCTTGCGGGCGAGATATATATACAAGTATCGCGCTGCTGCTGCTGCTGCGCGCAGAAGAGACGAGAGAGACGCATAGTTTGCGCGAGGTAGTAGAGAGATAAGATATATATAGCGAACAATGCGCTTCGCGCGCCCGGCGTCACACGCTAGAATAATATGATCAGATATCGAGCAGTCATCTCTGGCCGCGCCGCCGCGCGATCGTCTCAAATACAATTATCCAGATAGCGATGGCAACTCCGTACGCTTGTGCACTGCTCTGCTCACCTTCTCGTGCGGAAAGGGATGAAAAAAAATGAGTCTGCTCCTGCTGCAGAAACGCAAGAGGAGATAGATCGAGAGAATATTGGGAGAGAAGGCCTTGCGAACTTCTACTGCTGTGGTGGTGTGCGATGCGATGCACCGACAGCAGTGCAGTACAATGAATTACATCCAACGATGAAAGGACTACTATTTCTTCTTCTATTTTCGGTGGCATTCTTAGGCACGGTTCGATCTCCGACGTTTACTTACTTCTGCTGCTATAAAAGTTGACATTTTTTAAGATTGATCACTGATTTTACATTACACGTGTTTGTCAAGTTTTCAAGTTGCAAGGCAAACATGTTTACCTGATTTCAATCATTTTTAATATCACCACTGGTTATGTTGGTTATTCAATCAATATACTGAAATATGTTGATATTTGTTTAGAATTAATATTTACAAAGAATAATATAAATAATATTTATTTAGTTCATAAAATATGGTTTACAAATAAACCAAATTTCATTAAGGTATTATGGTCACACTAAGTTTTTATTAAATTATTAAATAAGATTTTAATATAAAGAATTATTTCGTTTTTGTTTACTAAAATTCTATAACTTACTAAAAATACATATTTTAATTTCTTTAAAGACTTAGAGTCCTTGCGTTAGAGCTTTTAACAACTACCTACAAATAGACACCGTCCAAAATACTTTGTATTATTCGCTGCGCGTATATCTACTACTGATGCCCGAGTTTAAAAATGTATTTGTGTATACTATACTAGAGGGACGTTTTTACCGAAGATATCTTTACAGATATTCTGATTCGTTTTCGTTTTATAACGATTTTTTTATTTTAATATGTTGAAATCGATAATGCAATCTATCCCATCCAAAAAAAAACACCATTTTGAGCTATTAATAAGATAGAAATATAGCAATTTAAAATAGTGTATTAGAATAAAGAAATTCGGTTGGTTTTTTACAATTAGAAATTAGAAATTAGAAATTTATTAACCAGAAGAAGATTTACATACTAAATGACAAAATGATGTAAATCCCTACAGAAGTAAACTAGTTACTTGTGCGCGGGTTCGGCACATAAAACTAAAATAATATAAAATACTTAAAACTTAACTTACTTACTTAAAACTAACTTAAAAACTAAACTAGTATAGTATAAACTGTAAACTAAACTAGCATGTTCTCACATTGTTTACTTATCTAATAATAAAAATAGTGTTTGTATACACATATATTTACCGTAATTGCACTTCAGATAATTCAGATAACTTTTATCCAGATTTTTAGTTTGTTTTTTGTGACTTTTTATCTAGTTCTAGTGTTTTTAGATCATTTGGTAATTTATTGATAGTTGTTATTGCTTTTGTGTAACTATTTTTATTGCTGCCCTTTTTTTTTGTTTCTGGGAATCACTAAGTTTTTTTTCCTAGTGATACTGCTTGACTTAATAAATTGACTTTTTATTCCAAGTTCACACACACACAATAGTCATACATAGTACATAACAAATTAATGGAAATTTCTTTATTTAAAAATAGTAATTTATTAATACAAGATGTTACGGACACACATAATATATTTTTTAATAAATGAATAATCTCGTTGAATAATACTTGTAAAAATATTTATGTTCGAAAATTTCACGAATCTTGAAGATTCAAATATCAATTAGAATATTTTTCGAGTTTCGACTTATGTTAATATATCGTGAATGGGTACAAATGAATAGCGTTACGAGGCTGCTTTATCTGCTATTCAATAAAATGCGATTCAGTATTGTTTTAGACATAGATACGTAAGTTGTGGAAGATACACAAGATATAGCCTATGTTAATTTTCTTTTAATTTTTGTATACCTACTCATTGTCTTTTATTAACCTTTTACTAAATTCAGTCAGTTATAACTTTATCAATATCATATTTCCAGCCCTAAAACCTTTCTGTAAACTCATTAAATATAATTATAGTTATTATGTAAAAATTTGGAGCTATAAAATTAATTACTTTAAAAAGTTTTAAACAATTTAAGCATAAAAAATCAAAAAAATAAAAATGGAAATCTAAAAAATTATTTTTTTTTACGAATAACTGTTTGTTTTGAAAGTTTTACACGTTCACTGAATATTAGAAAAGTTTTAATTAGATTTAGTAAAAGTGATATTATATAAAGTGATATTAGCGAAATTTCGTCACGCGGTCTCACAGATGCCACGTCGCAGCTTACGTTACTAAATTTCACCTCGGTAGTAAAGGCTTAAAACAAATAGTAATTTCTATCTAATTTTCATTCAATTCATCTTTCCCAAGATATGATAAGAACTTTTATTTTTCACGCCTTCCTTCATTCTTGGACATTTACTCTGTCCAGGCTATTTTTGTCTCCGTCGATTAGGTCCCAACTGACTCAGTCCCTCCGTAGTCGGGCTCTCTTGAGCTGGGCCGGACATCCAGTCCCTCTTGAGGGCTAGGGCATAAAAACGCCGATGACCCGACTATCGCGCGTAGAGTCTCCTCGGCACCACGGCGCATTTCTCTCCCTCGGTATCTGGGCCGTAATTTACGAATCCCGGACACGGGCGCGCGAAGGGCTTTCGCAAAGATGCGCGCTTGCACGAGCATTCTCGCCTACGAGACTTTAGATTACGCACCTCGGCCGAGACGAGCGAGCGAGAGCGCGATAGCCCACGGCTGCGTGCACGGCGGAGGATCGAGGAGAGTCTTCCGCGCGCGTGCTTTTTGCCGCTCAGCTGATAAATTTTATAGGACGGAAATTGCTCGCGGAGGGTTAACATCGCGGCGCATGCATGATCGGGAGTAAGTAGGTGTTGCGCATACGACGTATACAACGTGTTGCTTTTTCATTCGATCTGGCTTAGAGCGCTGTGTTCATCGGCGATGTTTATGTCTAGTGCACGAGTAATCAAACACGCGTGTATGGATGCAACAATGCAGATTACATAATACAATAAAGTAATTGGTCGAGTCTTTTTATTTGGCAGAGGAGTTTAGCTATGTATAAGGCATCATTCATTTTATAATGGTTGTTATTTGAAAATTATGATATTAATTCTTTGATACAAATAACTATATAAAAGTAAATATGTATTAGCAGAGAGCGTATATGAATATCAAATATAAGTATAAATAGAATTTTATTAAATAAATCACACAGTTACAATACACAGTTATCATTTTTAAAACTAGATCTTTTCACATAATTTTTAATTGATATACATGTGACTATATATATATATATATATATATATATATATATATATATATATATATATATATATATATATATTATATACATTTATATTGTACATACTAATAATATATAAAATGTATAGATTCAAAAAATTAATGTTTATAATGAATGGCATTCAAGTAGAGAAAATCAAACCCAGTCAGACATACAAGAATCTTAATACGTTATCTTCATTCATACAAATTTTAACAAAGATTAATAATTAATAACCTAAGAACAAGATTTTCTTATTATCTAGGATAGAATTTTTTGCATAATAAATAAACAAGTCACCGTCTAACTCTTAGGGGATATTCTCTACCAAATTGATTCGCTATCCTGAATTTCCTCCAAAATTCAATTCCACCCGCCACCTCTTCTCTCGAAAAGAACCGCAGGGCACACACTGCAGCGCAGCATCCACGAGAGCAGAGGCTCATCGGGGGCGCGTGACTTAGTCTTTCATTAACCGTATATTAGCGACGCTTCGACTCAGCACATACGTTACGGGAGATAAGGCCGACGAAGCGGCCTCGGCGGTGGCGGCGGCGGGTACTCGCGCGTTCTCGGCCGCAGATAAGCGCGAGAAGATACGGGCACCTTGCCTAAGTTATACCGCAGATGCCTTTTCTTGCGCGCCGCGTATATATATACCCTCGCTCTCTTCCTCTTTATACTCTAGCTGCATTTTCGCGCGTGGGTATACATGCGCGACACTTTTGCCGCGCATGTATATGACGGGCCGGCTGTCGTAAGTAGCCCCGCGGATTCCGAGATGCTTTCGATAGATTTTACACGGATTTAAGGCGCGGGCTATCGCAGAGGAATTTTTTGCGGAAGGCCATGGGGAGGAGAGAGAGACAAGAGAACGCGCGAGGAGCCTTTCTTCGCTTGCCTACTTTATGAACTGCTTGACGTTCGGTGTGCTGGGCTGCGGGACTGCGTGGTTTATTCGTCTTTTATACCCTTGGCGTGAGGAATAAGGTACGTTTTTTCACACTCTTCGATATAAATTAAATGCAGCTTTCAACTGAAGTTCATGCACTTTTGCTTCGAAATAGTTTCTGTGGAGACCAAAAAACAGCTATTTAAATAACCATGGGATAAAAAATCGATTTTTTCACGACAATATTATTTAAATTTTAACTACAACATTATATCTAAGTACTGATTCTAACTATTGTGAGCAGATAATCAAGAACTCATACCAGTACATCGTACTAATATTCTCAGCATTTCAGATAGACACGTAAAGTAAAATTTATTAAAACTATTTTTTGAATTTAGTTTATTGCATTAGATACAAAGGAAATTTAAAAAAGGAATACTTATAAAATAAAACACGCAATCTGATGTGCAATAAATTTATAAAAAACTTCAGATAGTTTCTCTAAAAATTCTTGCAATATTTCACATTGAAGATTTAATCATGAAAATATATGTTTATATTTACACACTTAGATCTTTATTTATAAAATAAATTTGTAAAACGTTCGTGTGATATCTGATGTTTGCCTAAGAAAGATCTAAAACTCAGGCCAACAATTTACGATGGGACAAACAAGCTTTGCAAAAAAGTCGATTATTTTCCTAGCAATGATCAAACGCACGGCGTTACAAAATCTCCGCTAATTGCACTTTCTCTACTTCGACACCGCGGCACACGCGTGCCGCGCGATATTATAAATGCAAATTGAAAGCAACTAAAAGCTGCTGATAACTCGTGGCGATAGGGGCAGTTCGCTCCTCAGAAGCTCTCTCCGCTTCTCTCTCTCTCTCTCTCTCTCTCTCTCTCTCTCTCTCTCTCTCCCTCTGTTTCGCTCTCACTCTCTCTTTCGGCGTTGGAGCACGCGAGGTAAAAAAAATCTGCAAACAAAAGGGAAGAAGACAAACGACGATTGCGATTCGATCGGTCGGTAAATCACGCGCCGGCTGACGTGCGAAATTACAAGCGGGGCGACATCGTACGACGAGTGTGTCGTAGTCGTCGTAGTCGTCGTAGTCGTCTTCGAGCCGCGCTGGCTTTCTCGGTGGAAAAACAGAAGTCACGCGGCAGCACCGAGAATTGGCCCGTCGTCGTCGTCGCCGTTGCAGCCACTGTGTACATATAGCCATCTGATCGATCTCGTCTCTATCGCGCTCCTCGACTATTACATTTTAACGAGCGGCGAAAATAATTACCGCGAGCCGCGATCGAGATGTCGCCGCGGAGCGCTTTTGCGAAAATAATTTCGCAACTCCTCTTATGTACACGCGCTCTACGCTGCATCTGATATCTCGAGTGCGACGTGGACTGCACTAATGCAGCATGTAGTGTTTGCGTAGGTATATTGGAGTGGATCGAAAAATTTCGAGCGCGCGTTGGCGACATTTTCTATTGTCTTCGATAGTTTCGATACTATAGATTAATGCTTTCTTTTAGTTCGATCGTGACAGATTTAGTTTAATCGTTGTATCGGTTGAGGGTGAGAGACGAAAAAAACGATTACTTTGTAATTATTACGTGTGAACGTTAACGTTTACCGCACGTTCAGATTTTATCTTGCAATGACAAATTACGCGCACGCTAGTGTGACAGTTTAATTACTATTACATTGAAACTCAAATTAACGATCAATAAATACTGAAATTATCTCACTATTTAAGGTACGCTTGGGTGTGAGTTTATTGCAAAAGTCATTTAAAATACTTCTTGAGAAATGAATTCTATTTATTTATGTCTATTAAGATATTTAATTTATGGACTTTTATATGAAATTCACCTACTGTCGAAAAACCAATAGGTCACGTTTCAGTCTCGTTACAAGCTTGTAAAAGTCGTTTGGAACAACTTTCACGCCCACTCGTTACGGTAAAATTAATAACTCCAATGAAATATATGTTTACAATTTTTTTAATACAAAAAGATTTTTATCTAGAAAACTTATTTTTTCTCATTTTATAAACCATTAATTCTAATATTTCATATAAATAGAAACTCATTTTCTAAACTTATTTCTTATAATAAATTTTCATATAGGGGAGAGTCGGGTAGCCAGGGCCAACAGGTCGTCTGATCCATTCACCGTTTTGAGAATCATGTACTATCTTGAGCAATAATTCTCTACTTTTCAAATGTAAAATTATCTTGAAGCATAAGTCTCGAAGTTATGTTTTTCACTTGTGTGAGAACAAATTATTTTTTATTATTTATCGTTTACGAAACATTAAAAAGAAACCGCTACCAATTCATTGGCACTTAGCTTCGTCGAATCTTATTAATTATTCCAATATAAAATTATTTGTTCTATTTAATTCTGTGGTTAAAAGTCAAAATAACAAGAATACGTTTAATTAATAAAATAGTTGAATTTATGAACAACGAATTTATTAATTTATTACAAAAATATCATAAATATGAAAAAACGTTATAAAACAAAAACCAATCGATAAATTTAAAAAATTATTTTTGATTTCAAATCTACACCAGAAAATGAAAAAAAAATATAAAAATGCAAAAACGTTTTAAAACAAAAACCAGCATACCGAAAAGACGAAAATCTAAATAAGATTATTGTTGAGTCCCATCGTGTAAAAAAGAACAAAATGACCCCTCAAAGATTAAATTTGACCGTTGATTACTCGAGATATCGAGGACCACATATATTTGAAGTATTTTGGATTTTCAAAAATGGCCAAAAACTAGTTATTTTAAAAAAATTCTAGAAAATGCCCACTAGCGCCATTTTGAACGTAAGAAAAAAGGATTTCTTCATCTTTTTATAATCTGTAAGAAACCAATTATCAGACCACCATGGAAGTTCAATGAATCACCTATGCAAAGCTGAATATAAACCCGAAATATTGTACTGTTTAGGTTATGTTTGATCGTATGCCATTTTACCAAACATGAACTTAGGTCTAGCACATCTCAAATTCTTCGTCTTAAAAAGACCTTTAATTCCTTTTAGGGTACGTTCAAATCCGTTATGTAAAAACAAAAATCATCAGGTTGGCACCCCTGAAACTTGTGTCTATATATACCATTTTAACTCTAACTTTTAGAAAACATAGTTCACACATTTTAGATAACAAAGCACTTTGTTTGGTTTTGTGTATTGTAAGAGTAGCATGACTGTGAATCTTTTTCTAGCCTGTTTTCGCCACCTCAAGTAAACGACATACTATTAAAGTCTAACGTATAATGTACGTGAGGTATTATACATTTAAGACAATTCTACATACGGTAAAAAGAAAGCTGACATTAGAACCTTTAATTGGAGTGGTTAGAGCATCATTGAGGATATTTTTATGAAAAGTTACGATAGATTAAAAATTGTGAAAATATTTAGGTGGCAAAATGGGAGGCCGTAATTTGCCAACGATTTGCGCTCCTACATTACCGGCATCTTGAGGCCTCCCATTTTACAACCTACATTTTTTCACAATTTTGAATCTACCGTAACTTTTCATAAAAATATCCTCAATGATGCTCCGACCACTCAAATTAAAGGTTTTAATAACAATATTCTTTTTACCGTACGTACATTTGTCCATAATGTATAATACCTTACGTAAATTACGTCAGACTTTAATAGTATGTCATTTATTTTAGGTGGAAGAAACAAGATAGAAAAAAAATCACAGTCATGCGTATAGCATGACACGTATAGTACAACACACAAAACCAAACAAAGTGCGTTATTTTCTAGGGTGATCGAACTATGTTATCTGAAAGTTACAATGGTTTATATAGACACAAGCTTCAGGCGTGCCAGCCTGATAATTATCGAAAATGTACCTTTATTGAACGGGCTGTATATTTCTAGCTGCTATTTAATTTATTCTTGTATTACGAAGTAATGTAAGCATTATGTTTATCGTATACTGTATATGTGTCTCGTTATACCCCAACGTTTTTAGAAACCGCAATTTTCGGGGTAAAGAGTAAATTACAAATTTTTATTACAATACACCATTTAACCCCAAATTTGTATTGTTTGGATAGTAAAAAAGTAATGCTATATTGATTTTTCACAAATATTGTTCTTATAAAAATACTGCGATGGAGTCCATTTAATATTATGTCTCATTATACCCCAGTCTACGCTAGCTAATTTTATTATCTTTGATTTTACAATACACACTAGCTCATGAGAGATGTTTTTCAAAATCGACTCAAAGATTAGTAAAAAATTTTGCAACAAAAAAATTAAAAGATTGTTGAGTAAGATAAGGTTTTAGGTTTGCTTGTAATAGAAAAAAATAATAACTTAAAAAATTGAAATTTTTTTATATTGTTTCGAGATAATTTTATGTAACCCTCTGGCATATTTTAAGGAGGATTCTTTGTACAGATTCAAAGATGAATAATGAAAAAAGTCCGCGATATCAATTTTTACAGATACTCTCCCTCCAACTGGGTTCAAACTTAAAAGAAAATGTTAGCTACTCCAAGTTAGAAAAAAATAATATTCATTTTCTGCTTCCCAATGTTTACATAGCTCCAAATTATGGCTAAGCGAATAGTACGAACCGTAGAAATATAAATCCGGGAGCAAAGGATAAGGGCCCGGGTGGAAAGCTCCTCGTCTCGGTATAGGTACAGGCTCTGGCTGGCCAGCTCTTGTCGGAGATCATGCGATGGGCGCGCGGGTCAGTGCTCACACAGGTGGAGAGAGAGAGAGAGAAAGTATAAGAGAGGAACCAAGAGGCCAAGAGCCGGGGAGATCGGCTTCCTGGTTTCCCCGAGAATGGAAGTGACCACGGGCTCCCTGCAATTTGCGGTCTCGCGCTGCGGTCTCCTTTACATAAGTTCATCGCAAAGTACTCTCCCACTGATGAACGGAGCAGCAGCAGCAGCAGCGGCGGAGGCTCTCTCATGCAAATTTCGCGCTTCGCTGTGCTAAGAACAAGCAAACTTTGAGGATAAATTCGACAGCCGCCATCCCCTTTTTTGCCGGCCGCGGCGGCTGCATTGCTTGTTCGCCCCGCGCGCCCAGTGTAAATAGGTCAATTCCCGTAATGGGATCTCGACTTGCCCGCTTGCGAGTTAATTGAAAGTTCGGCTACTTGTCGAAAATGCCACTGTGCACGCTGTATTATTATAAGTTTTTTCACGTGCAGGGATGAATTTGGCTGGATATGATCTGGATTTTTATGCATAAAACTGGCTCTCTACAAATAAGGAAAAAGCCCGTGGCCTCGAAGCAGGTCGAATTTTTTTGCACGCTTTTCTTTCCTATTTTTCTAGTGCTTCACATAACAAACCGAGGTAGTTGATGATAAGAAAATTAAATTAAAAAAATTTATTTAACTTAACTCACAAATGGGAATAAATTAAATTATTTTTTTTCATAAAATTAAGCAATTAATACTTTCTAGTATTAATTTGAATTAACAAAGAATTTTACGTGTAATAAATTTCGTTAAGCTTTTCTTTTTTTACATTTTAATACTTTAATAAAATTAATTTGATTTAATAAAGAATTTTGCATGTGATAAAAATTCGATAAAATATTCCTTTTTAACATTCACTGAAATTTAATAAAATTTAATTCATTTTGAAAGTAATGAATGACACTGAAGTAATTCCAAAATGTCTAGTTTTAGCTAAAATTGAAAAAATTCAATTTTATAACATATTTCGGTATACCGTTACTTAATTATCAAATAAATGTGGAATTATTCAATATCGACAAGTTGCACAGACAGTCAATATGAAAGCATGACAAGCCACTCGAAAAATCAGCTTCCCTCGCACACTGCAGGAATGAGCAGCCAGCGAGAACTTGGCAGACCTTTCTATATTCTCGCACCCTCGGCACCCGGCAAATAAATCAAACCACATTTGCATTGCTCGTGTCAACCCGCGGTGAAATCTCGAGTGCCGATCATCCCGCGAAGCGCAGCGCGTCGAGCGCAAAAAAGAAGACAGCAGCCGCTGCGCATAATCGATCGAAGCCCGGCTTTTTTACACCTCGCGCTGTTGTGCGGTGCTGCGCCACGAGGCGCCAGAAGAGTAGGTATAATGCATGCTATACCTCGTTCGCCCTCAGCAGAGCGCAGCGAAGTTGCGCAGCAGCAGCAGCAGCTCACAAAAGGACTCGCGAGCGTGCTCATGCGCTTATCTACATTCCATCCGCTCTCATCCTCCCACCGCGGCACATATAATAAAAGCCGCTGCGGCGGCGGCGGCGTCGGCAACTCGTGAAAGAAAGCTCGAGGTGCCGGGGTTAGGACAGGACGTGTTATTAACATTTTGCCTCTCTCGCGCGCTCGCGCTACAGCTCTTTAGCTCTCTTTTCACGAAAGATACGGAGTAGAGGAGCGAGAGAGAGAGAGAGAGAGAGAGAGGAGGTCTGCTGATGAAACCACAATGACATAATATTATGCGGAGTCCGTGCGGCAATAATCATATGCCTCCTCGTACGCGCCGCGCGCACCAACTTCAACTTCTCTCTCCGCCAGCGCGTATATAGCTATATATGTATGAGTGTGTGCACCTCGCAGTGGTCAGTGCAGTACGCTTCGAGGCTTCGACCCGCACGTTCGATCGCACCACGCCCTGCGCAAAACGCCGCAGACTCTCTTTCTCTCTTATTCTTCGTCTTTTTTTCATCTTTCTTTTGTAATCACTTTCACACGCGTGAGATGCGAAGCTTCGCGCTCCTCTTGAAATCGTATAGGTATATATGTAAGTGTGTATGTACCCTCTCGTGTATACGTGTATAACTCTCCACCCTCGTTCTTCTCACTGCGAGCGAGCGATCTCGGTGCTCTCGTGAGTCGGTTATGTTAAGGCGTAATTTCATGTCGCTGTTTGCCCAGAAAAATGCGCCTCTTTTCTCCCCCTCTCTTTCTCTCTTGCTCTCTGTGCTCGTCTCTTTATACACAATGCGGCCCGTCGGCTCGTGTATCCGAGAGCCTGCTGCATTGTTCCGCAGATGTTTGATAGTGCGACCCGATAAGTTTGTGCCTTTTGACAGCACGGGGAATAGTTGAAGGCTTTCGCGTTTATTCCTGCGCTTTCAGAGTGTTACGCCTACCTTCTTGTTGCGGTACTCCCGTTTTTTATCCTTTAATTCAAATGGGACCACTTAGGGTTTGTATAGGAAAAGCAACGAGGGAGATAGGTCTCTGCATATCTAATGCAGTAACTACATTTTTCAAACGATCATTCGCTTAAATAGTAACTGAGCGTGATCAACTTGTACATCTAATCTACTAGTCAATTTCTTCAAGTACTCAAATAGTACTGAATCATGATATTCACTAATTGTATTAAATTATTTATTGAATTATAATATTTAATTTTCAACTTTTTCAAATATATTTTTACTACTCTTCACTTTAATCCATTTTACTAAATTAATTTTACTAAATTAAACTTAATCAAATATTCATTTAAAAGTCAAAATGTCACATATCTTAAAAGACAGAAAAATCATCTTTTATGCATACGAAATATTTTTATTTCTCTTTTAATTCTCATCTTTTTAAATGATATTTTTACTACTTTTGTCCCTTCCATCAATTTTACTAAATTAATATTTGACTAAATCAAATTTAATCAAATATGCATTTTTCACTTAAAATCAAAATGTCAGATATCTTAAATAAAAGATGAAATATTTGTTTATCAAATTTAATTTGTAAATTTAAATGAAAGACATATTTTCTACTAAATCAAATGTAATTCATTGTTAGTAGGTATAACTAAATGAAAGATATCATTCAATAATTAAAAAGTCATGAAATTGAACGAACGTAAAAGAAAATTAAAACAAAGTATGAAACATAAAATAATGATAAATTTATTTCTACATTTAATTCTTCATATTACATTCCTCACTTGTATGGTTCACAATATAACCTTTATTAGGCCAACTAATCATATCAATTTTTTACAAATCAATATATGGAAGGTACAATACGACGACATAAGAAAAGAAATGAGATATTACTGTTAAACTATGGAACAGCAAATCAAGAAGTGAAGCGTGCATCAATTTGCAGAAAGATTTACCGTTAACAATGTTCAGCACGAGCTTTGACTGTCGATAGCGAGTTGAGGAACTGTATGCCAAATCAAAAGTCGGCGAGACGTCATGTCACAGTCCGACGTCGAAAAAGAAGAAAGGATCGTATAGAGTTTTAGTCTCTAAGTCAATGAATCATCCTTGGTGAATCTTAGTCGGAAAGAATCGTCTCAGTTCATCGCACAGTATCGAGGGCGCAAAGAATCACTCAGAATAATAGTTTACGAGGATGGCGTGTCGAACCAGAAGACGAAAACGGACGCTGTTAAATAAAAGTTAAAGGGAAGGAGAAAAGGGTTTTCGCCGAATAGTCCGTAGTAAATGAAGATCGACTCGATCATCTCAGACTCGACATTTTTATCAGGTCAAAAGTTAAAGAAATTCTTGCTCTACAAAATTCCTACAAATGATCGATAACCATGAAAGTTTTTCCAAAGTTAAAGAAATAAGATTAATATACCTAATTCTATATTCTATATTTTTTCCAGAACACGATTAATATGAATCAATATCGATACATTTTTGAATACCGTAAGTCGATGTAACTTCAATCTAGTCCTTGTCTTATAGATTACCTATTGGTAGTATAATTGCAAAAAAATACTTGCAAAAGGTTATTTATACCTACTTTTAATTTTTATTTTTATCAGCCCAGTTTGTAATAACTATTTTTAATCTCTGTTCAAAGCCATCTGTTAGTGGTACTCATTATTATTACGGAATAAACTTATAAAACCATTATATTAAGACCCGAATCTCTTTTAAAATAACAAATTACAACAATAATATTAATAGTTCGCGATTTAATATTTCGAGCTTATCTTTACTATTCTTTTATTCAATTTGAAAAACTCAATGTTCGCCGACATCATTTCAACAACTCAGCGATCATTTTTCATTCCACTCCATCTCTATTCACAAAACCCCGTCGACAGAATTTTAATATCCTCCATAAAGAATCATTATGCCTCCAAAATCAATCGAAAAAAAAAAGAATCGCAGCAAAAGCGAAGGAAGAAATATAAGAAGCAAAGGACAGCATCATTTCCTCATCACACCATCCGCTGCGCTTAGGTTTAAAAATCTATTAATAGAAAGGCCCGCTTGTGCTCGCGCGCCTCGATCATTGCCTATACATCCTCCTTCGTATCGGCCTTTTTCTTTTCATTAATAGAAGGGGTGAAAGATCGCGGCGCGCACAAAAATTCTCGCCGGACAACGCGGCCGTTCTCATCGATCATCGTCAGTCTCGGCTCGCAAAAATTCACGGGCGCTGCAGCATCGGTGCGCGGCCCCTAGGCGACTCGCTCTTTCTTCCTGTCTGCTTCTTTCACGGTCCAAAGATCGCTTCTTAATTAACCCGTGGAGCATCTGGGTGAGTTAAAGCAGCCAAGAACGCGCCAGTTTTTAATAACCCTCCGCTTGTCGATCAAAGCTTCGACGTCGTCCGCGCGGATCATGCATATTCTGCTGCTGTTGATGCTGCTGCGACGCGACGTCGCGGTATGCGACTGTGAGCCCTGCTGAAATGGATTAGGGACCGTAGCGGCTACGTATTATTATGTAGAACAAAAAAGAGGAGAGAAAGAGAGGAGGCATTCTCTCATTAATGCTATAAAAATTCCGACCCCCCCTGAGGCGTCCGAGATTTATCAGTTCGAGCGGGTGGTTGGCTGCCACGGTTGTTTTTCGTTATTATCCTAGAGCAATATTATGACATGACAGAGTTCAACATTATTAGTTTTCTTTCCTATTGTTTTTTCTTCATAAAGCTCGGGAATTGTTTAACAGACTTTCCAACGTTTGCGAAAGCCACTGGGCTTCTCAATTTAATGTTATTGTTCTTAGGCTTTTTTATCATTCTTTGGTACTTTTTACTAAAATTATAAATAATACCGTTTTTTATGGAATTACGTAGCTTTTCATAGTATGTCACTTCATAGCATACAGAGAATTACATTTCATTTAATACTTTGCTATATCTAAAATAAGGGATAGGTATAAGAATTTTAGACTAGTCACATTCTGGATTAGTTTGTAAAAAATTCAAATTGCTAGAAAACCCCTATATAATGTACCAATAATTATCTATAGCTTTCTAGATAGATATCGTAATTAATCAATACATTTTTTGTCAATTATGTGTCTCGATTTCAATTAAGAATCTTAAAAATTCTTCATAATATAAGTATAACGCTGCAAGAAAAATATTTTTAGTTTATTCAGTGTAAGAGTGAATAATAATCAAAAACTTTTATAGTTTGTTACTATCTTTTAATTATCTCTTGATCACACATTAATACAATTTTTAATTGTATTTTTTCACCCTAATTAAATTAAGAAATAAAGCAAGTACTGATAGCCAATTTTACTATCTCACATTTTTATATATCAAATTAATAAGTTCATAAATGACGTGGTCAATAAAATCGGTAATACAGCGGGATATTTTATATTTTTATAATCCCGCACCGCGTTTACAATTGGCTCGAGAAGGTGTAAAAACCTCCTCTCAGTGCGAAATCTATAAAACCAGCAGCGTGTATCTGTATGTACATCACCGCAGGCAAAAAAAAGCACTTTAGCTGACTCGACTCCCATCAGACGCTGGCTTCGCCACGAGAGTTTTCTCGCGTCTTCTCACCGCCGCCGCGGAGCGCGTAATTTTCGAAGGAGCGCTGGCACTTCTCTTTCTCTGTTTCTCGTTTAGTTTTGTTTTCAGCAGGCGAAGCATCGTCTTGAAGCCTTGCAGCCCTGCTTCCCAGTTTATGGTGCGCGGTAGAATCATGAACGGTATATGAGGTATGGCTAGCCTGCGCGGTGCTAGAAAAAACAAGCCGGAACGGTAAGGAGTGCAGAGCACAACGAAGAAAAGTAAAGTACTTACTAAAATGCGAAGTATTCGCCCAGAGCATGACCGGTGGCGCCCTCCAAAAGTTGGAAACTCGGGTAGTATATTTAACATATATATATCGGTTACACCTCTATTTCCATTTTCTGCCACCTCGTGCGCTGCGATCGCTTCTTTGATCCCCTCCAAGCAGATGCTCATAGCGAATTGCTGTAACAAAAAGATTTTATCTTAAGATATCAATTCATAAATAAATCAACATTTAAGGGGACCTGCCGTCAAAAATTTTTAAAAAATCAATTTCTTTCTGTATATTATCATTGTACAATATCTCCACATTGACCAGAAAACTTTTCAGAGCATAATTCCTTACGGTATAGATTATACAGCAATGTAATACAATGCGTTTATCTCAAAATACGCTTTTCGCGCACCATCGCCACCATTACGAGTGCAATTATTAACCGATTGTAAACACTCCAACTGAGTTCAATCTCTTTGTGCAAAAAAAGCACGCTTTAGTCACTTTTGGTTAAACGTCTGCCAATAGTACGATATTAAAGAATTTCTTTGGTTTTCTTAATTTAGAATCACTCTGCCTGAAGTTCCGATGGCATTGGTCTAGCAACCTGTTTTAGATAGCGAAACTATGTATCATATAAGACACGAATGCATAACAATTTAGTTATACTTTTCAATAATACTACAGTAAAGTGCAAGAATTTTTATTACCTTAAATTGTATCATTGTCTTATGAAAAAATCATTAAATTTGCCTTATTTTAGCATAATTTGCCAAACAGGTCCCCTTAAGTAAAATTTTTAAAAGTTTAAAAACTTGTTATTGACAAAAATCTAAAAGTTTGAATGAACCAGATATAATTGCTTGCATTATTGATATATAAATTTGTAAATTGAAAACATTTTATCTTCCACCTAAAAGAAATTCAAGTCAAGACTGATCGAAAATGTATGCCTCGCATAGCTACTATTTGCTGTTTTTTTTCTGGAACCGATAAAAGACCTTCTAGCTAAAATATTATATGCACCAGGTAAAAGGATCCAGCCAAAACATTTTACTGTCTCAGCAGTAATATTTCTATGTGTGTGAAATACATGAAAAAAGATAATGAAGAAAGAAAGTAAAAAAAAAACTTTAAAAGGAAAAATTGCGAAAGTAAGAGAAAGACAGAAGGAGCGAGAAAAAAGGAGCGAAGAGAAGGTTGGAAAGGTGGTAGTAGAGGACCGTGTGAATGAGCTACCGTTTTGCGGTCGACGCTTACACTGTGGCCGCAGCTACTCGTCTTTTTTCTCATTGATCGGAATGCAACTCGTGCAACTTCGGCGGCGGCAGCCACGGCGGCACGCCGCGAGTGCAGTGCGGCATGCTTTTTTGACGTCGTTGTCTAAGAAATTCTTTTATTTTTCGAAATTTTTTACGCACGCGTCGCCTCGTTTACGGCAAATGAATGGTCGTTCTCGTTAGGGGGAGATTTCGCCTCTTTGATATGGGAACCCGCGCGCAAGATGGTGTGCGCGCATACGCGCATTGATGATTCAAGGTGGTTTGGTCGATATTAATATTGATGTCGTCGACGCCTTTTTTACATGAATTTTCACGCTCGTATTAACACTGAATTATGATGGAAATATACGTTAATTTATAAGAGTAACAAATATTTCAAGGTCGCGCCGGTTTTTTTTTGGTGAAACTGTTGATGAGTTTGCGCACAAAAATTAAAATAGTACATTTGCATACAAATTAGTAAAGGAACTTTTTTTCACACTTTAATTGTAGCGATTACAATTATTTATTTAAATTTATTTGTTTATTTTACAACAACCATTAAAAAAATATATATTTATAATGTTTTTTTAAATAAATGCATGTACATTTTATTTATAAATATAACATTAGTTTTAACCGTTTGTTTGAAAAAGGAAATTTTAGTTAAGTATTTTATGTTGTATGTTGTTACATTGAATATACTTGACATTATATACATTTCATTTGTCCCTAATCTGTACATATATTGATATGTATTGACATGGTATCATTTGTAAAATAAATAATTCTTTTCTTATAATCATAAAACTATTTTTACACGTAAATTTTATTATATGAATAATTTATAAAATCATATATGATTTTCATATAGAATCATATGGAATATTTTAGAAAATATTCAACTAATAGACTATCGAGTGATGTTTTATATTGAAAGAAACAAATGAATAATGTTGTGAAGCAGTTTTGGCCACGATCATATGAACAGGTCTGAAGACTCCATTGTTGAAAGTATAGGAATAGTGTAACCCAAATGAAGCTATCAAACCAATATGACGACAAGTCTATAGTAAACCAATAACTATAGGTCTACACATGCGTGGCGGAAAATCGAATGTTTTAAACGATTACAAATATAAAATAATTATTTACGAGTACTTCATATTATTATTCGCACAAAACGTATAAACTATCAAAAGTATTTGTTTTTAAAATAGTTCATAAAACGATCGCATTAAAAATAAAATATTTAAAAAATATTTATGGATATAAAATCAGTGTGATCATTCATTACCGATTACGTTAATAAATATGTAAATATATATTAGTAAACATATTTTTTTGCCGTTTCCCAAAAAATATGTACAAATGATTATATCTACTGTAGCAAGTAAATGGCACCTTCCATCCTTGTGTTCAGTAAATCGCACAACATTTTCAGAAGCAACATGCTCCTCACAAATACGATGATGAATTTTTAATTTGTTTACTCCCACGACATTTTGCCATTCATTAAGACGCTTATTATCGTTTTGTACCCTAAATACTGACAGTTTTACACCCGTTTTTATGATTTGAAGTACACCCAGGTACAGCACAATAGTATGGCATAATACAAACATTTGGGAGTTACCTCTTGTTTATAACCTACCTTATAACCTTACTTTATTTAAAAATCAAAACAGTAGACATATATATATTTATATCTGTGGCAAACCAGAAAAATGAGTTATGGGCGGTTTTAGTATTCTTACATAGTATATAAATAGATAAAACTGCAAAAATTCATGAAAGTGTAAAAATAAGTGACCCTAACAACTATTTATGAATTTTTTTAACATTAGTTTAAATGGAAATTAAAAACTTTAAACCTTATATCTCAAAAACATGAAAAGTGGACTTAAGACGTTTTTCCGGGAACCCACAGATATATTATGCATGCTGTCGCACGCGCACTTGTCTTTACTAGTCATGATGCCATGTTTTTTTTCGAGCTTCAGATAGGGGACATTTTTTCAAAGCGGAGTGTCCACACCTGTTTATAAGATCGCGGTTTTGGATGTTTGTAATAATTGCGAGTCAGTCTTGTTTCATCTGTCGTACTGTCATCCTAGTATATATATAGTATATACATGTCACAGATCGACCGTTTAATTTCTTTTTCGCAAAATATAAATAAAGTCAAGTAAAAGTGATTGAGTGTCAAATTTAATTATTTTTCTCCTACCATAATAATAAGCTTCGTGTATATTATATATATATATATATATATATATATATATATATATATATATATATATATATATATATATATATATATATATATATAATACATAATTTACATAATACATAATACTTTCCGTCTAAAACGAATATTACGCATGGGGCAATTGAACATAAATAAAATAAAATGTTTAAACTTGTATAATAATGTAATAACTTACTTTTTTTTAAAAACCTATGAACTTTCCAGTATTCATCAGTGTTGTAAAGCAATATAGTATATTACTGTTTTATTGTCTCTTTTTTCAAAGACAGTAGCACATGTCAGATGTCTTGAAAACAACCAGTTCATTTCAGAGGCTTCTTATAAAATCTAGCACTTCTAGATTCTTTGATAAAAACTAACACTTTTTTATTAACCCTTGAAATAGAAATAGTTTTTATCGGAGAATTTGAAAAGAAATAGTTTTCTTATAAGGCGTCTGAAAACGCTAGTGTTTTTCTCAAAGAACTTTTCATAAATCTCAAAGAACGCCAATACCTCTTTGCACATTTTGAAACTTAGTGCGAATTATACGGATCGGCGTTCAAAAGTCTAATCAACGGGTATCATGACGGAGGACCGCGAAGTCTATTATGTAGCTGACCAAATGGTAGATAACAGCCCGTGAAGTCGAGCTTGTTCCGATAACCACGTAATACAGATCGATCGGTACGGTCCATCCGAGAAATGTGACATCGTGACCCGAGCGACCGTCGAAGCTAATCGGTCCTGGACGACGACTGGGACGTCACGATCGCAGCTAGGAGGTAGAAACGTCTGACTGTATCCAACTGACTCATCAATACTTTCAATTTTGATATGATATCGATATTCTTAGACTTTATTAATTTTTAAACATCGCCCCTTTAACTTACTAAATATATTGCACATTAAACGTTAATTATTTAGTATATATAAAATGAAAGTACGAACAAAAGTGGGTAATTCCATTTTTCGTTAAAAAAGAAAATTAAACGAACAAATTCAATTCTTGTTTTAATGGCCAAGCTAAATTTTCAATATTCTATTAATGATCAAATATTACTTGTTTGATAATAAGAAAAGCGCATAAAGTGAGAAGGTACTTTATAATTCGAATAGAAAATAGATTCCAGGCATCTCAACCAATTGTCTATACATAATATAAGAGTTCATTATTTATGTGATTGAAATTGTGCAATTGATAAATAGGATAGTCGAGTATTTATTGAAATAATAAAATTCATCAAATTTTATTGTACTATGTCACTACTGTTGAACTGAGTTCGACAGTTTTCAACATTTCTAAAATGGATTTATTTCATTATGGTTCTGATCGCCCCACATAATGAATGATTTCGTAGTTAAGCCGGTAAAATGACCTCTTACATTATGCTTAGCCAACTAAAAAGAAATTACATCTGGTTCTATAGTTTACACAAAAATCACACGCGTCCCAGTCTCTCCTAAAATAGATTCGCTCTTAGCAAACCATCGCCGCTAAAGCGTTCGTCTCGCGACACGAGCCTATAAACCTCCGCACTACATACACACGCGGCTGTCCTCCCGCGTGCGTTTACGCAACCTGCACTCAAGACACCGTGTTCGCGCACACTGCGCAGCTTCGCAATCGACGCGTCTGCCTCCGTTCGTATACACGCAGCGACGCAATTCGTTACACATATATCTCGTTACGATACATAGCGCGTGCGAAAAGGCGCGCGAATCGAATGTTAGCGCGCCAAGTATATCGAGTGATTCCCATCTCGATCAGAGAGCGCCTTCCGCGCATACTGCACAAGCCGCGCGTGCAGCGCGCTCCATCGCCGGATGCTAATACGAAAAATCAGGCCGCAGCGTGCTACCGATCGAATCGATCTTTCACCGTCTTGCGAAACTCGCGCTCAACTTTTGAGTTCTTTGATCGCGCTTACCACGTTTTTTACAAACCAATTCAAAAGTTAATTTTATTTTAACTCATCATGTTGCAGGGTTGTTTGTGCTTTAAAATATTATAGCATTGAACATATATGTAGAAAGAAAGTAAAAAATTTTATAAAGACGCTGAAAATTAATAAACTCTGAATGGACCTTTTTGACGTAGTAAATTAGTTTTGGTCAAAGTTACTAATCTGAATTAAGTATTAATTAATAACGAAAAATGAAGGGTTTTGAGTTTTTGAAAATGTATCTCCCAGTATGACCACCTTTGTCTTAGACTTGGTATCCGGAGGTGACCATGGCGCCCCCTGCTCGGGGACGTGCTGATCCAGCACTCAAGCAATGTCCATTGTGCTATTCCTCCTAGCCGTTTTTGCGACCTATGACTACAAGCTTCTATCTATTGCCCGTATTACTTGCCCTTTTACGGATTCTAATTTGAGCATCCATAGTGCAGTCGGCTCCATGATGGGTATGACCCACTATCCGCCTTCTCGTTTCCCTGGATACCCGAATGCACACCAGCCTCACCGCATTACGCACCGATAGAACGGATAAGGCCTATCTATATTTTAGTACCTTCTAGGAGGTTATACTGATCTCGTCTAATGCGAGTAGTGCGGCCGTGCTGTCCGAACAGATCGTAATTGTCCTCTGTCTGGTGCCACTGACCGTGAGCCATTCCGCGCACTCCCTGATGGCTCTGGCTTCTTGCCTGGAATACCGTCACGTGGGGATCCAGTGAGCACACTTGCTCGTACATACTACCCTTTTCCCACGCTCCTGCTCCTACTCCTGGTTCTCCATTAGAGCCGTTCATGAACCAGACGATGCTCACCTTTATAAGGTCATGCGATCCCCCTGTTATCCTGTCGTAATCTGCTCTGTCGATGTCCGGCAGAGCCTCTGTAACAATCTCATTGTCCCGAAAGTGCTTGCAGTTTGGCACTTCCGCGAGACTACAGTTAGTCTTAAAGGCGTCAACCTTTATCACCTTTTTTAGTGGTGGGAAGTCTAACAGTATATCCAGCGCGACTGTGTGTATCGTCCGTAATCACCCCGTCATACCTCCCTTTGGTCATATGGTTGAAGGGCCCCATCCAAGTTCAGGGAGGCTACCAGCACCATGTCCTTATTTGCTATGCCTTTCTGTATGAAGAATACCGCTTCTACCAGTGCCGGATCCACCGACTTGCCCGCCTGGTAGGCGTTCTGTTTGTCATGGAGCGGTGCCTCTACCAACGAAATTTCCTTGATGTATCTATCGATCAGTCTTTCCATCGTCTTGAGTAGGAACTATGTTAAGCTGGCCAATCTGAAATCCTTTGGTTCCGAGTGTTGCGCCTTTCCTGCTTTTGGGAGGAACACCACTTTCGCCAATCTCCAGCTGGTGGGTACATATCCCAGAGTCAGATAAGCCCTGAACATCTTTACTAGGGCGGGCGCCAGCACGTCGTATCCTTTCTGTAACAGCGTCGTGAAGACATCGTTCGACTCCGCTGATTTATCCCACCGCCGACTCCATTCTCTTCTTGTCCATTATGTATCTCGTCAGCTTCCAGTCCTTGCTCCGCGCGCGGAGCCGGAAGTTTACCTCCTGTTCAAGTAGCCCACCCAGTGCCTCCTGTTCGTCATCCACTCATGCCCCCGTACCTAGCCGAATCATGTTCGCTACTGGTTCTTTCGGGTTCTGTAGAACTCTGAACAGTCTGGCCATATCGGACACATCCCTCAAGCCCTAGCAGAGTCCTTTCCATCCCTGTTCTCTTGCCAGTTTGATCTTCCTCTTGTACTCTTTCTGTGCCATTCTGAATAGGAGCATGACTTTTCGTGCACTTGGACCTATTGAATAGCCGGCTTACCTTTGTACGTTGCTATTCCAAAAATTAAGTCTCTACTAGGCTATTCTTGATTTTCTAAGGCACTTACTATACTATACTTACGACTTTATCATAAAAACTGATAGATGGCCACTTTACCAATACTGTTGGTAAATTGGCCGATTTTTAACTACTTAGAACTTCTTTAATTAAAATTAGAGTACAGTATTTTGCAAAACAACTCACGAGATATTAGAGTTAAACGTTAAAATAACATGTCTCAATAGTTTCCGAAGCCCCAAAACCCGATATATATCTACTGGGAATCGCAAGTTCTTTAAGATGGCTACATTACATGCACCCCCCTTATATGATATTATATAGATATTCTGTTAAATATATCAGATTTCAAAACAAATCCTAAGACAAATTTAGAAGTTACACACAAAACTACATTGTTGAGACAGACTTGGTACAAGGCTTACGTATACTTTATATTAAAAGCACAAAGCTGAATACATTTGCTTAACAAAGGAATACCGCCCTTTTAAAGTTTAATCGTATATGCATAACATTGGTATAAATAATAACAATTTCAGAAGATTGTTTAAAAAAACTATACAGTATGCGTAGAAGTAAAATTTGCATAAAATTTATTGTAAAAAAGACTTTTACATAATCTTTTACGTGTATCGAGAACAACGCTGCTAACACGTTAGCGTACGACGAACGAGAACTGATACTTATGGTTTTGCTGAACCACGTTTAACCCATTTCTTCCCAAGCGGCCATTTTATAGTCGATTGGTTTTTTGCCTAAAAAATTGTCGAAAAAATAATAATAACCAATAGCACTTTTCTGAAGTAAAATTGTCCGCTCTTTCCGATTCTGAAGTCAGAATTTTGAAATTATTGTTGAAAAATTTCAAAATGGCGGTTTTAGGCAAAAAACCAGTCTACTATAAAATGGCCGCTTGGGAAGAAATGGGTTAAAATAATGAATGCGGTTTTGCGTGTAGTGAATATATATACGATATTTGTCTGATGAGCAAAATCAAAAATGAAAAAGCTTAATAGTAAAGAAGTCATATTGTCCGAAGTGATTTCAAATAATTTTACCGAAACTTACGAATGTGGCTACTTAATGTGGCTCATTTTATTTGGTTAAGCATCTTCTATCGATTCATTGGCCAAAAAATTGTAAAAACTTACTATTGACATGGACTGTATAGCACGCACAACATTAAGAGGGATTTCGCATCCAACCACCAAACTAAGTGCGTGTAGCAACGTATGCCGCATTTATAATTCGTCCTCGACGTCGCGTATGTCTCGTTGCACTGGCTCGCTGTTAACGTCCGCGGAAAGAATCCGGTCGTTATAATGCCATGGCGCTGCAGCTTTCACGGCGTACATAGTTATATAGCCCGCGAGGAATTACGCTTGCTAGCGGTCGTTTGTCGAGCGCCAATTATATGTGTACCTTACTGTTTTGCTGCGAGTTAACCCACAGAGATCGGGGCCGATTTTACCCGCGAGTAGCGCAGCTGCCGCAAAGGATTATTCCAGGAGTTTGTTGCGGCCCGCACGACCGGCCCGACCAGACCGCATATTAATCGATAGAAAGCGCGCCCGCGCGCGACCGTAGTTTGGATCGTTTGTGGACGCGTGCGTTGCAGTGTGTGCACGTGTCTTAGTGTGTACCTACTATACGCGAATATGGAGCGTGTGCCGCAATTACGCTTGCGGAGTTCGTAATTATTTTTTGTTGTTGGCTTTCTTGGAAAATGATTTTTTTAGTGGGCAACGGAACGACGTTCGAGTTGCTTAGCATGATAATTGTGTTCGACGAAATTTGAAAAAAAAATAAAGTAAAGGATTTTATGTATACTTGATTACGCACATTCTAGTTAGTTCAATTATTTCATTCACAATATCAGTCAGATTTGTCTATCAATGAAAAATAAAATTTTAAATTGATATAAATTACTGCACATTCACTCACTATGTTTTTAGCTTCATTTTTAGTTCCTCTTTCTTTTTTACTTATATATTTGAACTTAGATATTTATGACTGATTTCTTTCTACCGCTTTTGTTATTGATTTAATAAAAAATATAGGTTTAACTGCCAAGCAATCATGACTTTCGTACAAGGCTTTCTTCCGGTACATTTGTTGTATAACTGGGCAGTGATCTTAATTTTAGAAAATCGCAGTATCCTTTCAGTTTAGGTACAGTTATTACATTTACGATACATGTTATAATCGCTATTATTATAGAAGAGAAATTTAAAATTATCTAACAATGTATATTGACAAATCCCTGTTAACACATGAAAACCAGTATCAAAATACTTTATATCAAAACCAATGAAAAAAAGTATATCCATCTTTTAGCGACCATGCCTGAAAAAACGCAAATCATCATAAACATACTAACCACGTATTTTATTCAAACAGTCTCATTATAATCCATCTTCAAATCGTTATTAATCGTCCTAGCTATTCTTCAAAATTTCAGAAATTAATTCCATTCGATACATTAAGCCCGTAAATAAGTAAAAAAAGACGCAGGCGCTGATAATCTTAAATACGCCATAAATTAAACTCTCGAAATTTCCATTTTCCGGTTGAAGCTCGATCAGCGTCGTGCCTCGCGCAATACGTATACGTATCCCGTCGCACCTCCCACAGACAACCGCAGACGTCCAAGTCGTTCATTCATAAAGAAAGGCCGGCGAGGCGCGCGTAAAAGACGAAAGCCCATAGCAAAAACGCAATGAAAAAAAGTCCACAACACGTGTTATCTTATCGGGCCTCGGCGCGAGCGCGCGGCCGCACATAACGGCGCACGCGGGCGCGATCTAATGAGCGAAGCCCGCACGCGGCCATTAGAATAATTCACGGGCCGCCGCCGTCTCGAGATTTGCGCAACGCCCGATCGCGTGCTCCATGCTCGCCGCGCGGAGCGACGCGACGTAGGTAGGTGAGCACCGCGAGCGAGAGCCGTTAGAGTAAAAGGGCATTAGGAGTCGCTCTTAGAGGCGTTTGCATCGCGCGACACTTTATCTGAGCGCGAGCTAGCGGCCGAGGCGCTAAAGGGTTTTATCGCGCTGTCTCTGACAGGAAGAGAGAATGCTGGTGTATGTGGTGTATATTCATCTGAGGTGTGATTGGCTTTGAGTGCGTCTGTGATCTATTACCGGGAAACTTTTTAAAAAGTGTCACGTGCATGAGATTTATTGCATTCTTAAATAATTTGTTCGCTTATTACAAGTAAACTCATATGCTTAAAAGAAAAAGTGTTTATTGGCATTAAATATGATAAATCATCCTAGATTATAGACTGTCATTTGTAACGATTAAAATAATTGCTACAATATTCATTAGCATTGAACATTTTTTTATTCATTTATACTCTAAAATCATATAATATTTAAATACCATTAGAATATATTAGCTGACGTTTGAGCGATAAATAAAAGAGTGCCTATTGGTAAGTAAATTGCAATAGTTCTTTTAGTTCATTCATTCAATATATTTAAATTATAAATAAACTACATTGGAAGGTAGATTTTGCTACGAAGCTGATAATTTATAATTTGAATATTTACACGGAATGGAATTTGTTATAGAGTATAATTGAGTATAATTGCAGCTATAAGGAGGTACAAACTGAAATTTTTACAATTCGCGACTCCAACCACCACAAAAATTGTTGCTATTGCACTAAGCAATGGTAGCTGGACCGTTCCTATTAAATTATTATAAAAAATAACGATCTAACATTTCATTAAGAAAGATTTCTAAAAATTGTACAAAGTTCACTATTTATACTAAATCAGCTGTTCTTTATTTATAAATTGAATATATGAAATATATATTTTATTTTTTTACTCTTATACTTTGCTTTTTTATGCAGAAAAAACGTTAAGAAATCTGAATTATAATTAAAATATACTTTGAGGAACATATTTAATAAACATAAGGCCAAAAATACATAGAACAACCGTTAGGAAAAAAGTGAATCCGAAAAATGAATGAAATAATAATAATTGATTCCAAGAAGTCAGCACTGGCAGTTTAGACTCCGCAGTTGAGAGCAATAAAAAGACGTATATCGATATGATTATAATACGGCAGTCGTAATAAAAATATTGGCCTAATGGATCGAAAGATTCCCGCGCGAGGATGAAGCGAAGCGGGCGCAAGTGACGACGACAACGACGACGGCGACGACTAGGTCTGCGACAAAACGTGAGAATGTCAAGGCGTGCGACGCGGGGACCAGCGCAGCGACGGAGATTTACGGTCGTTTCGTCGCTCGGGCAAGGAGCTTTCGATTTTTACGATGCTTTCTTAAGTGGTCGTCGCCAGGAGAGAGAGAGAGAGAGAGAGAGAGAGAGAGAGAGAGAGAGAGAGAGAGAGAGAGAGAGAGAGAGAGAGAGAGAGAGAGAGAGAGAGATGAGCAAGTGAGACAGGATACTCGCGCGTGTACGCCAAGATGAAGATGGAGAAAGAGAAAAAGAGAGATAGAGATAGGAGGAATCTTCAGGGCGACGTTAGGGCTTATCGCACTGTCGCGCGTGCACGTGTGTATACGTGTGTAGCTCCAAATACGTAAATATATATAAACACGCAGACGAAAGTCGCGCAAAGATCGGCTGGTCCGAGAGTCAGACCCCGATGACTTTACATATCTCACGGGACTTTATGCCTTTTCGGCTCTTATTGACTTTTACGCCGTTTTTATGGGGATTTTTTTAGATCCCGCTGCCGCCGCTGCTTAGTCTTTCTTCGTCGTCCATGCAGGCTCTCATTCGCGTTTCCGATATTACAGTCTAATTACATCCTGCTACTATCGCGCGGGCGCGTAGTCGATCCTCTGTTTCGAGGAGATTCAATGCTGAGCGGCCTAAGTGTTCCTCTCTATTTAGCGCGATAAGTTTTTTCAGAAGAATTTACTTAAGTAGATATGGAAACAACAAATTTTCGGTGAAATGATGATTCGACATTTCTTTAGGTATAGATACGGTTTTATTATTTTTTTATGTTTTTAAAAATGCGATTGAATAGCTTAGCTGATAATATGCTCACTTTTTTCTTTTCAGTGGAAAACGTGAGTTTTTAAAATGTCAAAAACAAACATTCCTTCATTTTTTATATAATCTTTGATTGAATATTAATAAATTTGTATTAGAATTACTTTTTTAAACTTCTTGTATATTGTCGTAATATAATACGATTTGTTCACTTTAATAAATTATAGAATTGTTCCTTCTTTTTCTATGTTTAAAAGATGAGTGCGTGAGTAATTTGCATACCTAAGGTATATATGTCCCAATTTCTACTTAATACCCATTACTACTGGCTCAGTAGTCTTGCTGTAATAAATTTTAGGCTTATCTGATGATCATAAACAATATAATTTTCAATTGTTTGAGCATATTCACAAGTTTTATACTAGCCCAGAAATAAATGTAATATTCAAAATAACATAAAATATACGAACTGAATAGAAACAGAGACGTGAGTTAAAATTGGGACATTCACCTTAGTTATATGTTTTTAGGAATATGTAATTTTACCTATTTAAAAATAGGAATGACCTGCAGTGGTTAAGCATCTTAAAACTGGACATTATTGGTTCTTTAGTAAAAGCTTGAATGCAGTAGCTATATATTTTTGTTAATCAAAAATATTTTCTTAAATTTAAATATCTAAAGTATTGTTTATGAATTATAGTACCATAATATTGCATTTTATTTTTATAATATAATTAATAATTTTTAAAAATTTCTGTCGCGTATAATCTATTTAGTTAAATATAAAAAGAAATTGGTAATTTATTTCATGTATTATGTTTTTTAACAAGGACAAATATGAAGTCAATTAAATAGCATAATATGATCAATTTTACAACTTACTTACGTTTCTTTGTTATTCCTTGAAATATATAAATATACTTCATTATTGTCTTTGAATAAACTCAGTGATTTTCCAAGTATTGAAAAGTCCACCAAAATTAGGTGTGAAATTTCTCGGAATAAATTTATGTGAACGTAATACGATACAGTTATTCGCGAAACGTTTTCTTTCCCCGCTCACAGTTTGTTTCAATTCTAGAGCTCCGCGCGAGTGTGCGCGCGCGCAAAAATACTGCAGCCGCCGCGCACTGCTGCAAACTACAGCTGCGGTATATGCACTGCGCGCTTGCACAGTGCGCGAAAGTACAGCACTTAACTCCGAGATCCCACAGCTCATAGAGGCGCGCGGACGATACTAGAAAATCCCCCCGAGGAGGATCGCATAATTTGACCGGCTCGTTCGTTCCTCCGCTCCTCCGCTCCTCCGCTCCTCCGTTCGTTCGTTCACACGAAGGTGCGATATTGCGGACGTTGCTTCGTTACATGCCTCCCACCCTTCGCGCGCCAGCACACACACGTATCATACGCATATACGCACGTGGTAAACCACCTGCAATCATTTTCCTCCTCTTTTCCTATATAACAATTCGAAGTCAAGCTCCGCGCGCCCTTCACGCGTCTTGGATGCATATATTGCCGCGCGTCGCGATACGAGGTACGACTGGATGGACCTCGAGATGTATTTACATTTGCAGTGTGAACGATAATAATTGATCGGTTAACCATAAATTTTAATATGATTTCCACTAAATACATCCTGCGTGCGTGTGCTTCGGTGCATGTTCTCCTTGAGTATACGGTATTACCGTATGGTGCGTACCTACTAATTTGATGTGAATTTAATGAGCGAGGAGGAGTTAGTCTATGATTACCGATAATTAATTATGGGAATGAATATTTCTTCGTCAGCGGAATAACTGAACAACACTTTTCTTTATTCTTTCAATTGAATCTTGAGCACGCGACATCCACACGATTGCTTCAAATACTATACGCGCTTATAGTTTTCTAAATTGAATTTAAGTATATTAATATTTACTAATAACTGACAAGGTACAACAAATTTTCAAAATTTGTCCTTTAATGCAGCTAAGATTTATTGAAATTCATCTCGAAATGATGTCAATTATGTGTATAGATGTACATAAACCGCATTATTTATTATCTTCTGGTATGTAAAATATAAAACTAAGGTTTTCTACGAATGTACAAAAGGCTATTGCAAAAGAGCCCTCCAGAGGCTGCAATAACTCGCGGAGCATCTACTTAGAGCGCATATTTTTAGGCCAAAACAACTTTTCGAAACAAACTTTTGCAGCAAGTATCTTCCCCAGCGACCACTGTAAAATCACCTCTCCATTGAAAAAAAATGAAGGAAAAACAAGGCCCCTCTTTCAAGCGAGCATTCAAAACCCAAGGCGAGAAAGAGCTCGTATATATAGTTCGAGCCTCGGCGCAATGTTATATATGCTACTCCGGCAGTCTGCGGGTAAATCGCTCTTTGGTGCACACACAGACTTGCGCGCTCGCAGAGAGTTAACGCTCGGGGGGCTCGAGATACGCGACTCGCGGCTGCGGCGGCGGCGACGGCTCATGAAGGCGCGAACGGCATGCCTGTAATTTTCATTCCATAAAACACAAGGCAAATTCGTGGCTAGTCAGCGAGAGAGGGATCCATCAACTACTTGCTGCGCCGCTCTCCTCGCTCGCGGTATCCTCTTTAGCACTGCGAGGTGTTTGTGTGTGTGTGTGTGTGTGTGTGTGTGTGTGCGAGCGCGGTTATATACCTGGACTCGGCGCTATATATTCATTGCGCCGCGGCGGCAGTCCTGTTAATCCTCGTGAATGGAGATATGTACCTCGAGCGCGCAATTATGAGGGAAATTTTAAGAATGCAAGCCGCACGGCCGTATACACGCGAGTGCGAGAACTCACAATACATCCAGTGCGCATATTTACGGAGTACGGACTATTACGTGGCGATGTGTGTGTGTGTGCATGAACTCTTTCCGGGTTAACAAAACGATCAGCGTGAGGAAAATTTTGTATTATACATGAAGGATCATTGCTTGAAGAAATCCTCAAATTTTATATAGAAAATAATGTATGAATTATTTTGTTGACATATCAGTTTCATTGTAAATTTCTTTATTTGTATTTGAAAAATACTGCAATGTTAGCGTAATATATGTAATAATTATTAATGAAACTTAAATTTATGCTCTCCTCTGTAATTCCAACTCCATGTTTTAGCCAAGTTTTTCATTTAGAAAATATTAAATACAAAAAAGTTATAAAAAGACAACAATATAACAAATTTATAAGAATAAAGATACTATTATAATTAATAGAACAAACATTTTCTGTAAATTTTTCTCATAAAATGTTGAAAGGTAGACGAGTTATGAAACAGGAATGTACCTGGAATTCTTTACCTTATACCGGATGTGCGCGTTAAACGACTACTTCAGCAAAAATGTTCTTCTCACTTAAAGTAGAAAACACAGTTTTGCTACATTTATTTACATTCCAAACTCTCAAAATAAAAGTACAGTATATAAGTATACATTTTTCTATTCAGGAATGAAGTTTTATTTAAATTTAAAAACATCTTCCATTTATTATTAAAACAATAAAGTTACGATATTTAAATAATACATTATACATACCTATATACATTTAAAAATAATTTCACAAACGAGAATTATAAATAAATTATCTGTAACTACAATCCATTCCACGTGCCCAAATTCCCAAGAAATAGTATCTTCTTTTGAAAAAGATATCTCTGTAAGCCTATCGGCGACATCTGTCTTGCATGCCGCATCCAGGGGACCTTCTGCTCTATATAAACAATGAGGGAAAGCAGGCAGTTGAGAAAATCTAGACCCTTATAGGTATACACGCTACAAGTGTTGGGTGTTGTATTACCCATTTCACCCTACTGTATATTTTGTCGAATGCATACTATTAATGGCCATACGTCTATGACTTTAGAGTCTTGGGAACTTTTTGTGAATCTTTCTGTACTTAATTGTTCGTATAGCTTGACTTATTTTCATAGGTGTAGCTTACACTACATTATAATCCATCGATTTCACGGATTACACTAATATTTAAACATTTAAAATAGGACTAACTTTTTTAAACAAATAAAGTGGTAGGGGAGCGTAGTTACGCATAGGATATAGTAAAATTCAAAAGGCCCCCAATTCGGCATTTAATACTAAATCCTTGCAAATAAAATATGAACAGATAGCTAATTACCCATAGAACATTATACAATTCATAAAAGCAGTGAAATACTTCATGAATTAGAACAATTAACATTAATAAATAATGGTACACTATGAACTTTTTGCACTTATCGTCTACGCAATAATTCATTGTCTCAATCTACTATAAATAATACTTTTATCATAGGTTTTCTCGGTTGATATTTAAGAAAATAACATAAGGTATTGATTAAAATTGATTTCCTAGAACAGTTATTGAAAATATATCGAGAAAAGGCAGATTGAGTTGAAAACAAAACGTTTAGCTCTTTGACGTTGAAAAATATCAATGAGAAGTCGTTCCCATGAATGCATGGCAATCTAAGAGCTTAGAAATGAGTTACTTTTAAGTACTCTAAAAACTCTTTCAAAATTTTCAGTGCTACCAACTTCTGTCACGCTCTTTTGATATTATACATTGTATACTTTGTATGTATAACCACTGTTAATAGAGATTTCATCATCTAATAATAATTTATAAATCTTAAGTAGCACGTTATTTAACATAGAATATTGAAGAGCGATTTATAAGGATTATTATCTACCACGTAAAACATTCATCAAATACGTATCAACAAGTTAATCGAGTTTCCAAGATAAGAAGATATTTTGTAGCAAACTAGAAAAACACATTTTTATACATTCTCACGTGTTAATATTAAGATTAGATTTCCAAAATTCGGACATGGAGTGTTATTCGCAAAATAATTACTGAAACTCAATGATTTTAACATTTAAAATTTTTCCAAATAAAAATAAATCAGAATTTCCATCGCGTACGCTGATTCATTCACTTTGCCTCTCTTAAAATCCTACATAATTATTTATACGCAGAACAAATAAAAAATAACATAATCGGTAAATCGTAAAGACAATAAAAATCGACCTAAATCAATAATTATCAGTGTATAAACTTCCCGAAGAGCGTTACCGAGCGTTGGAAAGCCCAGGTGTGGCGTTCGTACATTAAATTCACCAATCGACTAAAAGAGACATCTGTAGCCTATTATGAAGCCAGACTTCGCAGACATAAATCACGGAACGTAAAAGCTAAGCGAAGTGTATATAAAGGTGTCGCGCTATCTTCCACGAGATAAATTCGCAATTTACTGGCTCCATCACAAATATATGTTAAGAAGTGAGTGTGTTTTCTTTTCCTTCTCGCTTTGACACTTAACTCAAGGAACTCTTACTTCAACTCGCTTAAAAAATAAGTAATTTTTAGTGTTTTGTTTAAGAATTTTTTTTAAACATTATTTACGATTATGAAAATATTTTTTTCTTTCAAATTTTGCTTGAGCAGTATGATTCTGTATAATGTATAATTGTTATTAATTAGTTCCTAAATACGATCCGCTTGCGAAAACACATAACAGTAAATATAGGAATGTCGTTAAAAGTGACAACTAGCGCGATATTTGTGCTTAGTTTGGTTGCAATACAACGTAACCATTATTTTTGCAACGAAATTATTTGGAAACTATTAAATAATTGTAGTGTTATCGATACGTCAGCAATAAAAACACGAAAAAGAACCTTTTACACGCTGAGGAAAGTATGCATTTGTAGTTAACATTATGAAACTTGTATCTTCGATTTAAACATTTGGTACGTTTGGCAGAGCTAATTCAGCTGCTTACCTGATTTTGGGATAGGAACATTTTAAAATGGGAAAAGATATAACCTTTATAAAAGTATGCTTTAGTTGTATATATTAATGCATAATATTAACCCTTTCGGTCACTATGTCCTTTTTAAAGGACACTAACTTTTTTATCTACAAATTCTATTATAAATTTAATCTTTTAATTGTTAACTATGATAATTGTCTGATATATCGTAAAAATAAGCTATGAAAACGAGCGTTCGATCCAATACTAACTTAAAATTTGTATAAGACCACCAGTGAAATATACTCTAACAGATAAAAAATAGAATTATTAAATTGATACGTCTAGAAGCAATTTAAGCATCAATATTCAAGAAACAATGACGGAAACGCTGATGTTAGAGACTGTTTAATTGGCCTAAACTGGTAGTATTATTCGAAATTTTTATGGGACTACCAGTGGAAAATATTATATCAGATAAAAAAAATAATTATCGAACTCGATTCATCCACTGAGGAGTTATGCGTGAACAGACATAAAAAACATACAGATCAAATTGATAACCTCCTTCTTTTTGAAGTTGGTTACAATTTAATAGAACAGACTTTATCGTCTTATTACCAATAAATATAAATCTTAAAATGCTTAAAAGTCAAAAAGTTCTTTATAAATTGCTCACAAATGATCAGAAAACATGCATTTAATTAATAAGCTGCCTTCCCTGGTAAAAAAAATTTAGGACTATGTAGACCTATCTCGTTTGTCATAGTAAATAATGGAAGGCTTCGATAAAACTCGACATTTTTTTACCAGGGTTAAATAATAGTATGTATATAATAATGAAAAAAACGTTTCAAATTTTTCATCTAAATGCTTAAGAATTTCAGATGAATTCATCAGAATCTATGATGCAAGGAGTAATTTGAACATTAAATACATGGATTATAACACTTTTATTATACAGTAGTCTCCTGTTATAATGCCGGCATTATAACAAGATGCGAATGAAATTTGTGATGAAAAGTATTTGTCCATAAGTAAGGTACATATTTCAATAGAAAATCGATTTTTCACTCTATATTGAACCAGTATTATAACGCGAGACTACTATAGAAAATCGGAATTTGACTTTTATCATATAGTATAAAATATTATTTCCTAATAATTTATTCCTCAAAGAAGAAGCGTAGTATTTTTTAAATTATTACAACATTAAATACCGTTTAAAGAAGAATTTTTATTCTTTATACATTATTTTTACGCAATACCAATCATATCGATTTTTCACGAAAAATTGGTATAACGTTACCTCATAATGCACCATAAATTAATGAATGTTTAATTTTTTTTAATTACATACACGGGCAATACTGTCCTTACTCAGGTAGCGGGTTGCTGATCCGATCTTCGCCACCAAAAAATTCGCAAAGACATTTTCTTTAAAATATCGCGGAAATTTTCGGACTGACAGGGATTCAAACCCAACCCACTTCCCTTGAGCAGCAATGGCTTTTCTCAAATACATTGTCTTAAGAGGTACGCATTTGCCATTTGAGTCATCTACCACCCCAAATTAATTTAAATTAATTTTAAAAAAAGGTATTAAAATTTAACTTCAAATGATTTATCTAGTTGAATAAGCTTTATAGATATCGGACATTTATTATGTTTGTAGCACATAGATCACAGTACACGCAATGTAGATTCGTTATTATACTTATAACCTTACACGTAATATGAAGTTGAATGCATCGTGCTTAGGGCCCATTTTGAGTGACACTCAATGTCCTAATATTACGTAGCAGAAGAAACAACGCCACCTGTAACCCAGCCTTTTATTCTTTTCAATGGTTTCTTGTAAGACCAAGAATTAGAGTCAGAATCACATACTTCAACAGTTGATATGCGCATTCCATTATAACCTCTAATAGCCCAGAAATTTTCTATATTCGCCACAACCAGGAGCTCTCGCGCCTTGCGCGTTCATACTTGCTAGTGTTCATACTTGCTACGTATTCCCACCTACAAAATTAAATTCAAGTTACTCGTAGTATCTTAGAAAAATGATTATTGTAATGGATGATTAAAGCAACCCTCGGGAATAATCTTCGGCTTATTCCCTTGTTACATAATGTACTATTTTTTCACAAATGCACGATTTTCGCGTTTTTTCGTACCTCAAAAGCGGTCGTAAATCGTCTGATTTCCAACCAGCGGGCGTAAAGTGACTGATTTCCGACCAGCGGAAGAGGGCCATTTCTAGCTCGAGTGATGATTTTAGCACTCGTCTCCGATTTTAGCACAAGTGTTAAAATCATCTCACCCTCGCTAGAAATGGCCCTCTTACCCTCCTAGTTGTACAATATACTATTACATGGCATTTATATTTTTCATTTATATTTCATATTTCAGACAGAAATCTTTTTTTAACCATTACAGAGCTAGCAGAAAATTTTAATTTAATTTACGCTGAGTCCGCCCGTTTGTGTCGGGACAACCCTACTCTAGCTGCAGTTGTATCGAAAGTGAAACAAACAAAATAATATAATACATGTGTATATACCTACTGTGCATCTTTTCTCTTACTCCTCATTTCATACTTCTCTCCCCGTCCCTTTCTACTATTTGTCGAGTATTTGCTCTCTCTCTCTCTCTCTCTCCCTCTCTCTTTCTCTCTCTCTCTATCTCTCTCCCTCTCTCTTTCTCTCTCTCTCTATCTCTCTCCCTCTCTCTTTCTCTCTCTCTCTCTCTCTATCTCTCTCTCTCGCTCTCTCTCTCTCTCTCTCTCTCTCTCTTGGTCATCCTATTACCTACGCAGACGTATACGGGGTGCATACGCGCTTCATACGAGAAGCCTCCGAACTCGGGCGATACTGTTATTCGAGCGATTTACGATAGTAATAGGCACTGACTGGTCTCTCTCAATCTCTCTCCTCCTCTCTCTGCGTCTCACTCGCTCGTATATATGCACTCGCGCCTGAATGCTAATACGCGCCACAAGTGGGCGTAGTACGGCCCTGCGTGGCAAATCCAATCAAAGCTCCACTGCGTCAGGCGCAGCAACAGCAGCAGCAACTCGCCCTGCGATGTGCATGCACGTATACCGATATAGTATATAGGCGCGTTTGTGTGCGCGCTCGCCACTTCCGCCTCTTATAACGCGAAGCCTTTTCTTCGTCTTCCTCATCGCGCCGCGTTATAATTCAGGACTACACTCGCGGGTTCTCGTCATGTCGTGCCTCCTTACATACAATGTGTCACTTTTCTCTCTTTCTCAAACGTGCGCATATCTATTTGAAGCAAAGAGAGAGAGAGACAGAGAGAGAGAGAGAGAGAGAGGCTGCGGATGGTTTCTCTCTCTATGCGGCACTATAATGCCTGCGTCTTCTCTTTCAATCAGCGACAATTTCCCTTCCTTTATGGTTACCGAGAAAAATGTATGCTTGTGCACTGAACAAAACATATTGTCCTTTTCGCTGTATATTCGAATACATCTTTTCGAATAAAGTTCTATTGACAAATAATTAATGTAGTTTAATAAATTTAAAAAATATTATTTCTGTATTTTCTTATTTAAAGACAACCTAATTAGGACTAACACTTTTTAAATCCGAGTCTTTCTTTTGGACTTAACTGTATATAATGATATTTAAAAAGCCATAATTTAATTTATTTTCGAGTATTAAGCAAATCATTAGCGAGAAAAACTTATCGAAACATTTAAAGAAGGTGCTATCGAAAATTCAGCACTCAGCAAAATTTACTCCCAATTCATTAGATCCAGAGCATGCATGAAAGGCCCGTAAAACTTTCGTCCTGCAGCTCGACGCGTCATTCCTTTAATCCTCCTTGGGCTCAGTCCTCGAGCCGAAGTAAGATTGGGGCGTGCAACGACGCCAGGAAATCGCGTATATTGGGTCATTTCGAAAAAATCTCCGTCCCTTCTTCGATGGAGCGAACCGGTCCTATATAACACGGGCTCACCTCACGTGATAATACCCTGGGTAATGGAAGAAAGGCATATCTTTTATTAGCGCCATCGCGAATTCCTCGCTTTTGCACTGCTGCTGCTGCTGCTGCGCGAGCTAATTCGAGGTCAACAACCGAAACAAGAGTTTTGGAAAGAGAAAAGAGAAGTTTACGCTCATAAATAGTGGAACTGACGGAATCACTTTCTACCGTAATGGAGACGTAAAACTTCTTAATGTTTTACCCTCGACATAGCACAGTACAATTTAATATTTTCCGCGGATAAATTCTTTGATTGGATACATAAATGATTTTTTGTTGGCATTATTTTCTGGAAGTATAAACTATAATTTCTGATTTCTCAGGATCTTGCATAGATAAGACATTTTCTTTGTATTGTAATGTATTAGAATAATTCAAAGTATTGTAATAAAAAACTAATTGTAAGTCAATTTGATAAAAATTTTTTCAATAGCCGATTTGATGGTGGGTACCGAAAGAAAAATAAAAGAAAGTTGAAGTAAACGGAAAATAACGGAATAAGTATGTTATTTTAATATTATCTTGTACGACTAAGCATTTCACATTTTAAAAGGAGGAATTCAATTTATGATAATTGACTTTCGCCATTTTTTAAAAAATTTATCGAATCGAAATGAGAATTCAAATGAAAACTGACAGATTCCTTGATAATTTCAAAATCGACTGTCATAAAAGTTGAAAGAATACACTACAGTATAAATATACTGCAACTTATCAAAAACCAAAAACGTTTAGATCCTTTTTAATTTTATAAGTTTTAAAAAAACTTGTTCTTAATATACCGAATTCTAATGACCAAATTAACTAATTGCAATTTTTAAACTGTTTGTGTAAAATAAAATAAAATAAATTTATTATACACATATAAAATACTACATTTCTGAAACACGAAAGAAAGCGAAAATTAGATCAACGCGAGTATGCAATAAAATAAGGTGAAAATTAACGGAAAGGGCAGACACGGAAATTAAGCGATGACATACGCAGGTGAACGGTTCTCAAGCGCGCGGAGGTGTGGAGATCCGCCGCGTGCATCTGCATCCTGATGCTTTCCCGAAGCCAGTCCAGAGAGTCAAGAAAGTCCGAGCGAGTCAGCGATCCAATAAACATGAGACTTTATCTGGGCTGTTATGCGCTCATAGAGGCTTATCTCTCTCGCGGACACCCACTTAAAGAGCCCGGGCCGAAGGCGCCTGCTTTCACTCGCGAACCTCACACGTCGCGCTATGCGCAGACCTTAACTGCGAGCTGCTGCAGGCGAATATTTCTACGTGCTAGACGGAACTATAATAGCGCGTACTGTATAGGTGTATATATGTGCAGCCGGAGCAAAGTACGACGACGCGGGCTTTCATATTAAAATGTAAGTCGCCGCTGATGTTGCTGCCGTCAAGGCCTATAATCTTAAATATTTAAAGAGGCTATCGGTGGCTTAGTTAATTATCCTACCTACGCAAGAGTACATTTTTATTTACTATTATATGGGCGCGATATGCGCTAATTTTTAATCTCCATCAGATGAATTTTAAACTAAGCAGGAGGAATGTAGATTTGTCATTTCTGCTGAAAGACGCTTTTAGAGACACATCATACATCGCAATAATTTACTTGAAGACAATTTTAACTATATAGCCCAATCAACTAAACATTTTTCATATAACATGAATATTGGTATATACCTTTTATCATTTTAGTATTTTGAAAAACATATTTTTTTTAATATAATCTGCTGATTAGAATATAATTAATAAATTACTGGTGATGCATATTTATTTTATATAAATTCTACTGTGTATACGTAATATTTAATTCAAAATGAAAAGTAAGAGAATTCTTTAAGACTAAAACGAAGAACTGGAACAAATAATAATTTCACGTTTTTATGTCAATGTCCTTTTATAATACGGGTAATTTCTCAGCCGCTCTCCGTGCGGATTATTTTTTTATTTTATGCGTGGCATTTGGTTTATAAATTTGAATTAACATACATTTAACAGTCTTCGTACAAGCAGTTTATAAAAACAATATATTCGTGCAAACTAAAATTATATTTTCAAATACATTATTATTATATTTAAAAATTTCATATTTTTGGAGGTTAGGGATATCGACGACGTTTTCCATTTTCATCGTATACAACGCTTATTAAAAAACAATAATAAATTAATGAATAGTAATATCAACGAATAAAGTGATTAATACGGAAGAAGAAAACCTAATGCGATGTTAAAACTTAAATCACAATGTTTATTATAAGCACTTTATATATGTGTGATTCATAAACAAATTTAATGTTTAATTTAACGATTATTATAAGATTTAAATTAAAACTTTTAAATATATAGGAAACGTACGCAAAAATGAACCACCAATGAAACAAAGAATAAACATGGCGCGAGCAACTTTTTTTAGATAGGATAAATAATTTGGTACTGCGGGAATCATATCGAATGTTAAACATTTTAAATTTTTCATACATAATTTTGTAAATGAGCTTTTTATAAAAGTTAAAATTCTTAACCAGACGGAGAAACATTATCAATGCTTATAAAAAGATCCATAAGTCGCAGCTTCCATAGATTGAAACACTTGTTGCTGCTATAAAGAAATCGCTATCTCGGATTAAATATACCCCAATGTAATTTACGAAGATTTGCATAATTGTAAACTAATATACGTTTGAAAAATCACGGCCAAAGACATAAATATAGATACAAACTCATATTTAATTCATGAAGCGACTAATGTACGCACACGTACGCATACGCGTGTGCTCGTCGTATAATACAGCATAATCTTAATGAAACTTTATTTTCTGTTTGAGGTAAGTGACGAGTCTCGATTAGCGAATAATCTCCTCGGGAAAGAGTCGCGCTCCGCGCCAATCGCGAAGAGTTACTGCGCGGCCCAGCTGTTGGTGAGTCTCACGAGCTCTGCACAAGCATGCGAGAACAAATAAGACAGCGCGACCGCAAAACAAAACTCGCCTCGGCGCACGGCGGAGCAATAAAAAGCCGTTTCGCGCCGAAACGGTCCACGCACGAAATATCCCCCGGTCGATTTTCTTAATCTGGCCGGATATGTCTTTGGGCCGCATCGTCAATACACGCGCGCGCGTGCACACCGGGCAAGAAAATAATGTCGCGCTCGCCGGCGCTGCTGCGCGGATCGTCGAGAGAAAAAAAACGAGTCGCCTCGCGGTATTATGTCCCACGGAAGAGAGAAGGTTTCGTTGCGGGCGACCGGTCCTTGTTTCCTGAGCGTGCATCGATAATCGGCTGCACAAGCGCGAGAGAGGGGCCTTTTAAATATGTGGGTATATATGCGTATGCTTATCCGCGTGTTTAATGCCCCACCCGCGCTATATACGATTTCGTGTGCGTTACGCGGATCAGCGGGACTTATTTCGTTTTTTTCTCGCTTGTTTTGTTCTTTTTTTCATTGGTTCGTGAGAGCATGTGTTCGGATTGTGGGTCGCGGGATGTCGGCAATCTTGCAATTCCAAGAAGTAAGAGTATAATGTGTTGTATTATAAGCAAGTTCGATTGTTGCATAAAGAGGAGTTTATAAACAGTTATATTTTTATGTTTAAATAGGTATCGTAATTAAAATACCATTATTTCTTCACAATAGCAATATTTTTGCAAAGTATAAATCGTAATTTAATTGTTAAGCGGAATACACATACATTTATATTTTCACGAAAATAGAGCCTTTTGATGATCATGCTATTTTCTTACATATACAGTACTATAGTTTATTTTAGATCTTGAAAATGCGGATACTTTAAGAAGGAGGCATCTAGTTGAAGATGAAAATAACTTAAATCTTATTCAAATTAATTGGGTAACATAGCAACCTAAAACATATTAAAAAAGGCGTCGGAGATTACGCATTTATGGTAATACTAGACACTGGTATCATTGAACAAGTTTCAAATAATTTTACTTTAAGTAGATGTCACCTACTACTATAGTTACATATTGCAAAGATCTTCAATAGATTATAGTATTTTATATACGTAATGAAAAAAACAGGAACAGTAAAAGGAACCATCTCTGCCGAAAGACCTATATATGATATAAAAGAATATAATTTTGACTGAATGCAATATACTTGACTGGCTACGTTAAAAATCATACAGGAATTTTAACATTTTATTGTTTATTGATGACTAACTCATTTTTTACCTTGAATTTTTCTTTTATATTCTATTTTTAAAGACATTAACTTTTCCACTCACAAAATTTATTTAAAACTTAATTATTCATCTTTAAATCATGATATTTGTCTAATTTAATGCTAAATAAGCTATTAAAACGTGTAATGAGCTTAAAAAAGTTTATTATAAAAGATTATAAATTTAAAATTGTAATAATATGTACAAGTTATTGTTTTATAATTTAATATTTTACTTATTCGTAAAAAAAAACATCAGGTTCATTACATGTTTTGGTGTAAATACATAAATTAAAATCTTTATAAGCTTAATATACAAAACCAAATCCTGCACCAAAATTTCAGTTGTGACTGAAAGAGTTAATATAATACAAAGTTAATATGATAACAAAATGTCTTAGTCGTAAAATATGATTGATTATTGTTGAAATTCGACAAGGTAATTAGCCAAATTTGACTGGCAGGTCTTTCACAATATCACTGCTGAACTGACTCGCTCCATTACATTAATTTATAGCAGCGCAAAGGTGTCTAGTTACAATAATACTCTGTGAATATGCTAAATTGCTAACTCTTCAAAAACAATGCATTCAATGAGATTGGATGTTGCTTTTGCAGGAGTTGCATATGCAGCAAAGCAATAGAATATTTTATAGATTAAACAATGTATAGGTATACCTAATTTATAGAGACCTTGAAATTTGGAGTTAGTATTAACCCGAGTACATTACGTGAGCTCGTGCAACAACTCGAATTAACTGCTTGCTAGCTTCTGTTTAATAAGCACGTTTAATGATCGCGCATTAAATACTCATCAAAGCCTACAAAGTAATCAATTCCTTGTATGTGTTTTGTGTATAATTTCCTCGCTCTAAACATTAACGCAAATTCTCTCAACCCCTCCCTTACCATTATTGTCATAAACACATCCTAATAAATAAGCATTGTCCTGTAGAGGAAAACATAAAGAAAAAATTGAATAAACTTTTGAAAGCCAGAAGAAATGCCTCTCGACGCAAAGTAGCGTGAAGAGATTTCCAGGACGAGAGAAGACGAGACTTGAGGGCAGCAACAGGCTGGCGGTGGTTATCAGCAGTGATCCATCGCGACTCGGTCGCCTGCGCTTCGCGTCCGCCGTGTACACGTCCTGTCGTCGGGCTGCGCTGCGCTGCACTTGCTCCCGATGCAGCAGCCGCGCGCCGCGAGGCTAATGCGAATCAGCTCCGCCTTCACGGAAACTGCAGAAAGACGAGGAGAGAGATCCCGCGTCGAGTTTGACAAACGACGTAGCCGCCGCCTCGAGGCCGGAAGCCCCCCGACTCCCTCGTATATATACGACGCGCGGTCTCCCCGGAATAGATAACGCCGCGCGAGCGACGTCGTCGCCGTCGCCTTGCAGCGCTTCCCATTCGAATCCCTGCCGACGCGCTCGATTTCACCGCGGATGCTGCGTGTGTGCCGTGACGACGGGAAAAGTGAAAAGTGAAAAGTGAAAAGTGAAAAGTGAAAAGTGAAAAGCGGAAAGCTTCTCGTAGAGGGTGGAAATATTTTCGCATTCAGTGCAGAGAATGCTTTCGCACGTAGCGATATAGATATGGTAAGCGCGTGCAGGGTCTGTATCTGGTTGGAGAGAAGAGGGAGAGAGATGCATTACGCCTCGAGAAGCCGCGCAGCAATCGTCGCGCGGGCTTTCTCTGACGTCTGCTATATAGCGCAACGACGACGATTTTTTAGCCGAGGCTTCTTCTTTTTTCTTTTCTTACGCGCGTCCTCGAGGGTCGTTCCGCGCGCTCTTTCGTCTCTTGAGAGCGCCCCGCGAGCGCCTCACGTGCGCAGCCCCGTGGCGTAAATCAAACGAGATCCTCCATTTGCCGGCGCTATAGTGGTGGTGGAGGTGCAGTCGTATAGCCTGCGCCCTCATTCCCCATCGCGCACACGTTTATTTTCCTCTCCTAGCCTCATCGAATCAATATGGAAGTTTTTTTCGACAGAAACTTTCAGGATGTTTTTACAGCATGCATAGGTTCTGGTACTTGGTCGTTTAGTGAAAGTGGGACGACTGTGGGAATATCAGGAGAAACATTTTCTTAATCAAAAATAGATTTGAAATAAACCTGTAATCTTTTTATAAACGTGGCTACTTAACTTGATCACATGTAAATATTTGTAGGTCAATAAAACATTTCACGCCATGAAAAATAATAATTTATAGTAGTATTATATAATCATTAGATACGAATAAATTCTTTAATATTAAGTATAATCAAGATAATACTAACTTGATCATATTTACTAATTTAAATTAGAATTCTGTTTGTAATAAAGAAAATTAAACCCTTGATAAGTAGTTTTAATAAATAATAATTAGCATCTCATTACTGCCTAAGGAATTAAAATCATTATTATACCTTTCTTGCGATTCTATTAAAAGTACGCATGTAAAATCAATGATGTGTCTTTCTAGACATTAATCATTATAATGCCGTTCTCGCATTAAAAGCCTTCCGGTGCAGCCTTGAAATTGAAATCAAACGACTCGCACGCAACGGCCATGCATTTCGCGCACTGGCTCATACAAGAGCCAATTATAGCCGATCGCGTGCGTATAGTTATACTAAGTAAGAGCCAACTATGGAATTGCCACACATACACCTATAATTATATACGCTGGAAGTTACTACAATTGGTGGTTTCTTCATCGAAGGAATATGCGTATACGTGCCCTGGTAAAAACAAAAGATTCATTCCGATTTGAGAAAATCACCGACCGATATTCGCGCGTGCGCGCGCCTCGGGATCCATCATCTTCATCTCAGCAATTTCACCGACCGGATGTGTGTATACGTAAAAAAAACTTTCAATTTCAGCAAACATTTTAACCATTTCACCGAAAATTATTCGATTTCTTTGAAAGAGAAATCAGACTAATAATCACGTTACTCAAATATAAACGAATACTTGTTTATAATTCTTGAATTTGGAATTTATTATTTTCCAAGAAAATTATCCAACCTTCTAAATATAAATTATTTATTCTCTGTTATTATAGATTATATTATTACTGAATACAAATTCAAAAATTCACCTTTTATTTTTGTTAAAAATTGTCAAATTCTTCTATTCATTTTCTGTTCATTAATACTATTCACTGTTTCATATATTTAACATTGGAAACAATTTAGTTTATTCGATACTACTATTATATGTATAAAAAAACAGATTTTGTACATTAAAAGTTTTTTTTGAGAGTCATAGGCACCTTTCGACGAAAGGTCTTATCAAAGTCTTGAATTTGGACATAAATTGATCCTCGCATATACAAAAATTTTAAAAAGCCGTTGCCAATTCATTGGCATTTAGCTGCCTCAAACTAAATTAATTGTTCGAATATAAAATTCTTTGTTCTAATAAATTCATTTTAAATTGCTATATCTATTTCTAAATAATACCTCAAAAAGGGTGAGCTTTTTATCATTCATGCTTTGACAAAACATAATTTTTTACTAAATAGGTAATAATCCTCATCATAGCATTTTTTTCTCTGTATGTAATTTATTAAATTTATTTAAATATTTAAATTAACTGTGATCAGATGTTAGTACGTAGATTCACAGAATTTCTAATCAACTAAAATTTTCTGAACCATTTGCCATCATCAATTTCCAAGATATAATCGATTAAACTAAATATGACTTTTTTCATGTATAACAAAAGAAGGGAAAGAGCCTATGTAAATTTTTCTGTTGTAAAAGATAGGCCTCTTTATACTCTGTTTAATACATTTACACTAAATTGATCATAATATTTGTAACATACCAAGAAACGCGAAAAACTACAACTCAAAAATCCAAAAATCGAAGAATTGTTATAAAAAACAAGTCGATGAATCTCTAAATTTTTTTTTAATTCAAATCTTCATTAAAAGACGAAAAAAACTGAATAAAAATCGAATTTTTTACAAAAATATATTTGTCTTCTTTCTTTAAAAGATAAAGATAAAGCCTAAAAAAATTTACAGAATATTTTTCTTCATATTCATAATCATTTTACCTTTTAAAAATAAAATTCCTTGTTATATTTCGCAGATATAAATGTTTGAAAAAAATGACGATTTCGTCAATAACAAAACAAGGGAAATGGCTTATTCAAAATTTCGGGTAGGAAAAGATAGGTAATTTTATGCTCTTTTACATACGCTATCACTCAATCGATGATATTAGATCTACGGTATCAGAAAACCAAAAAACTAAAACTCAAAAATCGAAAAATCGCTAAAAACACAAAACGCATCGAAGAACCAACAAAAATTTTTGAAACGTTGAAAATTGGAAGCAAAATTATTGAAACGTTGAAAATATATTGCTTAAGGTATTTTCAACAAAAATTCGCTCGTTTTCTTATTAATTGATACTTAGAAGTCTATTTATAATACAATTTTTAATAAAATAATGGTATTTATATAGCAATTTTGAAACAAAATCACATATATATTTTTCAGAGCTATATAATAAAGAGTCAAGTCGAATTAGAAACGAATATTAGTTCTTTCTAGCTATAAGAAAATGATAGAATTTTCTTAGAAGGGCATGTTGCAAGGGCTATTACAAGGTGGTGTATAGGAGGGCTACTTTGAATAAGCCTCATTTTTACTAAAAAATAGCACATTATGCTGAATAACTTTGAATATAAAAGTTTAAAATTCTGAAAGTTGCTATGTAAATTCATATAATCATAACAAATATTTCATGTAAGCCCTGGATTTTTAAAATTTAATACATAAATTTTGGCCACCTTCATTATGAATCAAATACCGTGGAACTGCTATCATCGTAGGACAAAATTCATGAATTTTAATCCATAAAAGATCTTCAAATTTAGTGCGAGTGTCATAAAAAAATGATCTATACATTGTTTTCAAAATATCAAAGAATCAGAACGTAAAAAATACGTTTATAATGAATTCTTTTGTACTTAATTGATAAATCTGACAATTCTGTTTAGTAAAATATAATTCATATATCAAGTGACTTACTGGCTGTAGTGCACTTCTGTAAAACCGCTGCGGTATACAAAAATTTTGGCAAAGCCAAATATAAATTTTGCAAAGATCCGCAACAGCCATTGTACTCTCCGAGCTCGCAAATCTCTCAGTCAAGCTCACCTTTTACCAACACAACCCCCTTGCGCGCGCGATCGCTGGTATTGCGCGAGTTATTTCTTCGCGGCGCGGCGCCGCTCACTGCCGCATATATATGTACGTATACACACATGAGCGATGCGATCGAAGCGGTGCGATACCGCGACTGTATACGCGACGTTATATATCGACGAGCTGCGAAGATGACCATCGAACGTGTACAAGCCGCGCCGCGCCGATCGCATCCCCCTTTTGCACGTGAAGCAAAAAAAAAGTTCGGCTTCAAGAAATGTGAACCTTCTCGCTAGCGGAATCGCGTTTCGTTCGGCTTTGGAGAAGTGCTCGTTTCTTTTTTCTTTATATATTATTTTTGCCGTTGTTGTCGGAGGAGCTTCTTTGTTTCGCGTGAGAATACATCTCTCTATCTCGGCTGTTTTGTTGTTGGTTCGGTGGCCAGTGTTTTCGATAGCGATTGCGGTGACACTTGCACACGTGTTGGTCTATCTATTTCGCAATGACTTACCCTTTCTTACGTACTTGGTGCATCGATGAAGTTTTCTTTTACCAATAGTCAAGCAAACTACATTTTTTAATCTTACCGATTTCGTGATAAAATAGAAAAATAGATTCGTTTATGATAATAGGAAATCCGACAATGGAGAGTAAAATTAAAAATTTACTTTCATATTTTAATATTAATTTTCTTTATACCGCAATACGGACATTACAAAAATGCTGCCACTTGCATAATTGATTAACTTTCCTAAAAATGCTATACAATGAAAATCTAAAATGATGTACTAGCCGTAAAATCATAAAAGAAAGACTAGCGATACTCTTTCAACCGATAGACTCCATAAGTCGAAGCGGCGCAAAGGACTTAGAAGATCGCGAGGTGACGAAGTACGGAGAAGGCCGTAAGTCAGGCGAGCGGCTGCGAGGCAACGCCGAGACCGAGCGTAAAACAAGAGCGGCTATATACAGGGTCGAGGGCGAGCGGCGCAGCCCCAAAGGTCAGGGCGCTCATCCTCGACACGCACCTCTTCCGCTCGGCAGCAGCGGCAGCCACGACCGTGTACGTCCCGTCCGTGCACGTAAGTTATTTCCCGGGCCGTGATTTAAGGCTGGCAGGGCATAAAAGAGACTGGACTTGCTGGAGTTCGTTCGTTCGTTCGTTCGTTCGTTCGCTCGTTCGTTGAAGATGGAAGCTGCGGCGGCGACGGCATGGTAGCGCGTTTGCGTGCCTGGCTGCGTGAGCTCGCGCTTTTCGCGATTACTTGTATTGTGTGCTCTATGAGGTGAATGATCTTGAAAAGTACGGCTAAAGCTCAGGGTTCCGGAATAAAATTCAACTTGATGACGTATTCTTTGGAGTATTTTAAAACTTTTCTATAATCTAGATTTTAACAGTCAGTCGAAGGTCCTTCGATTGTAGATACTTTTTTTTAACTCATAATACTGCCGATGATCTTTTACTAATTTGGTCTAAAATTTTAAACTCCGTGATCTATATTTTATATTTTTTAAGGCATAAATTAAAAAGTAGAATAAGTTTAATTTAAACTTTTCTTCTGGATCAGTCTTAGGCCATAGGTGTAATAAGCGTTCTCATGAAAGTTTTAGATAGGTTCGTTAAAAATTAGCTCCAAAATAGCGTGTAATGTGGACATCAACTTCGATTTTCGGAATTCAGAAAATTATTTGCTGCCTAAATATATCTGCCTATATTATTTATTGCCCTCATCAAATTAAAAATAATTCTTTAGTATCATATTTTACCTACAAAATATCTTACCTACCTTGAAAGGAAAAATTATATTAAAGTCTTAAACATTTACATTTTAAAGTTTTAATAGTGTTAAGTATTTAATTAAAAATTAATATTTGTTAAAATTCATAACCGTGCTAGAAAACAAAGGCCAATTAATCTAACACCCTTCCCTCCGTTATACTTATACAATTTTGCTGTAGAAATCCAAGCAATAAACGAAGAAAAAATAATCTATAAGTGAACTGGTGCGCATGGAAGCTCTAAGGAAGATGCGTGCTTTATGCGTTGCGTGCCTGCTCGCCTCGCGGAACATTCCGCCTCCTCTTCTTCTTCTTCTCGGAGCTCATGTGCGAGTCGTTCCAGGGGATCTCGCGCTCTTCCTCTTTCCCCGATCCTTCCAGGGGCTCCTTCTCTCTCGCGTATGTACGCAAAAGTTCCACGAGAGAAGAGAAATATCGACGCCGCCGACGCCACGTACGTGATGGAATAGTGTGTATGCGCGTGTTTGTGAACGCTTCGAAAACGTGCATTCATTCATAAGGCTTCGAGAGTGAGCTGGGAGTTTATCTTTCGACACCTGATAATGATTCGCCTGAAATATTCTCTGCAAAGTGCCGGTAATGCCGAAGAAATTGGAGATTCTTAATGTCCCAGGGTGCTGGATAATGGCAGCTCATTTAAAAATTTCCCCGTGCCGGCAACCAATCTCAATTTCTTTATGACTGTAATTCTACTCCTATATTTTCATAATTCTTTTGCTGAAATTGTTTATTAAGTGAACATTTGAATTCAGACTGAATTTATGAATAGTAATAGTTTTACGATAAAAGAATAAAAAGTTTTGATATATCCAACTCATCATCTATCATCACATTCATACAGTATTTTTTTAATACAATAACAGTTTCTTCAAAAATTATGAATTACATAATCATTATACGTTTTTACTAATTTTTACAATGAATTGTTACATAAAGTTACGAATATGTAACTGCAATGAAACTTTAATAAATATATCGCGGAAAGTGTCATTCGAAGATTATACTATAACTAAACCTAAGATTGCGATAACATTAAGTTATTGATGCATAATATATTCATTACAGTGAAATAAAAAGTAGATACAGAACTATTATTTATAAAATTATTAAAATTTATCAGATCTATTAGTACGACTAGATATAGAGTTAATGAGTACAGTAATATTATTAACCATCGAGATAAAGCAACATAATGCGTCTCTAAACGTCGTCAAGGATAACGTCTTGAGCGATGAGCAGAAAAAGAAAAAATAGCCGAGAATCGCTGAGTAAAAGACGCAAGAACGCATAAAATAAGTAAAAATTAATAAAGACTTTAATAAACAGGTGCTGCGACTACGTCTCGCTCGTACATCGATAGAACGGAGGCGGCGACGACGGCTATACGGATATCCCGTTGAGCTCTCGTTCATGTGTGCGCGCACATGTCTGTGTATGTGTGACGCTTCGTTAATTAACGAAAGTGACAGTCCTAAGGGAAGTCTATACACTGCGCTCGACCGAACAAACTCGTCCAACGAGTCGAGACGTGGAAACCGATCCGCCCGTCTGTTCTTTCGCGAGAAACCTTCCCCCACACGCTCTCTCTCTCTCTCTCTCTCTCTCTCTCTCTCTCTCTCTCTCTCTCTCTCTCTCTCTCTCTCTTTCTCACCTTCTCTATTCTCTTTTCTCACTCTCCCTCGTACGAGTGTAGTAGGTACATGTATATATATAGAGAGAGAGAGAGACGCGGGGCAAGCGGAGGTTCGAACCGAACCAATTTGCCGAGCATCGAGGTGTGAAGTCTACAGCATGTCGAGCAGAGAGACCCTTAATATCATTGTGCGCGGGCGTCGGTAGTCGATCTTCTCACATGCACGCACACGCACTCCTTATTATTTTGTTTTTCAAATCGTTTTTTTCCACTCACGCGTTGTAGTGCGTGCTGTATACGGTACTTGTAAAGTGCGAAAGAGTGCGCGCGGCGGTAATCGCGCTCTGAATACCCACCTACCTACCTACTGTACACCTACCAATCTGAATAACAGCGGCTTCGCATAACATAACACCTCGGGCCATGGTTTGCGCCATTCAAGAGAGCGGCGGCAGCGGCACATTGTCCCGCACCTTCGTACAATGGGTCACTCACTCACTCAACAGAATGACCCGCGCGCCACGGCCCCGGTTGTTCCACTGCATACAACTCTCATGGGATATAGAAACTCCCTTTTCTTTTCCGATCTCGGAGCCTTTTCTCTTGCTCTCTCCTTCTCTCTCGTTTTCGTGCCTACCCCCTTCACGCCCCTTACCGTATGTAACCTTCTTCGGGCAAGGCGAGTCGGTTATATGCACCTACGATGTGTCGCTTCCTTCCTTTAATATCTCGGATGAATAATTTTTCAATTTTTTCCCGGATGACTAGTAAGCAAATTTTACAATTTTAACTTTTTTCATTGTAGAATTTTAACTTTTTTCTATTGAAAAATGAGTTCTTTTCTACACTTAAACCTAATAATCATTTAAACAAACTAATAACTTTGATAGGCTGAAACTAAGTGTACATTTATCTGGACAATGACGCATACAAATAAGCAATTTAGGATTAAAAAGAATAAATTGTTTTGTAAAATTTATCTAATTATTTTCAAAAAGGTATATATAAAAAGAAATATGTTTTTTTACTTGTACAATGAATGCCTCACAGTGCCTCTGAGTATTTTTTGTAACGTATTTATAAGATGCCGATATTATATTGATAAGGACACTTATACACCAATTTATAGGATGGAATAACCTATAGGAAGAAAGGAAATAAATGATACTTCTAATGACTTACAATACTTCCATCTACAAATATTTAATAAATATATCCCAGTACATTCTCCACTTTTTCTACTGATCATTTCACACAGTATTATAAACTATGTTATACTTATAAAACCTCTATATATATACATATATATACGGATACTATACACACATGTGCGATCTTTTCATGCGATCTATTCTACGTAATATGCGCTACCGCCAAACGGAATTGCATAAAAATGTAAAGCTGCGTAAACGTTCCTAGAAACAGTCCACAAGTTTGCGTGTTACCCTTGAACTGCGGTAGGAGCAGTTCCAACAACGTACAAAAAAGTCGGATATTTGAAAACGATTCATCGAGCAAATGACAGTTTAAAAAGATCTCAGCTACATAACTAACCCTTCGTTTGGTCCTCCCTAGTAGTCAGAACGTTTATGCGCTCTGCAATTATACAAATTTTACGTCTTCTGCACAACAGCGGTAGAACCTATCATTGTGTTTAATTTCTTTTTATTTGTATTTTTGTAGCTTAGTTTGGCTTTGTTCTTTGAAAAAAATTAGGCTTTTAATATTTCAAAATGTTTCTGATGATACGTAATTGACCACGTCCGTTAAACGTTTGTTTTTATGCAGTGCAAAGCACGCATTATTTCTGTGTTTAACCAAGCTGTTTTTGAGTGGCAACGCAATAGTTTAGCACCACTTGAATACTGAGTAATAATACATTTCGTTAAAGACAAAGTAAAAGATTTTTTGTGTGCACATCAATCTCCAAATTCTTCGCCTTAAGGCTCTCTTACGGAATCCGGCAGAAATTAAATTCATATAAGTTAAATCATCGAAATAAATCACGCACACGCACACGTACCCCCACGCACGCACGCGCACATGCATACGCACACGCACACGCACACACACACACACATATATATATATATATATACTAGGGGGGTTCCCCCTGCTCGCTCCGCTCGCCAATCCCCATTATTTCATTATATTTAGTTTACAACATCAAAATAGTATTAATGATTATTATCAAGCCTGTTATAATATATATATATATATAATTTGAATTACTGTTTAATGTTGTGGATAGTACGTAAATATTGTTACAATACAATTAAAAACCAATCTAATGTTTCCTCCACACCATTAAAGAGGTTTATAGAAAGTAGCGTATACTTGATTAACAAGATTTAATTCTATTACATGTCCTAACGTTTAAGTGTGTTGCTGTCGGTCGCCTTTTAATGCTTTAAGCTTTTAAGTTTGAATTAATTACCTGTCTGAGATATATATATTATAGTTCAAAGTATTTATAATAGTGGGTTTTCCCTACCAGTCTTAAGTTTATGCTTTTTAGATTCAATGTTTTCTAAAATTCGCTTTTCCTCAATTATCTAAAATTATAATTATTTGCTGATCTCATTTAACTTTCTCTGTCTATGGTTCAAGATTTTTATTTTCAATTATTTATAAATATCGCTTTTCCATGGCGGATTATGGGAGGAATTGCGTATAAATGATTAAAAAAGAGATCGATTTTCAATGATTTTTTTACAACAAGTATTTATTTAGATTAATAGGAACTTTTCATATATATTAATGTACATTATAAGTACAAAAAAAAATTATATGAATTTTCGATTTATATATGGATAATTCCAGCCAACTTTTAAAAACTTATACACAGGGGACTTCCCTAAAGTGGTTGCAAATTTTTTATGTTAAAATATATGTCAACGAAGGATTCTTTATTCCCCACTCAATCGTAATGGCCACTTTATTGACCTCAAAAGTGGGACAAAAGTATAAGCATATGATTCCCGCAAATCTACTTTTTCCCGCAAATTTACATTTTTCCTGCAAATGCATTTTTGTTTTTAATTATTTGTCTCTATATTAATATACATTTTTAATAAATTGTAGTTTTTACCGGAAGTTCCTCTTTGTATGCCAATAAAGTGGCTTTGTTAAGTCGGGAATAAAGTTCTATATGCTACACGGGAATAAAGGCGAATATTTCCTAGGGTGATTACAGACCTCGGTTCGCTCGGGCAGTAAACCCACTGTCGGACATAATCTTCGACTTTAATCCCTTGTTACATAATGTACTATTCTTCTTTTAGCTCCTGATGTGCTTCATGGCTCCTATTATAATTGACTAAATTTCCTAAGATAGCCAAAGAATGGCAATTTTAAAAAAATTCTACCGAACTTTTCTTTCAACCATTTTTTACGTTTTAAAAGAGGATTTCTTTGTCTTGTTATGAACATTATGAAAACAAATATTAGTCTTCTTGGCAGTTGAATGGGTTACTCCTGCAGAGCTGAATGTCAACCTAAAATTTTTTAATTTTCATAATTTTTGACAATTAACTGCGGTTAAGGAGGGCATGAGAAGGGACGTGAGAAGAAATGTTAGGAGGGCATGAAGAAGCGGGCGGAGTGGAAGGGCGAGGGGTCGAGGAAGGACGAGAAGGAGCAAAAAGAAGATGAAAATAACGTATTTTATGAAACGATATTACCTTATTTTGAGGAAGAGACTGCGGAGAGCAAATTGAGGAGCGAGGCGGGACGAGGGGGGTGAGGAGGTGCGAGGAGGGACGAGGAAGGTATAAATCTAATATATATTTTAGGTTATTACGAAACTCTTAAGCTTTGTGTCCACATATTTAAATATTTTATAAAACTTACAAGGAAATACCGCTGCTACATGCCAGCCTTTTCTGTGCAAACTTTTATTCACATATATACAGTTCTTAATAATGTTTAAAAATATCAATTGCACTAAAGAAATATTTGATAAGCTTGGCATTGAACGACAATTATTTCTCCACTAAATAACTTGAGAAAATACCGGTGCATCATTGAATACGATTATAGTCGAGTCGCGGGGATTGAGAACTCTGGGACTGAAATTACGTGGGAACTGTAATGCTCTTATACATGGGGATGTCTCGGGGACTGAAAGGCTCCTATACTAAATACACATGACAGTCCCCAAGAATTTCGGTCCCAAACCTTTTCCACGTGCAATGACACATACACCTCAATACTCAAGGGACAGCCGATAAGGGTAGCTCCTGTGCAGCAGCAGCAGCGGGCGCTGGTCCGATTTACTGCACGCGTTCCCGGTCGCAGAGCTACAGAAACGAACGCTACAGCAGCCGACCGCTGCTCGCAGAATCTCGCGAGGATAAGTATACAATATATATAAGTTAGTGGCTCGCAAAGCAGGCCATTCCTCAGACGCTATCTGCCAGCGCAGCGTTATTGCGGGGCAACAACGGCGGCGGATCGCGCCGAGCGATCGCGTGCATTAAAATATCTGCTGCTGTTGCAGCTGCTGCGGCTCTCTTTATCCCATCCAAGCCGGCCGCTCTATCTATTAATTGTCCGGCAACGTGGGCGGCTTCCGCGCTCGACTAATTGCCCCCGTGAGAGATAGAACGAGGAGAATAATTCGAGAGAGGGTGAACTGATGCGCCGCCGACTGTATGCCACATTTAGTGGCTGCCGAGAGATAGGTAGCCCCCGCCTCGCGAGGCGATGTCGATCTGTCCGATCCTCTCCCTCTGGGTATCTCCGCGGGGCTGCGGTACGCGCTCGCGCTGATTCTTTCGAGCCTTTCAAGGGTAGTTGGATTATTGCGGCATTCAAAGTAGCATGATAAGCTGTGGAACACGTGTAGTTTTTTGAAAAATTTTCACTTACATGTGCCTGCAAGTTCGTGTACTTGTCGTGATATGTAGCTTGCTTTTGTTCGGTGGCTAATAAGAACTGTAGTATCGCTGCTGATTTTATCAGGTGATTAATTATTTATGATTAATGTTCTTCCTTAGGTATTGTTACCAAATCCTTATTGGGTCATAATACTTGAATATACATATGCTGTTATTATTTAGAAATGAATAAGAAATTTTTCTTCAAATCATTTATTCTAGTTTTAAATTCAATGTTTATTTGGACAGAATTTTATTTCAATGTATCAATGTAGGCGTTTATATTATTTTGAACTATATAGAAACAAAGTGAAAATTGTTTAAAAATAGCTTCTACCATGTATAAAATAAAGTAAATAAATAAAGATAATATGTGAAATATTAATAAATGCATTCTTAGATATTATAACGTAGGTGCTTTTCTTTCTAAAAAACGTTTATTAACTGATATTTCAAAAACAGTAAGCATTTAGGTATTAATTTCAAATAAATTAATATATATTTCAACAGAATAATATGTTATGTAAGCAAACTACATCAAACCAATGGCAAATCAAACGTTTTTCCTTCACAGCAGCCATGTACACTCGATGGACAGAACATCTGATTCCAATGATTTGAATTTCCTTGTAATCTTCCAATGAGGTTAGCTAAATCGTGCATTCGATCGAATAAAATTGCAAAATTACAAAAAAATTTGGATCATTCTAATTAGATGTTTTGTATGTCGAATACACATTTGTAATACGTAATTTTATAACTGCAGTCATAGTTACACTTAAATCTCACAAAGGTTTCTTGTTCTCAAATTTTTTAAAATACCAACCATTATACTACTTGTCCCATTTAAAAATCCAATATACTTCCGTAAACTATACCTCGGTGATGTACGTTTCACACAAGATTGAGCTCCTCTTTAAAAAACTTATGACTTATACCTATGCGTCAAGTTAAAAATATTTCCTCCCATCTCCGCGACCTTATGCACACCCTGAAAACTCAGGGTAAATATAAAGCTCGACGCGGTTAACCCTCGTAACACACCGGAACGAACTAATTACCGGCTATCAGTTCGCGCGCTCGCGCGCCCCAGGTTAAAACGAGACGCGACATTGACAAACCTTTCGACAGCTTCCTCTGAGGCTTCGCAGGCCTCTTCTGGTCGGAGCTTTTTTTCACGGTTGCTACGTTCACAAGTGTGCTCCGCTTCTGTCTTCTGCGCGACGGCGTGGCATGGCAGGAAGTGGTCGGGATCTGACGAAACCGGCATGTGACGAGAGTCGATACGCGTCTGGTAAAGTGATATCCAATTGCTCTATATGCTGCCGCGGCGAGTGAGTCTCAAGAGGGTTGGATTCCCGTGAAGCTGACAGAGATTCGGCTGCTGGTGTTGTGCTCGTGCTCCGTCTTTTTCGAGCAATGCGGCGCGTTAGTTTGTCCTCGCGCGCCCACTCGCACAGGCGCTTTTCTTTTGTGTTATGATGACGAAAAAAGAGCGAGGAGAGGAATCCTTCACGCGCCGATCGTGTGGCCGGAAAGAGCTTGTCCCACGCTATAAATACGCGCCGTCAATTATCCGCAAGTGCTGCACCGTGAGTGCTGGCTTAGAAAGAAACGAGTATATCCTTTCGCGGGCTGAATCAGGCGTATTCAGTTAACGAGGATTCAAAGAGAATTCTTATTTTATTTACCAGTTATGGCCAACTGAAAAGGATGGCGTGAACACGGATTATTTTAATAAATTAATAATAATTGTATTTAAAAATATAAAGTAATATGATTACCCATTTCTTGTACAATTGATAATATTATGAACAAATTAATTACTTATTTATTTATTTATGTATTTATAAACTCGTTAAACTCGCGAGTAACGATTGTATGGATATTCGTTTGATCTAAAAGTACTGACCTTTTTTAATGTACATACTTTTATGAGACTTGTGTGTAATAATTTCATACATTTTTAAAATTATATTCACTGTGCTTTATATAGGTATGAAAACTTAGTAACGTATTAAGGAATAATGTTGTGTAATAATATCTATCTTGTAAATTATTCTGAAGCATAGATTTTCTTATCCGTGATACTGTTCGCATGTATATACATTACATCTGGATATGGACGAATTCCAGAAATATTTTGAATTTATGTTATGCTAGACAACTTTTCTATAATCTAAATAATACTAAATAATTAAATTACAAATAGTTATCCAGCATAGGATACAATTTTTAAATTTTGAATCGAGAGTCCACTGTAACTTACGGAATTAATCAAGTAATAGATTAAAAAATTACCAATTTATATTATTAGTATAACAAATAGATCTTAGTAGTCAAATATGTAACGATATAAAACAAAAGCAAACTTTTACAAATTACATGAATTACCACTTTTGGTCTATCCTCATCGAAACGCGTCGCACCATATAAAAAAGCATTAATTACATATATTATAAAGTCTATCTGCATTTCCATATTCGTCTATAAATGATACTAAACTATTTTCATCTTAACCGTATACAAAGTAAAGTTTGAATAATTTGTTGTATCAGCTCGGATAACTCGGAGTAATTATAGTAAAACCGGACGCCTGTGCATAACTGCATATAGAGCTTGAAATCTGTAGTTGCATGAATTTTTCTTATACTTTTACAAAACAAAGACAAAGAAGAACCCTATCGGTCACTGACACCGTTAAATCCAGTTTTACAGTCCTTGTCAAAAATAATCTTAAAATTAACATGTGTTTCCCATCGAATTAATAAATCTACTATAAAGTTAACTTATAAAGTTTTCATTTTTAATTTATTTTATCTATATATATAAGTTGCAGGATTGTCAATTTCTTGAAAATTCTGATATTATACATTCATAAGAATTGTCAAAAATTAAAGAACACACGCAATAAACAGAAGTTTGAGACAAATTTGCATGTTCCCTACTTTCTACATACACTGTATGCGCAGAACAAGCTTTATAACATATAGGTGCAGACTCAAAGATATGCTATGTGGCCGCTCATGCGGGGCCATAGAGGATACATTTTTGCCGTTGCGGCGGCATCATCGCATGGATACTGCAAGCACGGCGGTGGCGGCGCGGCGTCGAGACAAGTATCGACGCTCGGCCTGGCTACTTCTGCTCGCTCCGCGCAGCCAAAGCTAATCTGCCGCTCATTAAGCCTCCTCTCTGATTTAGATACGTCGGACGCTTCCTCGTACAAGGCCCGCGATATATACCCATATATAAGACTCGCCTCTCTATCTCTCTCTCTTGCTCATGTGTGCATGTGTACATATACTATATATACACGTGCGCCTCGCAAAACTCGGCGGGGGTATATATAAGCTAAAAGGGACGAGGGAAAGAGAGAGATAGAGAGAGAGAGGGAGGCTGAGTAAATTACGAATAGTTGTGCGCGCAGGACCTCGAAGAAGCCCATCGGCGAACGTATAACGATCCGTCGATAGTGAGCGCGCGCGCGCGTGGCTTTAATTGCTTTTTATCGAAATCACGACACGGGAGATACGCGAGCTCTATCTCCCTCTCTCTCTCTCTTTCTCTCTCTTTCTTGCCGGCATTGACCCCTGCGAGGCTCTCCGCAGCTCGCGGCCCGCAGCAGCTCCACGGGCAGATCGCAGGTGATCTCTCCTCGATTCGCGAACGCCAACCAAAGGCGCTTATAAATTATGTTAACGTACTGGAACACCTGACGGATTTTACGGTACTTACACGGAATTCCCGAACTCATTAAATCTATGCGTTTTATGTGTATGGGTCGCCCGCTGCGTGCATGTGCGCGCACGTGACTGCACTGTGTGCACTTACGGAGTGAGAGAGAGAGAGAGAGAGAACGTGATTTATCCACTATTTGTTGCTGGACTTACTTACGTGTATGTATTTACGTGTAGACCAACGGCAACGGTTATAAATTTTTTCGCGCTGTTTGCTAACTACTTGCGCTGCACGTGTATTCCAAATTTTCACAAGGAAGCGCGTGTGTAAAGCATGAACGGTCCGGCGTGACTTCATAATTTATATAATCTCATAAGTAACGAAATAATTTTTCAGCCTGTATGTCTGCAATTTTATACATGATTGCAGGCATATTACATGTAAAACGATTTTAGGTTTAAATTTATTTAAACGTTTTTATTATTAAGCATATATTATAGTATAGTTGTCACTTTAAATAATACCTTCATAGCCATCATTTTATTATAATACATGTACCGGAAGAACGACTTAAGTCCACTTTTTTCAATTTCAGGTGTACACTAGATTTCACCATTATAAGTAGCCTCCTTTCACGTGGAAGTGGTAAAAATTGCCGTAGCTTAGCTATCATAGCCAAAAATAGCACATTACATAACGACTTAAGTCCATTTAATAAAATCTTTGACCGACATACGACTTGTACATCCGTATGTGGATCGATCAGAGCGTGAATCAGTGATTTTATTTAATTCTAGTACGTAAATAAATTTTATTATATAAACTATAGTGTATACACATAAAACCATATGTGGTTGTCAAAAAATAATTCAGATGATTCCCGAAAAAAAGACTTAAGTCCACTTTTGTTTAATATTGGGTTAATTTACGTTAGATTTCATTATTATAAATACCCCTTTTTCTCGTTAAAATAACAAAATTTGCCATACAAAGATTATCTATACATGTAGTCCAAAACTACATAATACATAATGATTTAAGTCGATTTAATAAAATCTTTGCTTAAAATACGACTTAAATTCATCTCTACATGAATCAGAGCGCTTATAGTTGATTTTATTTTCTTTATGTTAATCCATTTTACTACGCGGTATATACTTAAATAGCATTTGCTTTTCATAATGTTTGAACTGTTTGTATTAGTTACTTATATATCGCAATCGTCGGTCAGCTATACTTTTATTTTGCATAAGTTTTTGCTGATGGTTTTATGCAAAAAAAGAATTTATACGATAATAAACACTTACACGCCAGCCAATACAAGGTATTCAAATTGTGCTTATTGCAACTCGCTACGACAGTCGCCCGCGTATTTTCTAGTGGTTAAGGGGTGGGGGTGGGGGAGGAGAGAGAGTTAAAAATTTTTTTTTACATACTATTACTGATAGATATAATGTTGCAGTATATTTTTAATCATGTATAAAAAAATCTAATTTAAAAAGAATCCCATACCGAAGTCCACATTTCCCGGAAAAACAACTTAACTCAACTCTTTTGTAAAGTTACTCGAAAAAGAAATAGTATTTCTTACGTGTAATTACTATAATTAGAGTAATATTTGACACTTTATTTAACAAATATAATTTGGCTGCATATCTCTTATGTTTCGATCTGGCATATCAGTGTAAATATTAAAACATTAATATCTCGAAAACGCGAAAAATGGGTTTAAGTCGTTTTTCCGGTTTGCCACAGATATATACTCTGCAAACAATAATATTAAATTATTTACCAACTCTTAACATTTTTTTCATAAATTAGGTATTACATATTCATACTTCGGTAATACATATTCTGATTTTTTATAATAAAACGAATAAATAAAGAAGAAAAACTTTTCATATTATTGACTCATTGATTTCTTGATTCATACAAGATAATTAATCAATTTATATCACAAACATCGAGTTTCTATTTACTTTGTAATATTTACAAAAAATTCTATATACTATAATCACAAAAATTGATATATGAAGTATTAAATCAGATGAATATCAGAATACATATATATTATAGTGTTAATAACGAGAGGAGATGAGAAACATTTTAGTATCATAATTTTATCTGATTATAGTAAAGTTCGATTGATTAAATGTTCTTATCCGTTTGTTGTTTATTAATGCCATTTTGAATTATTAAAATGAGCATTTCATGTAAATTAAATTCTAATCACTTTTGCAAGTATATAGTAAGAAAGATAATTAAATTTACGTGTGAGGTCAATCAATAACGTTCCAAATTACAATTAAAACTTATTTTAAATTATGCCAAAATTTTGTATTAATTCTATGAACGACCAAATATAAAGTGTATAAGGCCACACTAAAATTATTTAAATAGAGATAAAAGCTGTTGAATGTAATCGTAAGTATGTCAGTATCTGAAGTGTTCAAGTGCATGGAATTCTATCTCACTGACAAGTGAGTAAAATTGGCCAACAAGGGATCGTTAACCTGAAATGTAATTAAACCCGAACATCCGATAATAATCGTCATAAAGATAATCGTGGCGAAATTGCGAAGCAGGTATGTACTTATAAGCACTCTTGCTCTTTTTTACAACCCATTATCTCGATTTGTTTCCGCAATCACGACCTGGATTCATCATATTATTCAAAATTAGATTGCTATTACACCTGGTTCGTATACCTATGAAGTGTTTTATAATTACATTTCAATTCTGGTTCTTCCGGAGATACAAGCTCAAGAATATATAAATATTTCGAAGCAAATATTTCTTAAATTATTTTTTAGAAATCATTTAAAAAATTTTTTGTTTCACGTTAAACTACATGACTTTTCCCGTACCATGAACTACGATCTTTTGAAAATATTGAAAATTAAAAAAATAGCTGCGTTTTGAAAAAAATTTTCCTGCTGCCATTTGTTTAATTTTCAATATTTTCAAAAGATCGTAGTTCATGGTACGGGGAAAGTCATCTAGTTTAACGTGAAACAAAAATTTTTCAGATACTGGCATTCTGAGGACCTCTACAACTGCAGCGGATTTACAACTTCATTTTTGGATGACTCGACGTCGGAGCGTATAACTCGGCATACAGTAGATATTTTTTCATGTGTATTAACTTGTCGATGGTATCTGAATATATCCTCAAAATTTTAAAATATTTGACTGCATGGTTTTTTTATGAGTCCCGAAAAATCACCTCTATTTTCCGCCCGAGAAACTAGACTAGCGCTCTTTAAATTCAGTAGTTTTCCATGCATTTTTGTCATCATTTTTGATTGTTCATAACTTTGCAACACAATAATTATTTTTATATGAAACAAAGCTTAAATTAAAGCTCTTTTAGTAAAATTTGTTATCTTATTACATCATTTGTAAAAAGTGGTAGCTATACTTTGTATCATTACTCTGCAAGTTATTTAATTTGCAGATTAACGATACGAAGTGTAGCTACCACTTTTTACTGAAATAATGCGTATTTTGAACACAAACGGTCATATCTTGTCCCCAAGGGCCTATGAAACGAAACTATGGAAGCTAGGCTTCATTTTTAGGTAGCAGATAGCACCTGCAAAACTTCATCAAAATCCGTGACCTGGAGGTGTGACACTCTCCTTGTTAGTATCATTCGGAAGTTATTTTATTAGGTATACAATAAACATAACTAAAGTATAACAATTTATTGAAAAAAATATTAATTTATTAATATATATTTAGATTATCATAATTTAAGATCCATGGTTTCATAATAGTTTTGATAGATCGTTTAAAAGGTATAAAAGCAATTAATTATAATAATATGAAATAAACTAGCGTCTGCTATAAAAGACTAAAATAACATTTATGACAGGTATAAAAAGTAGAAACGTTAAGCAAGGTTTTAATGATAATTCAATTACGACTAAAAAGTTGATATGATGTCACGCTAGAAAATTGCGCAAAATTACTTTTATAATTCGCGCAATGAAATATTGACAATTACTTTAAAACGCCGACTTATTTATATTCATTCTTAAATCTAAAGGCAAATTGAATAAGCATACAAATTTCATTCCAAAAGTAGGACTCCCTTTTGCATACTTGGGTCTTTCCAAAGCATAAACACCCCTCTAAAGATCAAGATATTTCACACACTTTAAAACTACTTATTTATAAATAATTTGCATTGGAATTGGCGATCCGGTAGTTTGTGCAAGTCGCGCGCGCATGGCGGACGGCTCATACCGGCGCATTTAATACACCTTTTGAGCCGCGCGTCAATTGCTCTCATGCACACACACTCATGCGCGAGTGTACACGCGTATATAATATTCATACAATAACCTTCGCGCCCGTCGATAGTAAATCAGCGTTAAATCAGCAGATTAACATCAAGCGTTAAACATCCTCTTGAATATATTCGGCGCGGGAGTCGAAGTTGGAGGTGCGCGCTGCGCGTTCGTTCGTTCGTTCGGTGGCCGGCGGCAACGACGACGACGCGACGCCACACAGCGTCGACCCCTCGTGTCCACACATATATATATATATATACGCGGCGCCGCGCGGTAGCCGAGCTTCCATATACAGCGCACGCGGATTAATGAAAACTGGTATTATAACGCGCGTACGTATATATGCACGTATGCTGCGTAATTTCTCGAGATCCAAGCCAAAGTCCCCCTGTCCCGCCCGGCTTCGTCAGCTTCGCGCCTCTCCTCTTTTAATACATGCGCGGAAAAATACGAGAGAAACGAGAGAGAAAAGAGAGAGAGAGAGAAAGAGAGAGAGAGAGTCGCGCTTATATTAATTCTCCGCAGACACGCGCCCCGGCCTTCCCTCGAGCGTTCATAGTGTACGCTATAGTGTGCTGAAAGAGAGAGAGAAAGAGAGAGGAGAGGAGAAACCCTTGTTTGCTCCGACGAATGCGATAATAAATCTCGTTTTTAGATTTTAATGAAGTTTTGCAAATATTTGCAAAGGATGAATTTCTTTCTTTTTTCGCCCATTTCTTATATACTTTTACTCTGAACTGGAATTTTCTTTTAAGTTTCATACAACGTTCAATTTTGCTGTAAATAATAGTCTTGAAGTTTAAATAAATATTGAATTATCATTATATCTATAGCTATATTTAATAGATTTTAGTATTTGAAATGTATTTTACATATATATATATATATATATAAAATTTATTTTTTATATACATATGTAAAATACATTACAAATACTAAAATCTCTTAAATATAGCTATATATATATATATTAGTAATTCTCTGGGAAGTCGAGATTAAAAAGAAATTTCTTTTCTATTTTTTCGTTAAAATTGTTGCTCTTGGTATGTGAATTTTTTCAGATTTTTTGAAACCCTTAGGTTTAAAGTTCATCAAGGATAAATATGAGTATGTAGTCACTTTTCATTTTTTGGCAAATTTCAACCTCCATTTATTCAACAAAATAAGATCCGTTAAAATATGGCAATATAGGAAGTTTTAGAAAATTTTCTGAAGTTTTCATAAAAATGGTTCCAAAACATTTTAATGTTCCTTTCGATTAATTAAACTCATTTTAAAACTCAAAATCCTGAAAAAAGTGGTTTTGATCATTCGAAACATTACACCAAAAATCATGAAGATAGCTTTTTCCAGTACAAAAGTGGCTGCCATAGTCGTAAAATGGCAGAAGTGCAATATTCATATAAAAGAATCAAAATAACATGAAATATTGTTAAAAAAATGATTAAAATTCACATTTTGGCAATAAAGTCATATTTAGCTTGAAACCACTTTAAATATATGGGCAAAAATCAAAAGTTAATGAAAAAAGAGAGGTAGAAAGGCAGTAGCAATGAAAATTGAAGTAACATTCAGACCAAAATGAATTAAAAAGGAAAAAGAGAATTCTACAGCTAAAATCAAATTTTCTTTCTTTATAAAGTATTTTTAAAAAGTTGATAATCTGAATTAAGTATTAATTAATAACGAAAAATAAAGGTTTGAGTTTTTGAAAAAGTATCTCCCCGTATGACCACCTAATGTTTATAGATTTTTGCTCCAAATACTCACAAAAAAGTTATAAAATAGTATGTTGTTTAAATCTATTTTATAGTTTAAATCATATCATATATGAAATAATTAGTATTTAATTACCTTATATACTGGACATGTATTTAACCCTCGGGAAATAACTTTTGACACGGAAATTAACGACTTTTTCATTATTCTCGCGAGAATCTTCGGAGTTATGCTTTAAAATCAAGAACCTCCGATAATATTTAATAGAACTATAATATGCATAGAATCCAGCATATAAAGTACTGCTATCTAGCGGTATGAGCCCATTAGCTACGTAGGGTCATACTGGGAACTCTCCCCTATTACTGCGAATACTTTATAAATAACGTTAATAAATAAAATAATTTTAATACAATAAAAGTGATTATTATGAGCCACCTTATAAAATATCGGCTTTCAGATGTAATGATCAATGTGACCATCCACTGATCGAAGTGACAGGTATCACGAACGATTTGACCTCACCCAAATGACGGACCCCATCAAAACAATTTTTGTATTGATAGTAATAAAACGAAATTATATAGTAGTTATAGAAGTTTTATAATTTTTTCTTGTTACTAATATATTTAATTACACAAACAAATAGTTAGTTTAACGTAAAAAATATTACACATAAAAATATTAATGATTTTCTTTAAGTGATCGGAATGACCCCGCACTACCCTATATATATCTACAAATTTTAAGTTTCGATGTTCTATATTAAGGATAAAAGAGGATGCCTACGGATGACCTATTTCGGCTCCCTGGTAAAACATTGAGAGCGAACCTATTAACCTATACAACTGATATAAGTAAGAAGGGTTCATAAAATCTTAAGCATTTAAGAAACATGTATTTCTATATAATGTGAAAAGCATAAAAAAGAATTAATTCTCTTCGATTTTACTACTGAATGTCTGATAAAATCTTGATTTTTTCACTTATATTGTCGGATTTAACCCTCTTTTTTTAGTTTCCCTTCCCTTCCCCAGATCAAATTTTTTTATGTCTATATTTTGACAAACTGTAAACTATAGTGTCAGCTTTCTACGTCCCCCCGCGTCTCCCGACTTATTACGCATCCGTGGGCATACTCCTTTAATCCTATATATTTATTATATTTATTATATACTTCTATATAATATAAGCATCGAGGCATTTATTCAATTCGAATTTTATTGGATTTTGTATTTAAATAGATCGGAAGTCTAAATTTTGCTGCAGAAATATAAAGCATTTAAAACAAATTTTATTAAATTTGAAACTTATAAAATTGAAGGAATGTCTTAGATTTATGTTCTAACCTGGTATCCAAAATTTTCCATATTATATTTACTATCAGTCGTTTTATGTTATATTTCTTGTAAATATTATAAGTAGAAGATTTTCTATTTTACGTAAATATTTATTTTAATGTTTTATTCAAATAAGTCATTTTATAATAAATAAATAAATATCTACATATTATTTAAAAACATTATTCAAATTATTATACGAAATTAATTTCTAAATAATATTTTACAATTCGTTCACCTAATAGGTTATGATAAAATCAGTAGCAAATTTAAAATCAGTAATGATATTAATTAACAATTTAAGTATGTAGCGTTATATAGAAAATAAAATATTTTTCACATAGATTTTAGCGAAACTAGCGCCGCTAGTGACGCTCATCGCTACTACTTTCAAAAGACATATTGAAGGACTCTTGCTAACAATTACGTTCGGTCTCTTAGTTCTAAGCTCCATGTGCGCAATATTGAAATTGCTATAACCTCAACAAAATGAGCTTTTGTTGACACAATAATAATGTATTTGAAAATGTAATTTTAGTTAGCATGAAGATATTTCTTGTAAAGGATAAAAATATATAATAGATATAAAACTATGCTACGTCTAAAAGGAATAAGATAAACTGTACGGAACGCGGTCGTAGTCGCTAGTAGCTTCTAAAAAACTGTTTTACAAAATATGCTGTTAAAAGCACATATATACTACTTAAAGCTCACTTATATGTATTTATGTGTGAAGTTTTACATACACTTTCTTAAAAAATTTGTATTAATTTTTTTTTATTTCTACCTATGAAGCTCATTACACAAAAAATTCCTAGCTGTATAACCTACCCGAAGTATTCTAAACGTGCAAATTAATCGAGATATTCTCTCCACGTATACTAAATAAACAGATAAAGTCATTTACGCACGGCGGCAAAGCGCAGCGAACTCTCCCATAAAATCTATCACCCTATATCACATCAGAAAGAAAAAAAGGATCACCGCCGCGATAAACATTATCCAGCAGCAGCGTCCTGCGTACATCACCATCAGTTGCACCGGCACTTTCTCAGCGACGATCCCCCATACTCCTATATATAACATAATCGAATCGCGCAATACAACACGCCGCGCGGATGCATCGCCTCGCGCGCGAACATAAAACCCCGACGGCCACCTCGTATACCCATGTATATAAGTCTGCATCACAAGCGCGCGCGCGCGTGTGCAAGTTCGTCCATAAAGCGCAGCATCGTTCGTTAGCCTAATCGTCTTCATTACGCGAAATTAATATGCAAATACGGCGGAAGAGCGGCGCTTATTTATGGCGGTATCGCCGCTGCCGCGCTGAACTGCCGTGCTACTGCGCACCGAATGTAACGCAAGCAGCACGACGACGACGACGACGGGGACATCGTCGCGGTACCTACACGCCGTGTCACCCAATTAATTATCCCTTCGCTCAACGCTCGGAGCAGCGCTTATTAGCGGCGCGCGCTCTCGCACCCTTGTATATATATATATATATATATATACGCCGCGGTGTCGGGGATTTATTTTTCCTCGATCCGGCGAGCCGTTATAAGCAGGCATACGTATAGGTATATAAGATTTTATGTGCGCGGCATGTTTGTACACAGACTGTGTTTTGCTACTAGAATTTTCCAATTTCCGCAAATTCAGAAGCAAATGGTGGGGAGCGATAGAGATGGATATTACGGTCAGGGGGACAGAAATTGGAATTGCACACACTTGTAAGTGGAGAGTGGTGGAGAAGTATTGGGTGACAAAGAGCTGTAGAACTAATATAGGGCAAAGTTGGACAATGATAAAGCGAAGGTTGTGAAATTAGAAGTTGGGGGAGAGCGAGTAGATAGATAGAGAAAATACAGTTGATGTGGTTGAGACCTACTTTGTCGGAATAATTATAATAGTTTACAGTGAATATATTTTTCTATGTAAATATTTTACGCTATTTTAATGAAATAATTTATTACAAAGTCCTTCAATAATATAAATAAATTAAAGAACAATCCCAAACTTAGTAAGCAAGCTAAACAAAATAATTAAAAAATTGATAAAAATACACGAGGACCTAACGAATCATTTAATAACAAAAGAGAAACAATATCTATTTCTAATAAAAAAGTATGTTCTATATAATAAAATAGATTTCACATAAGTGCTTGTAGCAATTTTTTTAGATTTATTTATCATTTAAAAAGTTATAGTTGAATACATAATCATAATCAGTGTTACAAAAATTTGGTGCGTTTTAATCATTTGAATGATAACGTAGCTTTCAAAGCAGAAAAATATAATCCCCAAAAAATAAGGGAAAACCATATACAGGCAGAAATCAAAGGCTATAGAGGATAAAGAAAGAGTGAGAGAACGCGAGCATGAGGGAGGACTCCGCTCCGCGCAGCGAAATAGAGGAAAAAGACGAAATTAGGGGCGTGCAGCATAGCAATCCCCTCGTTAACGAGGGGCTCGTTTCGGGCATTTAATTAACCGACGGTCGTCGTCGTCGGTAAGGCCGACAACTGCCGTCGGAAGTATACTTATACAAACACTCGTTGTGTGCGTACCCCACATATCGCGCATAATGCTCGCACTGCGCAAGCAGGCCCCTCTCCTCAAGTAAATATTACACATACGCACAGGCGCCAGCCGGGAGGGCGAAAAGTAACAAACTACCTTGCGCTCGCTTGCGCTTACATATTATTTTAAGCGCACGGTTCTGCGCTGCGAACAGACGAAAAAATTCGTAACTCCCGACGCTATGCACGTTATGTACATTATATCTATATAGAAGCCGACTACTCGCGTTCAATGTGCGAAAAAGAGAGAGACAGAGATTAGAAAAGTTCGCTGCGGAGTGGCGGAAAATTTACTCGACAACTTTCGATAAGCAGGCGCCTGACACGATGTCGCCGTTGCCATTGTCGTCCTCGCGCTGCAGCTCGCGAGCTTATGTGTGTGTGTATAGTTGCAGCACCGTTGCGCGACGAGAAACCTTGCGCGCGTTGCGTTACTTTCGACATATGCGCATGTTTAACCGTAGGAAAAAGCTATGCCAATGCGATGTACGGTACATCAGCGTGCGTAAGTTTCGCGGGTATTAGCATTTTTGACGGGAGTAGCAATATTTTAGCCAGAAGCTATGAATAATCGCGAAAAATCCGTCGCTCAATGGGTATTTATTATTTAACACTCGCTGGTTAAGTTGCGACGAGTGTAAAGCTTGGGAATGCGGTAGAAACTGATGCTTTATTGGTTTTTCGAAAAATTATTTGCTCAAATTGTCGTGGGTAGCCGATGAATTTGTTATGTATTTGCTAGTTCTAAGCTGATTATCCGTAATGCTATACGTATTTCAGAGACTTGGGGTGAAATTTATGCAGTACAGACGCGTAATTAAATATTTATTGATGAATTTATTCCAAGTGTCTGATAATCCGGAAGCCACTAGTAAATTATTTCTAGCGGAAATCTCAGAGTCAGAAAATTATGCAAATATCTTGTTAGCTAATTCAAATTACAATCCGCATTGATGTATTGCCAAAAGTCGTAAATATGTTCTGCTTAGTTCTCTAATTCTTTGGATTTGAATAAATCTTAAATCCTTTTATTAGCTTCTAAATTGTTTACCGTTGAAGCAGAGAGGGAAGCGTTATAACTTTTGTACCAAATAGAATATCCATTTCACTGAATGAACATCTATTTCAAGCTTATAATACTCTCAAGCAAGCTACATTATTTAGCTTATCTTATTTATACACTTTCAGCACAGCGTTTCTCTGAATTCAGCAAAATCCATAAAAAGTACAACAAAACACGCAGGGAGAATGTTTGAGGAAGAGATAGAGCAGCAGTAAAATAATCAAAAAAGAGAAAAAGAATCGAAGGGAGCTCAGCAGCAGCAGCAGCAGCAGTGCGTTATTGCTCGTAACAGGGAGCAGGACTCGACAGTCGCGACTCTTGCTTGCGCAAAAAGAAAACGTCCGAAGTCAAGGAGCAACAGCAGCAGAAGCAACGAACGCACGAGCTGCAGTCAGCAGAGCGCGCGCATGCATGATATAGCCCCGGACACTTACGCACATATACACGAAGGGAGATCCATTGATAGTGTCCCGTGCCTGTTCTCGCGTCGGTGTTAGCTGCGCGCGCGGCTCCGCTCGTCCGATCCTCGTAGTACGTGGATGTTAACCAGTCCGAGAGAGGACGAGCTGCACTCCGCAAGCTGTACGCTGCAACCGCGCGAGGGCTCCGGAATAAGATAGAAACAAACAGGGGGAGGGGGGGGGGGGGAAGGAATATACGCATGTGTGCAGCTATAGCTGTTGTGCAGCACGAATGTATTGGGGTATTTTGCATAGGTGCTGGTTTTGAAAGTTTAATTGTACGTTATTATATAGGTTCGTTTTTAAATAAATGCAAAAATCTTTGCTTTTTATAAGATAAAGGTATAAAACTACGATGTAAATTTAAAGTATTTTAGTTATAAAATCAAATTTTACTATATGAAATTTCTGATTTCTATTTATATATTGTATACGTATACATTATAATGAACATAAACTTTTCAGGAAAGCTCTTCAAATTATTTTTGATTATGGATATTTGAAATATCATATATTTCTACTTTACTAATAAGGTGGGTGCAGGTAATATGGCCATGAAAGTCAAATGACCACCTATAAGAGATCTCGCTTTATGAGATATTCTACAGACTGCTATAACTCCTACAGTATGTGTGTTATATTATAAGATTATTGTGAGGCAAGTAGACCCCGCTGCTGGCGCCCTATAGTTACAAGATCGTGACATATTTACGCGCGAACGTATCAAAACGAGCGGAAAAAATCGTACGATACATGGATTAGTTTTTGCCATAGACTGCATTTTCGATGCAAAAATTGCAACTTTCATTGACCCTTATCGGTTGGTAAAATGGCCATACGGGTGCATTGCAAGACAAAAGGCAATCAACGCAGTTAGAAATGGTGGTTGCTCTTTTTAAATTCCTAGGCATACTAATTTCTAAAATATCGACATTAAGGTTTAAGTTACGACACCATGTGCTTAAGGGGGCAGGCCTGGGTTAAACCGAAAAAAAATATACTTTTTTCACTAATCCAGCAAACTTTTTATGTTTATCCTTAGTAATATTTTACGTTTTATCGTTGTAAAGCCTCAAAATCTTGATCCTACACGTCACAATAAATCACTATTTTCAATACCATATTTATTAAAGTTACTGTGTTCCTCACACCATTGCAGATGACATGATGACAACATTTTCTTTTCGACGGTGATTCGTCTTCTTTTGACATGTAGTACAAAAAGAACAAAGCACTTTTTCGTTAAAATTTTTTTTATTTCTTTTTGGGAGACCTAACCAATTTTTTGAATATTTTTTAATTTATTTTATTTTTAAATCGGTTAAATGTCCGAAAAAAAATAATAAATAATATTTTAACGAAAAAGTGATTCGCTCTTTTTGTAATACATTTCAAAGGGAGTCGAATAACCTCCGAAAAAAATTGTTTCGTTCATCATGTCACTTGCAATCGTGTGAGGAATGACTAGTAAAAAAAATTGCTTTTTGAGATTAACCCAGGCCTGACTCCTTAAATAACATTGAATTGGAGTTTCTGCTATGCTTGTCTTGATTTTCTGAATCACTCACTAAACCATTAAAACTGATAGATGGCTAGTTTACCAACACTGTTGATAGACTGACCAATTTTTAACTTTTTACAACATCTTCAATTATAATTCAAAGAATGAACTTTTTTGCAAAACCACCTATGAGGTATTACAGATAAAGGTTCAAACCCCGATATATATATTTACTGAAAATCGAAAGTTTCTCAAGGTGGTCGTATTACCTGCACCCACCTTACATCAACATTTTTTAAGTGCGTAGATTAGCATTACTAAAAAAAATATTAAATATCATTTTTGATCAGTTCGTATTAAACGTTTGATTGATCCATCATGCCTACATGATTTAATCATAATATATTTTATTTTAATACAAAACATATAAAAATAATAGCAAACAAATTATAAAAACAAATAATAGAAGTGAAGAGAATGGATAGCAGTATGCATAGCTGCGTATACGTATAAGGAAATGCGCAGAAGTGAGTGGTGGTAGAGGAGGAGGACGTATTCAGTTAAAGTGCAGGGCCTCGTGATCCTCTCCTCATTCTCCTTCTCTGCGCAACTTCCATATCGCGCAATTAATCTTTTTATTAATTATCGACGAGCTAGCGCTGACCTCGTTAACCCGGCGTGGAAGAGCGAAGCGCGGAAGTGCTCGACAGGCTATATCCCCGCGCTCGAACCGATACAAGCCTTTGCGCACGCCCGTCCGTTGCTTCAAAGAGAAATGCTGCACATCTCTTTTTCTCTTTCTTTTCTCCTTCTCTCTCTCTCTCTCTCTCTCTCTCTCTCTCTCTCTCTCTCTCTCTCTTTATTTTTGCTGAAGCACAAGCTAGCCAAGTTGCAAGCCGAGGATGCGTGCAGCGCGCGGAAAGGGGTCGAAGACACGGCCCAGCGGCAGCAGCGGCGGGTCCGTCCCATCGTGCCGAGGTGTTGCGCGCGCGCGCGCGGCTTCTTTTGCGACCCTTTAATTGAATCATTAATCAACGATTATTGAGCTTTTAATCATTGGGTGGGGCTGTCGACAATGCGGCTCGCTTCACCCGCTCAGGTGCATCCCGCGCATGCCCGGTGCATTCCGATTGATTTTCGAAGATTCTTATCTCGATCGAATTTCGCTCGTGTCTTACGCGTTGTCGTGAAAATATGATATACGGCACTATTGATATTATTGCTTTTGCTTTCTCAAAGAGAAAGCTTCGTAATGATGAAAATTTATGGATCAGAGATTTTGATAAATTTATATGTTCTCACGGTTCCTAAATCAGAGAAATATAGGCTTCAAAAAATCCCTATTTGAACGTATGTGTGTATAATACCTAAGCGTGCGTACGCGTGTAACTAAATTTTGCGTTTAACGTAACTCTTGAAAAAATATATATGACACGTTAACATTTTGCAGGTATATTTAGTATGTTTCAATATATAAAACTGATGTGATTTTGGAGCAATTCGATTATAGACTTACTCTGATAATATACAAAATCCATTACTGCGCATTTCTTAAATCTAGTACTTAAAACTATTCTTAATTACTTTTCAAGACAAAAACGTAGTTTTAAATAATAAATTTACTTTTTTAAAAAAAATGGGTTTATTAACGAAACAACTTTAATTTTGTTAATGCTTCGTACTGCAGATATGTGAAAAGTAAGCACCCCCTTTAAGAACGCTTGATTACCGTTTAATATTTTTCTTCTAAGACTATTCTGAATAAATTTTCCGAAAAGAAATACGATATTGAATAAAAGATGTCCACGTTTTCAAGAAGTAGCTATTTTAATAAATTGAAAGTAATTCTTTTAAAAATACAATAATATTATTAGATATAAGGTGTAGATTGTTCTAGTTTTAAGATTTTCTCAAAATGGAAATACTGAAACGCTTGTATCTTGTAAGTTATATTTGGTATTACTTTATACAGTGTCATTTGCCATTATAAGAGTCTCTTCCTCGAGTTTCCAAGGCTATTCTTTGAGAAAACATTCTACTAAAGTAGTTAGTAGCGATTTTAATTAAATGATAAGCAATCAGTATTTATTAAAGGTAAAAAATAGAAAGAATCATGACCTGCATTTAAAATAAGAATTTATGAATTAATTTATTATTGTCATTTTATTTCGAAATTTGTTACAATACTGACGTATATTTAATAAACCGCATTAACATCATTATCTGTATCGAGGTATTCCGGAACGTATTTATTTTTAAGGTATAGATTAAGAATAATTAAATTAGGATAAGTAATGAATATACATAAACAATATTTAAGTTAGAAACTATCGATGCTATAAATGATACGAAAAGCTTTATTTTGTAAACTATATTGGTTCGGTAATTTCTAATTCTTAATATATATATATATATATATATATATATATATATATTAGGGTGGAGCGAAAATTTTGCTTAATCGAAAAAATTGCGTAACCCCCCCAGAAAGTTAGTATGAGGTGTCAATATGAACACCCTAAAATTTCATTAAGATTGGTTAAGGTTTCACGGTTGCACCGAGCCGTTAAAGTTAATTATGTTTAATATCTAGCTGAAGCGGGCGGGAAAAGATCGTTACCTGCTAACCCAGCATCCTGCAAAGCGTACTAAAATTACAAATGCTCTACGATGACAAAGGAATGTCTCTGGAGTATAGCAAGTTCGATCAAAAGCTTTCTTTGAGGTTAGAAAAATCGAAAATGTCCTGATTACGGACTTTTTAGGAGTTTATCGGCTTTCACTCATTCCAGCATTGTGCCATACCGATCAGAAAATTTGACTGCACTCTGTGATGAACGTAGAATGAGCTTAGCATATAGCGGACGTGATTCAAAGCTTGCTTTGAGGTTAGAAAAATCGAAAATGTCCTGATTACGGACATTTTAGGAGTTTATCGGCTTTTACTCACTCCAGCATTGTGCCATACCGACCAGAAAAATTGACTGCACTCTACGATGAACGTCAAATGTACTTAGCATATAGCGGACGTGATTTAAAGCTTGCTTGAAAGCGATTTGCTTGACATAGTAGATGTGATTCAAAGCTTGTCTGGAGGTCAAAAAAATTAAATATTTTTCGTATCATCAACTTTTTAGCAGTGAAATTATTATTGCTTATTCTAGCATCATGCTATGTCAGTCATAAAACTTTTTTGGAGTCTACGGACAATGGACAAGCAGAGGTTATTTGGATTGGACAGAGAAATTTCAAGCACAGCCTTAACTGATCCGCCACCTCTGGTCTCTCAGCTTTACTCTTTTGCAGAAAGGCAGGACAGTAGCAGACATAATGTTCTTTTTAGCAGACCACGCAACTCGGCTTCTTAGTAGAATCCCTCCCTTACGAGGATTCACTTCTTAGGTTTACTGAAACAAATTACCTATAAGAACTCTTGTTTTATTGAGAGCTCAGCTTGGTCATAAAGGGCTACAAGGTTGATGAATTTATGCAGTGAGTAGCATCCAAGATCTTGTAGGCTGTAACCCACAGGTTCAAAATCACCTAAAGATAATAATTGTTCACAAAACTAAAAAAAATTTTGATTGGGCGTGTTTCAGATAAAATTTTGAAGAGACTCACGAAGCCTGATTCAGAAAATAAACCATATACCTAAAAACATAAATCTATAAGCCCATAAAACCTAAATCTATAAATCGTGAACCCTTAACCAATAAACCCTACACCCAAAAATTTATAAATTCTGAATCCACAAGCCGTAAACCCCTATACCTAAATCTATAATCTCTATGCCTATAAACTTAAACCCCGTAAATCCTAAACCAAGAAATCCAATAATCTTAAATACATAAACCTGTTATGAACCCGTATACCTGTAAAAGTTGAATCACTAAATTGTAAATCCACAAACCCTAAACCAATAATACCTAAACTCGCAAATACTCGAAGAAAATTCCTACTCATAAACCTAAATAAATAAATAATAAACAGTAAATAAGTTACAGTTAATGGGTTCAGGGTCAATGGCTTTAGGGTTTAGGATTATTTATGGGGTTACGGTTTATTGGTTTACGCCTCATTAATTTACGGTTTATGAGTCTATTAGTTTATTCGTCTGGGGTTAGAATGTTTAGGTTTTATGGGATAGGAATTTAATGGTTAACAGTTAAACGGTTCATTGGCTTACGTTTTATGGGATAAGAGTTTAAGGGTTCATGGGTCTAACGATTTATTGGCTCATCAGAGTTATAGGTTTCCCATTAATAAGTTCATAGGTTTATAAGGTTGTGGGTTTACGGTTAATTTATGCTATATAGGATACAATTTTATGGGCTTTAGGTTTATGCGTTTAGGATTTACTGGTGTATGGGTTTGTGATTTTTAGAGTTTTTACGGGATCATAGGTTTATGTTTTATGGGTTTCCGGGCTTACGGTTTGTGGGTTTAAGGTTTATTTGTTTAGGATTTATGGGTTAACGGTTTTAGGGTTTCCTAATTATGGGTTTAGACTTTATGGGATCAGAGTTTATGGGCTTACGGTTTAGGGTTTTTGTGTTTAGGGTTTATGGATTTATGGGTAATAAATAGGTTTACCGTTTATAGGTTTACGGTTTGTGACTTTATGAGATTACGGATTATGAGTTCAGAGTTTCTGGTTTTGCGGTTTATAGGTTAAAAGTTTATTGGTTTATGGTTTATTGGTTCATGAGTTAATTGGTCTAGGGTTCAAATGTTTAGGTGTTATGGAGTTGGAGTTTTAGGGGTAAGAGTTTAAGAGTTAATGGGTTTACGTTTTGTGGAATAAGATTTTAACATTTTATGGGCTTAGGATTATGGGTTTAGGATTTATGAGTTTAGGGTTTATAATATTATGGGTTTAGGATTGAAGTGCTTATTTAATGGGTTCATGGGTTTGTGAGTTGAGGGTTTTTATGAGATCATGGGTTTATAGATTTATGGTTTGTGGGTTTAGAGTCAGGTTTATGGGTTTAGGGTTTATGTATTTATGAACTTAGGGTTTAGGGTTCATGTGTGTAGGGTTGATGGTTTATGGATAAATGGTTCATGTTTTAACGGTTTATGGGCTTAGGGTTTATGTGTTTAGGGTTTATGGGCTTAGGATTTACGAGGTCAGGGTTTATGTGTTTAGGGTGAATGGGTTTACGGTCTATGGGTTTAGGATTTATAGATTACGGGATTATCGATTTAGGGTTTATGGATTATTCGATTATGGTTTTCGGATTTATGGGTTTTTAATTTTTGCGGTTCATGGATTAAGGGTTTATGAATGTATTGATCTAGGTTCATGGCTTTAGAATTTAAGAGTTTACAATTTTTGGGTTTATGCATATACGGTTAATGAGGTGATTGGTTTAGGATTTGTATAGGTTACGGTTATATGGGTTTAGAGCTCTCTCTCTCCCTGTCAACCTTCCTCCCACCCTCCCGACGTCTCTCTCTCTCTCTCTCTCTCACACTTACTCCGGCGCTCGGTTCAGGTACACTAAGGTACCACTAATTATTTGCTCTTGTAAAATTGTGGAATGTATTTGCACTTGCAACCACGAGCGTTAAGCCGTCGCGTTTCTACAGCGCGTAATCTGAAGGCTTTTGCGCTTTATTACGAATTCATATTTATTTGTTATACTTTTTAATACAAAAAATAGGAGTTGTTGAGCGATGTAAAAACGATCGAAGACCCTTAAATAAATACATAAATTTTAGTCAGTACGATTTACTATTAGCGTCATTTCCAACATAATTAGCGGTTTTGTATTTTTTCAAAAAAGTAGAAAGAAACTTTGATATAGAAGATTCTATATTCATAAATACTTGCACAATGTACATGACTAATTGACTAGTATATTATTTACAAATTTTTTATCTTATTACTAATATTTTCAATAACATAACTATTTTACAATTAAATATAACACATTGAATTTTATATTTGAAACTGAGCTTTGGTATCAAATTTTGGCATGATTTTTCTCCGTTTTAAAGTTGATTTTATGAACCCATCTCTAATTTCTTCATCACACACCTGCATGGACATTTCTGAAACTTCTTTTACACCCCTTTCCACAGCTTGAGTGTGGCAAGGAAACTTAAAAATGTCATCTGTCGGTAGGTGATTTTGTACATAAATAAATAGTTGATCTGCTGTCAGTTGTTTTGTTAGTGGTGGTTCTGTTATATTACTATCCCAATTTATCAAAAACTCATAGCTACTTGCATTAACATTGATTTTTGGTTTCTCAAACTTTCTCACAGATTCCTGAAAGTTCCTATCGGAACTCTTCTTTCGAATTTCTATAACTCTGTCATAAGCTTCTTTTCTAATTGACTGACGAACGTCAGCCATCATTGCCAATAAAATGTTTTCTGGGTGAGCAAAATAAGCATTATTGTGTATAGTGTTTTCAAACAAAGTTTTTAACGGAGGTGGCAAGTATCGTGATTTCTGAAGCATGTGTACTAAATGTTTTGGACCGTCAACACAATATTTGTATTTTTTAATGCGAAACCAACTTGAAACATACACCTTCATAATATATGTTACCACTGTTTTTAACTTTGCGTTTGGCATTTTTTGAGACACCCATAATCTTAAAAATCTGGAAGCTGTTGTTAACCATCGTGAAAGAGACATGTTACCAGGTTTAAGGCTGGCTAATTTTTTTGGACACGAACCTTTCGCTACTGCTTGAGCAATTTGATACAAATATTTTTGGTCAGAGCTTAATTCATCTTCATTTATTATTGGTATTTCTCCTTCAATCTTTTCAAAATTTATTATTGCCATTTTCTCGCATGTTCGAAGGGACTGATTTAATTCTCCACAGAACGTCTCGGGACCTTTTGCAACGCCGTAATGTTTCTCTATTACGTGTCTTAGAGGTAGCTCGTTAAGATGAAGTAAGCAAATGAACCAATGAAGAGGCTTCTGTAGACGGTTTTCGAGCAGAGTTATAATACCGTTGTTGCATCCTGTATTGACGACTGTTCCATCGCATCCCAAAGCAAATAATTTATCTGTAGGAGCATCTATTTTACTTAATTTACAGCAAATGACTTCACAGATTGCATTTGCTTGACCGGAAGTAGGTGAAACGTGACCAATATACTGAGAACCTGCTTCCTTTATTAAAGTAATATGTTCCTGTGTTACAATTCTTCGGTGATAAGTTTTAGATTTACTATCTTCATTATTCACTAATGTTTTATCTCTCTTGCCATCGAAATACAACCCCCAAACATTAGTGTCATCGAATACATCATTTTCAACATTCTTTATGCATTTTTTCCTTTCTCTTCTAATCTTACTTCGATCTATAACAAGATTATTATCAGGAATATTAATTTGAAAATGTTCTCTGAAGTCATATAGAGATGCAGATACTATCTCAGCAGCTGCACGATCAGATAATCTATGCCTATTAATTACGTGCGCAACATTCGGAAGTTTGACTCTGGATTGAGAACTTGTTTGTCTTACAGCAGCTGACAAATTATTTTCTATGCAAACATCAGTACATTCAGATTCTATTTGTTCATTGTTTTCGGATAGAGTACTTTCATGAGCCTGAATGATTCCAGTTATTGTACTTTTGCCACCATGAACAAGTTTTTTGCGACCTCTCTTTTGAGGTGTCTGAAGTTCCAGATCTACTTTAGAAAAATTATCAATTCCAATATCAGAGATTAATTGCAGTCTATTTGATCGTTGATCAGTTATAAAATTACGTCTATTGTCTGGCACATGATTCTCCTTAGGACAAGAACAAATACAAGAATCATCACATTTACAACGCGCTAAATCAAAAAGCACACTTATAGTAAGTTTAAATTTTGCAATATCATCTTTGAGATTTCTTGAATTTGCATGTGATTTTTCACGTTTCTTAAGACTCTTAAAATTATCGTAGTATTTATGAATCAAACATTCAATTCGTGCATTTGATATGATAGGTATATTTGTTCTTTTCCAAATCAAATTTACAAAAATTGATGTCTTTTACTAGTGATTTTTGAGGACAATTAAATTTAGTTGAAGAAAGTGCTTCTTGTCTCAAGTATTCAATATGCTGTAATATCTCTATGATAGTTGGAAGTTTACTGTCCGATAGTTTTTTTGCAAGAATTATGGGGCATTCATCGAGTTCAGAGATAGAATCTTCTAAATTACTCATTCTAAAAAAATAAAGTAATGTTTAACATTCTTTACATATGCATTTAAAAATGCTGTTATAAAAATATCAAGGAATTCACAAACGACTAAAATTTACTATTCAATATTAAGTTCTACATACTATTTTACATTCATTGCTATTAAAGGTAAAATAATTTACTGAATTCAGTTGAACTTATTCTATGATCCGACTAATCTAACAAAGTTTGTAACAAAACGCGATACTAACAAGGGGAGGCCACGGAGGGCGGGAAATTGATTTGTCTGAAACTTTAAGAATTTATTTCTGGTAATTAAAAATGAAATGGACCACCCGTACTTATGTCCCATGGGCCTTTATTGCCGAGAAATGGTCAAGATTGCGATGGGGCGTTTGTCGGCCTCGAGGAAAATCTCTCTCACCCTTCTTTCCACCAGAACCATTGTAAATATATTAATATTTACTTATACTTTGGTAATTATTCACAGAAGAAACGAGCGAGAGAGAGAGAGAGAGAGAGAGAGAGAGAGAGAGAGAGAGAGAGAGAGAGAGAGAGAGAGAGAGAGAGAGAGAGAGAGAGAGAGAGAGAGAGAGAGAGAGAGCGACAGAGAGAAGATGCCGCCGAATTGCCGCGAAAGCAACAGACACATGCTGCCGCGTATTCAGAAATGATAAGAATTCTCAGGCATTCTTTTTGCTTATTTTGAACTACCTGTGACTTTTAACTAAAACAATATATTTCAAATTTGTAGCTGGTCAAATTGAAGGGTTTTCTGTCTACTCTTTATTTCTTTTAATAAAAGTAAGGTAGCATGAATTGTTCTAAATTTTATAATCAAAATGTAATACCCTGTTTATTTGACGTTTTAGATAAACTTGATCATTTCTCGATAATAAAGGCCCATGTAACAAAAGTAAGGGTAAAACATTTCATATCTGGTACTTAAAATCAATTACCAAAGTTTCAGCCAAATCCGCTTTCTGCACTCCGTGGTCTCTTTTTGTAAGTACTAGTACACGGAGAGAAAAAAAAACTGCTATTCATTACCCCTCAAGTTCGGTAATGAATACTATCTTATTGAAAAAATGCTGTTTCGACACATAACCTTCAAATATTCTTCATTCGTCTATTATTCGACATAAAAGAAGTATGAGTGAAGGTCTTTTTACATATACTTAATAACTAAGATATTTCACAATGTCTGTATAGCCATATCATAACCTAAAAGTAAAGTAATTACTTAATTTCTATACTTTTTAAAAATAAAATTTGTATTTAATACTATTTTCGATGGTACTGAGTGCATGTATTTTTTATAGTCCCGAAATTACCTAACCTTTAGGGTATTCATTACCTATCTCTGATATTAATCGTTAGCACTCTTTCCTCTCCGTGTAGTAAGTAGTAGTAAAATGTTTTGTTTCAAATCCTATTGAAGTATTTAATAAAAACAAAACACATAAAATGTTTTGATCAACCTGAAACTCTGTCAAAGAGTAGGAACGTCATGCAAGAAATGATTTATACTTTTTTGACGTTCAATATGGCTCACAGATATTTTACCATCTGATATATAATCGGTTAAAATTAGATGTATGAAATGAAAAATGAAATAAACTCGAAAAACCCAATGGGAATTTCAAAGCACCAAACCATATAAAATTAGCTTTTCCGATATAAACAAACTGTAAAATTTAGTTTTGTATATAAAAATAAAAAAATATTTCAATTGTTTTCGTCTATTTATAATTCAATGCCAGTTTGATGAAAATTACCACATCACAAAAATATTACACTAAATGAGATTGAAAACTATAAAGCTTTTTTGAAAAATGCGAATCACATGGATATTGTACGTTTATTTTTTACAAAGTTGTGACCTTTTTTGCAAAAAGAATGATTTTTTTAAAGCAGATATACAAAAACTGCGCGATAACTAAAAAACTTATGAAATTAATAAAATGTTATGTTATTTTACATAAAAAATATAAAATAAACAAAATTTGAAATTAAATTTTTTTTTTATTTTTTAGTATGATAAAAATGTTTTCTTACTTTTCAGATTTTATATTGCAAAAGTATTATTTTATTACAAAAGTATTTCCTTATGAAAAGAATCTGCAGCCAGCTCTTCAGTCTCAATTTCCTGCAGAGATCACTGCAGATTTATCTGCAGAATTCTCTGTAGAGATTCATCGTACGTTATTTTATTGCAAAAATATTATTTTATACTAAAAGTATATTTTTATACAAAAAGTATTATTTTGTTGCAAAAATATTATTTTATTTTTAGTCTAATCATACAAATTAATCTGAACAATAATAAATATAAAATGAGAGTTCACGATGATTAACCAACATATATATTTTATTTACACAATTAAATATCTCGTATAGTAGAAATTATTACCAAATATTAATTGCTTTTGCTATCTTTGTTTTATAAATAATATATAATCATAATTTTCTGATTTTATTAGCAAGATATCAAATTCCTTGATATTTTTATAAATACAAATAAATCATTATTGTACTTACGTAATATTGTTCTTCATAAAACAATGCTTTTTATACAATAAAATATAAATTTATTTAGTCATGTCTGAATAAAAAGTATTTATACCTAACGCGGATACACTTTTCTATATTATTTAAACGTTTATTCACTTAATATTCAGTAGTTGCTAATAAACCATAAGAGATAATATTTGCTTTAATAACATTATTATGGTTACCATGGCAACGGAATAGAATGATTGTAACGGATTGATAAGTAGAAAATTTGCAATGATATAAATAGAGGAATTTGCGCGTATTTTGTTGTACCTTGTTGAAAATGACCTTAAAATATATTTAAAATTAAAATTTATTATTTCCAAATATTTTAAAAATTTTAGTTAAAAATATGTGCGTATTGCAGCATTAAGAATATTTTTTTTTCGGAAATAAATTAATTCAAACTGTACTTTGAAATACTTAATATGCTTTAGCGAGTGAGAGTCAATAAACAGTTAAAAACTTGATAATAATCAAAATATTTTCGATTTTTTAAATCTTTTAACAAGTTTTGGGTAGCATTTACATTACGCCGGGAAAATATAACTATAATCGCAAAGCATGCTTATTAATCATTTGGCATCCATTAAAAAGGTCTATCTTTGTGACTCGACTTTCATAACCTCAAACCAAACTTAGGATTACGTTAGCCACAGGACAGTGACAATCCTTTATCAATGCCAAGACGAAATAATTATTGCTGATATGGTATTATGTTAAAATAATAGTAACCAGATACCCGCTACACTCCTAAAAAGTCTGTTATTAGAAAATTTTCGATTTCTTAACCTCAAAGCAAGCTTTAAATCACGTCCGCTATATGCTAAGCACATTTGACGTTCATCGTAGAGTGCAGTCAATTTTTCTGGTCGGTATGGCACAATGCTGGAGTGAGTAAAAGCCGATAAACTCCTAAAATGTCCGTAATCAGGACATTTTCGATTTTTCTAACCTCAAAGCAAGCTTTGAATCACGTCCGCTATATGCTAAGCTCATTCTACGTTCATCACAGAGTGCAGTCAATTTTTCTGGTCGGTATGGCACAATTCTGGAATAAGTGAAAGCCAATGAACTCCTAAAAAGTCCGTAATCAGGACATTTTCGATTTTACTAGCCTCAAAGCAAGCTTTAAATCACGTCCGCTATATGCTAAGCACATTTTACATTGATCGTAGAGTACAGTCAATTTTTCTGGTCGGTATGGCACAATGCTGGAGTGAGTAAAAGCCGATAAACTCCTAAAATGTCCGTAATCAGGACATTTTCGATTTTTCTAACCTCAAAGCAAGCTTTGAATCACGTCCGCTATATGCTAAGCTCATTCTACGTTCATCACAGAGTGCAGTCAATTTTTCTGATCGGTATGGCACAATGCTGGAATGAGTGAAAGCCGATAAACTCCTAAAAAGTCCGTAATCAGGACATTTTCGATTTTTCTAACCTCAAAGAAAGCTTTTGATCGAACTTGCTATACTCCAGAGACATTCCTTTGTCATCGTAGAGCATTTGTAATTTTAGTACGCTTTGCAGGATGCTGGGTTAGCAGGTAACGATCTTTTCCCGCCCGCTTCAGCTAGATATTAAACATAATTAACTTTAACGGCTCGGTGCAACCGTGAAACCTTAACCAATCTTAATGAAATTTTAGGGTGTTCATATTGACACCTCATACTAACTTTCTGGGGGGGTTACGCAATTTTTTCGATTAAGCAAAATTTTCGCTCCACCCTAATATATATATATATAGAGTTATGATGGGTAATGATCATTTATTTGATATTACTATATGTTATATGCAAGTGCGCTTTGCGTCAATTAATTTCTGACCACTGTTTTCTAGGTTAGATTAGTTTTATTTTAATACACTCAAATTGCATTAAGGGGACAAGTCTGGGTTAAACGCCAAAATAAATATTTCTCTTAGCAGTCCAAAAGACTTTGTCTGTTTTAAACCAATCATTCTGAAATTATTTTAATTATAAATACTACAAAACAATTTTTAAAAAATTATTAATAATATTTATTCTAAAAACTGATTAGATCTTCGAAACAAAATTATTAAAAAAATTTTAATGAAAAAGTGCGACACTTAATCTTTCGTACGTGTCAAAAGGAATCGAATAACCGTCAAAAAAGAAATGTCGTTGATCCTGCATCCTAGAATCGTGCACGCCGCAAAGTTCCTCCAATAAATATGGTATTGACTACAGTGATTTATTGTGACATGAGTGAATCAAGATTTTTAGGTATTACGATGATAAAATTGAAGATATCAATAAGTATTTATAGTACACACATTTTCAGAATGATTGGTTTTAAAAATAAAAAGTTTTTTGGACTGCTAAGAAAAACATTTATTTTGGCATATAACCCAAGCTTGTCCCCTTAAAAGACTTCGTGCTAGGTGTCATAATTTCTTTATATAGCAAAATTTTACAGTATTTAAATACGTATTAAAATAAGCATTTGTTCATACCCCAATCACCAACCAACAATAACGGAAGCAGATTGACAGAAATTTCATGCAAAACTGCATCTGGTTTTGCCATTTACTGTAAGTTTGCTGTAAATTTACTATGATTTGTGATATTTGGTTATTGGGATAGTGATAGTCTAAAGAGTAAATGCAACACAATACACATTATATTTCAATTTCAACACAATAATAAAATGAATCCAGTCCATTTTTATTTAAAAACAGGGAACAGCACTTACGAGCTCCGAACACTTACCAAGCATCGTTTTAATCCTTAATTTGAGCCTTGAAGCAACAGCGAGCAAGCCGCAGTCTCCATCAACTGCAACGAACGTCTTCATTATCCGAATAGACATCCCCTCGAAGCGACCTCCTTAAAAATATAAAAAGATGAAAAAGGCGTCCGCGGCGGCGTTCTCGCAAGCGCAGCAGCTCGTAAAAAAATATTTTTTTCAAACTCTGACCCGAATATTCCCTTGCTAGGCATATGAGAGCAGAAGCTGCAGAAGCAGCAGCGTCGTCTCTTATAGCCTAGACTAGAGGAGAAGCGCGCGAGATAGAGAGAGGAGAGTCGAGCAACCCTCTCTCTCGCTCATTCAGGCCGCGTGATACACAGTGGCGAAAGCACAAAGCTTTCCCCGTATACACTTAAGGCACGCCGGTAGGTAGCAAAGCTAGCGAGCGAGAAAGAGAGAGAGAAGCTGAAAAGCCGACGATAAATGGATGCTCTGAGGACGCAACTCTCTCTCTCTCTCTCTCTCTCTCTCTCTCTCTCTCTCTCTCTCTCTCTCTCTCTCTCTCTCTCTCTCTCTCTCTCTCTCTCTCTCTCTCTCTCTCTCTCTCTCTCTAGCCGCGTGCATATAATGCAAGCTGCCTATGCTTTTCCAGCGCCGGAGATAGCCATCTCTTATGCACTTTTATGCGCCCAGAGAGTGTACGCATACACACGCACACGTACACGCACACACATACACACACACACACACACACACACACACACACACACACATGCACATACACATATTCACCATGCTCGTGCTAGCTCGTCTTCTGCTGCTTCGCGTTTATATACGTGTGGCTCCACAGAAAACGAGAGGGTATGAGCTTTCTGTCTTTTTCTTCTTCTGGACCGTGCCGTGGGGTGTCGGGGGGAATGGGGGAGGGGGGAGGCCAGCGTAACGCTCGCGGGCTCATTCTTCATTTCTTAACTGGAATGCCTTTGTCGCCCGGCGGCAGCGGTGGCGGTCGGTCGGTCGCGCGCGCGCGAGCGCAGAACGAGATACTGCAACGTCCGTTATGTCTCTCCTCCATACCCCCTCCCCCACTCCTTCCTCTGACTTTTCATAAGAACGACAAGCAACTCGTCCAAAGTATTACAAATGGGAATCGTGAAATTATTTAGCCACTTTGTGCCTTATTCTCGGTTACAGCTTCTTCTTTTTGCTTTTTTCTTTATACTCTTTTTTCTGTCTGTATTATAGGTATGTGTGTGTGTGCTGGAGGCGAGCGAGCTTTTTCTTGGGCCAAGCGGCGTGCTTTTGTGCTGCATCCATACTTGTTTGGCATTGGTGTGATCATGCTGAAGCAGTATTGCAGCGATGAAATACTGCCTAATTTTGAGTAATTTTTATAACTGATTTTAAGTATAATTTGTGTGACGCTGTTTATACAACATCGTTTGTAAGGCTAATTCTTTGTAGGAAGATTCTTTATTCAAACATTGAAATATCCCCTGCGAACTAAATATACTGATAATTGAGCCTTGGCATCGATTAATTTATGAATTACGTGACATTAAATATGGTAAATAATAATAAAAGACTACGATGATGCTTGATATTATAGACTGACCTAGTGTGATAAGTAGAAAAAGACGTGTTAGTCATCCATTTGTTAAACTTATAGAGGAGATTAATGTAGGTGAAGTTTGGAACGTTCGTAGAACTATTTTCCATTTTTGTGTGAATTGTTTTGTTAAGGTCTAAAACAAAGTATCCAATATGTCTAAAATAGGGCTGATCCTTAATAAGGTTAAAAACAGCCTAACAGTTAGGAATGATTTTTGAATAACTCTATGTAGACGTTATCTCGCTAATTTTTATGGGAGTGAATGAACAGCCTTAGAATCTGTGTACACAATTTCTTTCATCAATTTTTTTTATCAGCAACCAAATTGAGACTCGAAAAGAAAATGGAAAGAATCCATTTCATTTTCGTATTCGAAAGGGTGGCGTTTTATCTCGGTAATTCTTTCGCATTCAAATAAAGATTATTTTATTAAACATTTGTACATTTTTTTGATCGGTTTAAGCATGAGGAAAACTTTGTCCAGTAAACTAGTCCAGAAAACTTTTTATGTTTAAAAGCAATCATTCTGAAAGATGTTATGCTATCCAAGCACAATATTATGTTAAATTTTACCGTTGTAAAATGTCAGAATCTTGACCCAACACGTCATAATAAATCACTGTTTTCAATACCATATTTAATAAAGGAACATTGATCCTCACACGATTCGGGGTAACACGATGAACAAAAAATGTTGTTTTGACGGTTATTCGACTCCTTTTGACATGTATTACAAAAAGAGCAAAGCACTTTTTCGTTAAAATTTTTTTTATTATTTTTTTCGGAGATCTAATCTTTTTTTTTAAATCTTAATGTTTTTGAAAAAATTGATTAAATTTTCGAAAAAAAGGAATAAAAAAAATTTTAACGAAAAAATCTCTGCTCTTTTTGTAATACATGTTAAAAGGAATCGAATAACCGGCGAGAAAAGAAATTTCGTTCACCATGTTACCTTGAATCGCGTGAGGATCAAAGTTCCTTTAATAAATATGGTATTGAAAATAGTGATTTATTGTGACATGTTGGGTCAAGATTCTGAAGTTTTACAACGGTAAAATGTAAGATATTATTGTGCTTTAGTAACGTAAATATTTTCACAATGATTTATTTTAAACATAAAACGTTTTCTGGACTTGAAGAAAAAAAAGTATTTTTTTGGGTTTAACCCAGGCCTGCCCCCTTAATAATAAAATCAAGAATATATTTAGATCTATACTGCAAAATATTTTATACAAATTAGCGGGATATAACGTTGGTAATATTATTTTAAAATAGATCAGTGGAATATCTAATGTAGCTTCGGAAGTATCAGAACTGTGAATATCTGATCGAAATTTTTTTCTCGTAATAAATTTGTGTGAAAGGGTTACTATAAGTGCAGATTTTAATTCGTTTTATAATGGTGAACGAATTAACGATATATAACGCGTCCAACTTATTTAATAAGTATAAATCTGTTATTTTAACCTCGAAATAATGTTATCTCTTTTATTATTATTTAAATACAAAGTTTTCCTTATGCTTAAACCGATCAAAAGAATGTTAATATGTTTAATAAAATAATCTTTACTTGAATGTGAAAGAATTACCGAGATAAAACGCTCTTTCGAATACGAAGATAAAATCGATTTTTTTAATTTTCTTTTCGAGTCTCAATTTGGTTTCTCATAAAAAAAATTGACGAAGAAAATGATGTACACAGTTTCTGAGGCTGTTCATTCACTCCCACAAAAATTAGCGAGATAGAACGTCTACATAGGGCTACAAAAATCATTCCATACTTTTAGGCGGTTTCTCACCTTATTAAGGATTAGCCCTATTTTAGACATGCCGGATACCATGTCTTAGACCTTAACGAAACATTTCACACAAAAATGGAAAATAGTTCCACGAACGTTCCAAACTTCACCTATATAGAGATTCGCACAGTATATTAGTCATTTAATGTTTTATGTTCGTATACTTTATTTTATGATAAACTTAATATTTATAGTTTGGTGAAATTATTAAAAGTAGTTAACCTTACATTTTCGTGGACTTTAAAACATTGTCGCTCAGTACTCTCGATAGTGGATATCTTATATTATTTCCTTTAATATAAGCATTCTATTTATTATTTTTTTTAGCACTTGTTGTTTTATGGATTTGATTTATCAGTTAAAATTAACAATATCATATTCGTGTGTGTGAGATATATTTGCGGTGACAGAAGGATCGAGCATTGACATTTAAAAAAATTAGAAAAAGTAGTGTAATGTTTTACAGTATGCATCGATCTGTATGAAACTACGTTTTGAGAAGTCTTTAACGAGAAGTCTTTAACAATGCAATTATTTACGAGACCGATACAATCCTTGTTGTAAGTATTAAAACCTATTACTGTTCAACATTTCAATGCTATCCAATCATAGAAGAATCGCCCTTATACTAGAATATTTAGATTTTATCATTTCGAACTCTTCATGTATCCCAAACGATCAAGTTGGTTTGCAGATTGTATTTACAAGAGGAAGTTCATTTGCGCCAGTAATGCAGCAATCTTCTCAATTTACCGGCAAGAGCCTGCACTTCTCAATCCGAATTCCGAGAAAACGGCAAAAACCACGGCTGCATCGTCCTCCTCCCATTTCTCCCATTAAACTCCATTGTCGAGCGACAGAAAGAATTCGGTGAAAATTCGCCGCGACGAAATCAGCGTTGGGAGACGATTTTCTCTCATCTTCTGTGTACCCGTCCTTGAGCAAAACGCCGGCGCATTCTTTCGCGAGGCCGCTCCTTCTCTCACGCCTGGTGTGCCGCAGTATATAACATTCGCTCGCTACAGCCGACGGTCTATCGTGATTTCACGCCAGAGTTCGCGGATGTTTGAGCGTCGTCGCGCGCGATTTCTCTATCCGTCGCAGCGTCGCGTATATAGCTGCGAGAATCAGCAGCGCATCGGCCTTCGCGAATTCTCAGAAACTAACCGGATCACTGACACCTCGCGGTGTAAGCGTGCAGTAGTCATCGATGGGGTACCGTTCTAGGAAAACAGGAAGCGGGAGAATGAAGCCTTTAAGCGGCGAGTGTACGTTCTTGTTTGCAACACTATGGCTTATTTGCCGCGTTCAGATAAATCCACTTCGTTCATTACGGAAAGTTGAGTGATCGGTAATCGATGATGTGATGAAAAAGTTATGGATCTCTGCGCTTCTTATCTAGTAGTCAACTAGCCAGATAATTAGTCTTTCTTTGTAGGGATCTTTTAGTATTTTAGAACGGATGCTGTTCACGAGATTCTTAATCATTGAAGATTGACGTATTTCTTTTACACTTAAGTATTGTATCTTGCTCGAATTTATACCTAGTTACTTCTTGATATAGGTGCAGATTACATTAATAATTATATTTAAATAATTAAGATGTAACATTCTGCGATCAATATTTTACTCTTAATAATTAATACAACATTAATATAAGTAGAAAAGTCTCTCTATAATTGTAATTAATAATTATCATTTGCTTGAAAAGAATGGCGACCAACGTTCTAGACGTAATAAATAATTCAATTTTCGTGTGGACAAACAATATTTATACCATAAAGTAACCTTACTCTTTGAAGATCATCTTTGAACTTCATCTTGCAAAAACAGGAAACGTAACTGACCATCGCAAAGACTTTCACGCATCAAGCCACATTTCGCTGAATCACCAACCCGAAATAGCACGCTGCATCCAAGGACAGCTGTGCACGCAGAGGCAGACCGGAAGGATAAGTTCCGATACTCATTACGTGCAAAATCACCATCTCACTTTACATACGCACATACGAAGCAGGCACACTGTACACGAGCTCGCACGTTCATTAGGCGATCGCGCAACATACATACGTAAATAAACGCGCAGGCGCGCGCAGGGGGTGGAAGAAAGAATGTACGCCCACGCGCGTCGCGCGGCCTCATCAAAGAAGCGACGCGCGCGCCTCGATTCCCACGCGTTAATAGCGGTCTTTATTAAAATCCGCAAGAACCACGATGGATTTCTTCATTCCGCGTAATTATCGGCCGCCTCGCACCCTCGGGCTCTAAATTAACCTGTCGCCGATCATTTTTCGCCGCGCCGGATATCGTTACTTTCTTGCACTGGGGTTTTCTGCGGCTGTCCATCCGATTTCTCTCTTTTTATCCTGCTCGCTCTGATGATTATTCAGCTTTTTTAACCTTCATGCTCTAGCACTTCAGTTTACAATTACACAGAGTACCATGATTGTAATTATAATTTTAGCACGTTGACGCTGCTCAAGTATAGAAGTATAGGTGACTTTTTAATTTTGCTTCCATTTATTACATAAGTTCAATAACGAAGAATATAAGATTCTTTTTGAATATTAAGAATGTAATTTTAAATGTATAATTAAATGTTTTTTTTATTTATTTAAGAACTTCTGGTCCATTGTAATTTATCAATTATAATCCTCAAATTCATTCATGTAGTCTGATACGCTATTATAATAATCTCCATACAATATATTCACTAGAACTTACAAAAATAATAAAGTAATAATAAAAATGAAAGAATAGAAAATAATTTAAATAAACCTAAACTTATGATAAAGGTCCAAATAGAGTTGGCATAATAAGTAACTATAAATTTTCTGATTTAACATTTTTTCATAATATGTACCTACTTGCTCGTGGAATAAATGAAACAATCTTTATAATAGAAGTGTCAAATAAATATAAATGTGTACAATTGTTTAAAGTACTTTGATTTAATTTTAAGTATTCCCAGTATTAAAGTGTTTGTTGATCAAATATTGTTTTATACAGTACTTATTGAATAAACAAATGCTTTCAAAAAAGGGGGACAAGGACATATTATGTGCGTACGAAGCCGATAATACATATCCAAATTTGATCGTGTAACATACATATGTCGGAAATGAAAAGACATTCCGTCCCCCTCCCTCTTCATCATAGCATTATGCCCAATCATTCCTGCTTAATTTCCGTTCTTAATATTACGTCACCAACACACATGAAAATCGCGCTCTATTTCTCTATTGCTGCTCGCTGCATGACTACCAAAAAAAACCTTTTAATCCACAAGCAATCTAGAGCACTGGCTTCAGCCCAATCTAAAATCCTTTCTGATCCGCAAGTTACCACGTAACATCGCACCTTCGCAGCAGTTAGCCCCTGTCCCGTATAGTACATCCTCTTTTTCCGATGTGCGCGGCGCGCGAGAACCACAGCCCGGGGCATTTCTCTTCTCGCGTTCTCTTTCGTCGCGTTGTGGGAAACGGCGAAGAGGCGAGGCGAGGCGGCCAGGAACGCGACGGCGTATATTTCTAACGGCACTGTAGGTACCGCCCGTTTGGCTCCAAGCGATTTTGCGGCACACACGCGGAAACTGCTGTTGCTGCTGTTGCTGCCGCTGCGGCCGCTGGCATTCGCGTGAGTGAAGTTCGATCCTGTGAAAAAAGCCGCACTTCGGAGAATTCTCCAAGGGAATACTGGTGATAATGATGATGCTGGAGTGGCTAGCCGTTGTACATAAAATAAAGACACTGACGCTTTTCAAATTGCAGTAGTTGGTTTTCAAGTGGCCTATTTGCTTTTAAATGAAATAGCTTGTATTCTTGTAATTTTCTACTAAATTATTTAATGGAATCAACTGTTATTGCAAGTATAATACAGTAAAATAGGGAAAATGTGATACATCTTAATATTAGACTCTCGTCATTTGAGTATTTGATAATCAACCATTACGGAAAAAAACCCCGAGCCGAAATAAAATTCGTACCCCGAATCGGGGTTTTAACTGTCACAGACACACACGTCTGCAACGCTTGCAGCGCGAGCATATGAGACGAGTCAGCGATAAGTGGAGCCGGACTACGATGCACTTGGCCTGCATCGTAGACGTTAGCTCCGTGGTGTGAGCACGAGACCCGCACACTGGGGACCTGGGCTCTAGTCCCGTCGTCTACTTTTTTCGCTGCCGACCTCGTCTCCCATTCATCCGTAACATAACCTAAAATTAACTAACCTTCTGTAACTTCATAACTTATATTCGGGGTACCAATTAACCTCGGCTTGATTTTTTTTCCCTTAAAGGAATGGACGGCAGTGGCGCTTAAAATGTTGAAACTTTGTTAACAAAGATGTATTAAAAAGCGATTCTACTAGTTATTACTATCACAAACGCGAATAAGACCTTTTTCATTCAACCTCACAGTTGAGCTAGAGGCCTACCATCACACTACACAGAAATTTTATTTATAAATGAAATTTAGTCTATTTATAAGTGTAAACTACGTGAGTATTAAAAATTGTTTTAGGAATATTTTTCACAACTATTCAATAGTATTACAAATTGATAAAAAATGAGGATAAATAAACGCGAGGATAAAAAATTGTTTTAGGAATAGTATAAAATATATTTATATATATATTCAATAGTATAAAAAAAGAATCAACTCAACTGAACAATCGCAAAAAATAGAATTAGATGTAGAAAATATATATCCAATATTGGAAATATTTATTATATAATTATATATTTTATATTTTATTAGCTCACTGTTAGTTGAATAAATAATTTATGTATTACACAAAGGCTTCGATGCAGGTACATTTTCTTTAATTCTAAAAGCAGTAAAGAGAATCTATCATTATTTTAAATCAGATTGTTATACTTGATCTACTTTATAAAATGAAAGAAAAAAAATCGGAACCCTTTTATGAATCCTTGATAGCACAAATATTTCATTAAAATGTTGTATAAACAATACTTAAATTGATTCTCCAGTACTGTTGGAGTACACTCGGCCGACAAATAAATCGTACACTATTTCCAATAATTGAACAAAAACTTTGTGTGGCTCGAGCCTCGATAATTGACGAAAGTCCCTTGCATTTTTGCCTTCTCACAAAAGAGGTCCATCCGCGACTTTATGCAGGCAACGAGCGATACTTCAATTAGGCGCTCCTTTATTTTAAAGAATCCTCTTAACTCGTCGAAGCCCGTTGTTAAACTCGTCACTTTTACTCCCCTCGCGAGGTCGAAGGAAAAAAGATGTATTCAAAGTGCGCGGCGATTCCTCCTTCGAAGCGAGAAACAACCGGGAGGGCCTCGCGCAGTTATATACCGGCTGCGGCCGCATCAGCGCGCACAGGAATCTCGTCGTTTCGACGGACGTGCAGTTCGACTGCGCTCGTAGCTGCGCGAGTGATTTACGCGAGAAAAGGCTGCAAAGCCGCGGAGAAAGAGGCGAGCGCGAAATGACGCTAAAGGCAGAAAGAATAAGCTCCGACTGAATAATACTAGAGAAAGAGCGGTATAACGTAGCCTCCCCCGCGCTCACTAAATCTCCTCTCAAGAGCGATTGACACGTATGTGAAGCGCGCGAGCGCGCGGCTAGATTGCGCGCTAAAACCTCTCTCGAAAAAGTGAGAGCCACGCGCGTCTCTTAAATGCTTTTCTCGCGTGTGTATAATACTGCAGCAGCTGCGCTCGGCCGCGCGCACGCCTATAAACCTTATCTCCAATTTTGGGCCGAAATGGAGTTGACCTCCCCCGTAAGCGGCGCGGGGGCGAGCGCGCAAAAGCAAAAAGGCCACATATGAGAAGCCGAGAGAAAGAGAGCGCAAAGTAGTAGGGGGCAGGTGTCGTAAAAATATCGGAGAAGGAACGAACCCGACAAATCTGTTCGTGAGTCCGCTGTACTTTATGAACCACGTATATATATAGAGACACGGCGGAATGTATATGCAGTTCCGGAGAGGCTGCAACAAGAGCCTAAGGTAAGACCGGTCCTCCTCTTTCTCTGTCTCACGAGTCTGCAGCGCACGAGCCCCGAGAGCAAAGACTTATGCGCATTCGAATATTTTTGGCCTTTTTATACTTCTCGGCTGCGCGCGAGTCCGCAGCAGCGGCAGCAGCGGCAGCAGCGGCGGCGGCCGAGCAACTTTATGCGAAGCTCATCTGTTGCCGCTGCTGCTGCTGCCGCTGCTGCACACGGCGGACGAAAGTCGCCGTCTCCTCTTTTCGGCACTGATGCTGCTGCTGCATGTATGTGGCTATGTACCAGGTACCTATACAGCTTGCCTGCGCACGAAAAAGGATTATTGGATGAGCGAGAAAAAGGGCCGAGCGCTCGAGGATGAGCTCGTTGAAATTTGTCTGATATTTTACGCTGCTTACGCTAGTAAAGGGTCGAAAAATAAAGAGCGGTAAATGATGGGTGCTTTTGTTACCCAAAAAATATGTGCTACACCGAGAAATTCTGCAAGAAAAACTACTACTTTTGTTTGTATATTGAATACGCACTAGATTTTATATTTGAATTACCATTTTTTAAAGGTAAAAATTTACAAACGAATGGTAAATTTTACTATGAATATCGCAACTTTTACTAAATATGCTGATTGTTATAGAAATTAAATTATGTTTCGATTACATAGATGTAAATAATAACATTATTCATATGATTCGTTATGTTTGCCATATGATTTTTTGTAGCGTATAATTTGGTGCGTTCGAAACCATAACCAAATAAGTCCATTGTAGAAATTGCGCAAACTTTCGCAAGCACTTCAACATTAATTACAATATATAAATTAAAGAATTTTGATAAACCTTAGCACTGCAATAAATATTTGGATATGTTATTTATCGATTGCATAGCTTAAATCTGATACTTAATATCCGGATTTGTAAGAAATTTTTGCAATTCAGATGTGTGATTACTGAATTTAGATTTATCTTATTTTGCTACGATTCTAAATGCCCCACGTATTACTATAGTTTAAAATGGTTCGATATTACTTGCATTTTACCATAATGTTAATAAATTGTTACTGTATCGATATAACTAATTATTTTCTTACTTTGTTTGTTTCAGGTACGTAAGTCGCTGAGAACAAAATCATTTCTTTAAAATTTATTCAAGGACCTACAGTGAGTAAAAGAATTGCACCAATAATTCTCAGAATCTCATAGGAAATAAAACTAGAACAGTCTGACAGTTTAATAAAATCTCGAAGTCGAAAGTTAAGACAACGATAAAACATTGATCGCTCGCGAAAATCGGTAAAACATTCTCACCTCGGCTCACCTATTCGCGCGCAGGGCAGTTCCGGCACGGCGCGGCGTGCGAATATTTTGCTTCCCGAAAAAAGTCCTCGTTCTCCCGCCCTGACCGACGACCCGACAAAAAACGCGGCTTTTATTGGGGCCCAGAGCTCGCAAAAGAGCGGGAAAGAGAACGACTATGCGCGAGATGTACTCGCGCTCGCGGTGTATACACCAGTTATAAGCTCGTAAAGACGTCGGCCAAAGTATCGACGTTTCTCTAGTGCGATCGGCAGAAATTCCACGTTAGGCGGTTAACAGCAGCAGCAAGCAACAGCAGCAGCGGCGGCGGAGAAATGCACCACTCGAGTATGCGCCAAAGAAAATCCACTGGATGACGATGCGTGGGAAAAACGTACCTAACAGCCTCCTCGCTCTCTCTCCCTCTCTCTCTCTCTCTTTTTCTCTCTCGCGCTCTTTCTGAACCGATCTGTCTTACGGGCGCACGGCAGCGGCGAGAAGCCACGGGAATTTCTCATCGATTTATCGTGTCGCTGGATCGTTCGGTTCTTGGTCTCTCGCGGCTTGGGCCTGTATATAGCTTATACGTGTGTATATGTGTACCCGGCGGTCGTGCACCCGCGTCTGACCTTCGTGCGATATTCCCGCTCTTTAATGCGCTCCTTTAACCCCCTCGGCCGGAGTTTCATTGAGAGGCGCCCCGAGATATACACCAAGCGAGTACACTTTGCCTCGTACATAACCTGCGCGATGCGTGAGAGATATAGACGCGCGTGCGTGCACACGCGGTGAATGGAACGAGAGAGCGAGGAGACGGAGAGTGGAAGGAAGAGGAGGATGGGAGTGCTAATTTTGAATAGGTGCTCATTTGCGTTCGCACATCGCGCCGTGCCGACGTTGTCACGCGAACGCATCTCAGCGCAGATGGATGATGATGGACCCCGCGCACGACTCTTCAAACTGCAGTCAATGAAGCTGCGCGAGTGGCCTTGGATACGCTGGGATATTAAGTTCGACTTGTAAGTTGTTTTGCTATGAGATCGCGGGTTCAGCTTTGTGACCGACGAATCGTATTGTAAACATGAATGCTGAGGATAAAAAATTCACTCTTTTCTTTGAGAGGGTCTCGTTCTGAATATGAAGTATTAATGTATTCACGAAACTGCGTTGAATTTCACCTGAGTTAAATTACTCATACAGGTAATTTATTTTAAAATACAATACCAACTAAAAATTCAACTTTTAATACAACTAATCAATTGCAAAATTCTATTCGTAACCGTAATTTTTTATTATTTTGATGATTGAAATAAATAAAAAAAAATTAATTATTAATGTAAACTGTATATTAGTTTGTAGTATAAGTACAGTTAACTGTGAATTATTCAAAATAGAATAATAATTTAATTTCCAAAATAGAACTTAATTTTCTAAATATTAAGACAGTATTTACAAAGTTCACCAAGATTTGTAACAAATTAATACATGATTTTTCACGAAGATATCTAATTAAATCGTCGGCCATTTTTAATATTCATTATTGCATTTACATACTCTTCAATTAAGTTCATAAAAAGATTATTACATTGAAATTACACACAGCTCATTTCAAAATATTTGATGTTCTCCCTTCACTTTTAAAATGCTGTGTACATTGACGATCATGAGAGAACAAGCTCGAGCAGCTCATATTTACATCCACATCAAGTTATTCCATCAGCGAGCGCACACATCACCCAAACGATTGATTATATGAAAGTCTCGCACAAGCTCCGGTCTCCCTACAACAATCGTTACGTACAATGGAAAAAGCCGCAAACGAAGGCGAGAAAGAGGCAGCTCCAATAAAAAACGAATAAAACCCGCGTTGGCGGGGCCGTAAAACTCGGACGTCGCCGCGGCATATGTCCAAATTCATGGAGCGCGCGCAAGCGGCACTCTAGCGCAGTACATCATAATAGAGCTCCTCGTAGAGTTCAGCAGCATCAGAGGCAGGATCTCGCTGGTATATATAGAGTCGCACGCAGCAGCTCGCAAGGCATATATCCCCGCCGCCCGTCGTCGCTGCTCTTTGTTTATCGAGCGGATGAGCCTCTTTCTTTTTTACGAATGAGTCACGCGCGCACATATATACAGTCATAGTGTTGGATCTGAGCCGTGTTGTAGTCTATGAGTATAGGACTAGATGTGAACTGTGACTGTGCGGGTGTGTTTGTCTTCGACGTATGACCAAGTAGAAGAGAGTATATACCCGTCGCTACGTTCTCGGGGATGCATTTAACTAATTGCATTATGCGCTGGCATAATGTGCTTTCGGTTCAGAGCTAACATTATTCTAGGAGGCAGTGTACTTTGAATGTTTAAATTTCTAGCTGTTCTAATAGACATTAAGGGATGAGAAAAAAAGATAGGAGTAAAAATTGTAGACATAATATGAGTGAGCACTTGTCGCATATTATGATTTCAACATCTTTAACAGTTTCATCAGAAAATATTTTAATCCTCATGTTTTCGTAGCGTGATTTTAAAAAGTGTATAAACAATATATAAGAAGAAAAATTGAAAATTGCAAATTAACTGATTGAAAGAACACGCCAGAAGTCGTTTGCTATCTCCAAAATAGTCTGCGATAAGTTGCCGAATAGAGTTTATTAAACGAGTTATTTTTTTTAACAAGTGCGTAAACCTTGCTTTTTTCAGCTAGTTTGACATGTAAGAAACACCCGATTATCGCATTTAAAGCAAGCAGTGCGAGAGGCACGTACATCGTGCACTCAGTATGCGAAAAAAAATGCTACGTACACTGCTGCAGTGCACGAATTGTATGCTTCGCGCACTGAATGTGCAAAGCAAAGTGCTTCGCACACTGCTTGCTCTAACTGCAATAACTATATGTTTCATGCACGACAATCAAGCACGAAAAATTGAGTTTCGCACACAGAGTTTAAAAAAGGACATTTTTGTGCGCGGTTTACAGCGCCAGATGAAAAATGACAATGAACACAGCTCAACAAAGAGAGCGCAATCAAATTAATATTTCTTTTAAAGAAACAGCTATTCAGGTAAAAGTTTACTTATAATGTAGTTAAATATATATACGAATTATATACAAATATTCTATAACAATTTTTGGCTGTTAGAATTTGATATTTTATAGTAAAGTAGATGGGTAATTTTCAAAAAACCATGTTACTTTTCGTATTGCTGGTTTTTATTGTCTAAAGCGAATAAAATGTTTATAAATTGTTTGTTAACTGGGCTAAAGTGAACACATGGATAAAATGAATCATGTTTATAATTTCTACAACAAATTATTATTTTTGCCTAATTTTAATGTTCGTGAAAGATAATTATGCAAGGGTGATAATTAAAAAGTTTCACTACATAACAATTAATATTTTACGAAAGATAAACTATTGTATTTTTCGACCTTAAAAGAAAATTGGTTCGTCGAATTCGTTATAACGATTAAAGACGTTTATAATCAGTTATGTTTATAATACGTTATACTTACTATTGCCAAAATTACAGAGCAATAAAAAATGTTTTTCTTTTTTTAAATAAACATTTTTAAGAATTGACGTCTTGGGGTAAAGAGAATCGGGGTAAAGTGGTCTGTAAAATATGCAACAGCAGTAATTTGTATGCGTTCAGATGAAAAATGTAATAAAATGGTGATCAAGGTAAGTGTTAGTCTTGTACACATAGCCTTTGTTTATTTAAATGTTTCGTATTTTACAGTATTGTAAAGATATTAAGATGTCTTTTTAGTTTTATTATTATCTAAATTAACGCTATTATATATTCTTATGGTAGGGTATTCGTATGGTAAGGTATTTTTCGAAGTTAGCTAAATAATAATAAACTTAATAAACGACTTTATTTCAAGTTATTAATGTAAGAAGTTTCTTGTACAACTTAATGATTTAAGTCTAAAAAATATATTTTTTTTCAACTGTTAGAGTTACTATGTTCACTTTAGCATGGTTTCTCGTGTACAAAAATTAGTCTGGCACTAGTCTGGGATTAATCTGGCTTAACAAGTCTGGCGAAAGTCTTGCAAAAGTCTGGTAGAAGTCTGGCTTAGGCCACTATGCCAGACTTTTTTGGAATTATGTCAAGAAAACTCATTTTTTACAAGTAAATAATCAGAGTAGTACATTAATTATTAGTATCGACTAGAATAGTGAAAATACGTACTTTTCGATAAAATAGGAGAAAAGTTTTTTTACATATTGCAAACTTGTTTAAAATATGAATATTTGTAAAAAGGAGACAAAAATTTAGGTTACTGGGAATTTGACATGACGCGATGCTTTTGTTTTGCACATTTTGTCTAAAGTCTGGCATAGTGGCCAAAGCCAGACTTCTGCCGGACATCTGCAAGACTTTCGCCAGACTTATTAAGCCGGACTATTGCCAGACTAATTTTTTTACTTAGAAATAATGCAATTCTTGTATTAAATACAATTACTTTGTACGAAATATTACATGTCACAGAACTGAATTAATGTATGTATGTATTAAGGAGACATGTGTAACCTTTTGAATTAAAATGATATAACTTAATGTGCGAAAGTTCTAGTATATTTAAAGTCCGTTGAGTGACGTCACATCGATAAAACATCAAAAGTTGGAGGTCGGAGTGACGTCACACCGTTTTTAAAGTTTTACCTATATCTTGTTTCCTTTTGAAGATATGGTAAAAGTTCTCAAAGTTTACAAAGAAACTATACCATACTCTATTGCACAATAATATACCGTTAACTAAAAATAGGTATTCTTCCCTATTCGTAAAACTTAAGTCTATCACTAGACCGTATAAACATTTATACACGGGTAAAATGTTGAGGACATTAAAAATTCACAGTTATTTGAAAATCGCACCCATGTATGAATATTGTAACTTGTGGTATTTTATATTGCTGAGAATAAATAAAATATATTTAAAAAGTAATGATGAACAAGTAAATAGATTATAATATATTCATCTACTATTTTAAAAATCTCTTTATCTTTGCATTTGTATACTCTTCAAGTACACGTCACATTTATATGATCGATCTCTACGACCCTCTTATCATTAAAAATTCTGCTCTTGTTGAATTATTACATTCAATGTAGACCAAGCCAAACGAATAATGCAAATAAACGCAAAGTATGAAATGCAGAGAAACCAAGAGAAACAAGCCGCAACAATTGAAAAAAGAATCCCTCCGTACAACCTAATGTAGAATTAAAGTTATCTGGTTCTCCATTAACAAACAGCCAATAATCCAAAGTGACTCTGGGACCTCGACACAACGCCCGCGAGTGTACACCCAGTGAAGTTCGTGCGGCTCGCGTTCGCGTCGCGTTGCGTTGCGGCGTTCGATCCGTCGCGGCATGGCAGCTGTCGGGTCGTCGTGCGCGCGAGCCGAGACCCGATGCTTGCCCGCGCGCGCTCGCTGCTCTCCGAAACGAAGACTGATGGCGACAAGTCAGGAATGACGCTCTTCCCTCTCGCTCTTTCTCTCTGCGCGAGCTTCGATATTTTTCACGCGGAGCGAGCTATGTGCGTGTGTGTAGCTCTCTATGTATACGAGCTTTTTCTAGCGCTGCACTATTAATTTTACGCGTCCTGATTGTGTTCTGGAACTGTCGCGTCGGCCGCGTCTCTAGGTGACACCGTGTACACGAATCTTCCGACGAGGCGTGTGTTTATACGGCCGGGGGTCGACGTGGAAAAAGTGCCATTGCATAAGCGCACGGGACTGCCCATAGCTCTTCTTCGGCTTTGCTTTATTCGCTTTTTCGAGGGGAATATTGGACGCGCTCCCTTTTGCTGAAAAATTATTTTTCGTTTCTATAATTAAGTTGGCTTTTTTTCTTCCATAACTACTTTTAAAAATTGTAATTTAAATACGTGAACCTCTAGTATATTTTTAATTGCACGCGCTTACAATTTATAATTATGACAAGATTCATCTTGCTATAATTATAAAATCTGTTTTATATTATAAAAAATATTTCTCTTGACGAAAACACTATATTAGCAAAAAATACTTATGAATTTATATTGAAAATTAAATGAAAAATCATAGAGTAAATTTTTAGCGATATTGTTTTGTAATAAAGGTAGTAAAAATTCGCAGTATTCAAGCTTGTGCATTCGTAAGAAAAATATAGATGCACATATAAATTGTCAGAAAGTTCTGTATTATAATAGCCTCGAGCAAAGTTTTACTTTCTTCCACAGTTCATCGCTCCGTGCGAGGGACAAACAAAAACACAATAAAATTTAACGACTCCAAGTGTAATACTCCTTGGGTAGATTTCCCATCGACGTGCATACAGGAGAGCCTGCCGCGCTGCAGACACAGCGATCTTCGAAGTAAGCGCGTCATGGCCATCGAGCTTTCGCGAAAGAATAGCGCCAAGCCAGGCGGCAGTAGAATACAAATATGAGAATAAAGTCCTGGTGTATAGCCGCGCGTGCACACTCGCTCGTGGATTTGGACGGAGGGACTTTCTTTGCCGCGAAGACTTCGCCGGTCGCGAGCGGCCAAAGAGAGGAATACAGGTTCGGCACAGTAGTTAACTCGTCCCCTTCGTCAAGTGCGCGACGAGCTCGTTTCGAGAGGCGAGCGCGAGGGCCGCGCAAATGCATAATGGCCATGCGCCGCATCGAAAATTCTGTCGCAAACGAGCTGGCTGCGCGTGCACTCGTTTCTCGACGCCGCGCGGAAGAGACGCCCGAAAGGAGGAAACGCGACGAGCGCGCGCGCGACACGAGGATAAGACACGAGCTCTCTGTCTCTGTTTCTCGGTTTTGGATTCGGCAATTGGTTATGAATAATGCAGGCGCACTCGAAAGAGAGCGAGAATGGGAGGCTCTGAGAGTTACCAAACGCAGGAGATCCAATTCTCGGCTGGACAAACGCGAGTTTCCGGGTGAGTGGCGGATTAAAGGCGCGACGAAGACGAGGACGACGAGGGCTGCTGCTGCTGCTGCTGCTGCTGCTACTGTACGACGCTTGTACGATGATTTCGCGGGCGCTCGTCCATTTCTTTTGATCTCTTTTCCGTTCGTCCCGCTGCTGCTGCTACTACGCTTTCTTTGCCCGCTTTTTTGCTCTTGTTTTTTGCGCGAACGCACGCGCGGTCTTTTTATTTTCGTTGATGCGCGCGACTTCCAGACTCTCCGTCTCTTTCGCTGTGTGCGCATGTGAGCTTGTGATGCTGAAGGAGCGGAGAAGGAAGAGGCGAACTTTCTTAATTTGCTTGTTTACATATAACGAAGCCGAGATACAACAATTTTCTGAATTGCCATTGTTAAGGGCGCATGGGCACCGAGACCCGCAGGGGCATACGGAATATCGTTTAATGCAAATTGTCAATTTCAATTAAACAGGTCACTTGTGCAGTCGATCTCATGACGGTATTTCCTCTTTTTATCAAGGTTTTGTACGACTTACATTTACATTTACAGTTCTTCAATCAATCGAATAACAAACTTGATTTTATATTACGTTAAATTTAAAAGATGTACTGTATGCAAAAATGTACAATAATTGTTTTCATTAGGATATAAATATTTTTAAGCTGCGTTGTCATACACGCATACCATCATTTACTAAATTTAGATGTTAAAAACCCTTGGACATAAACGATATACTTACGTATTAATTTGAGTTTATAGCTTCACTTATAATGAGATAAAAATAAATACAAGTAAATGCAAACTTTATTATGTAGTTAATTTTTTTGATTAAAATAAAAGCTAAGAGTAGTGTCAGTAAAATTAGTTAGTTCGAACTAATTTAATTAGAATTTTTATTGGAAATTTGTAGAACTGATTTTTTGTTTCATTTAGCAGGGGGTATGACTCATTACTTAAAAGCATTGAATACATTTGACATGAACTTTCTCGTTTGATTGTTTATCTTTATATCGTATACGGAGGTAGACTGATAGACAATTAGCATTACCAATAGCCACAAAATACTAGTATATTTACATTATGTCGTCTGTCGAACATTCAAATTACATCGAAAGTGAATTTCTCAGTAATTACTCTATCAATTTGTTTCAACGAAACTATAGAATTCGAACCCGCCATTCGAGAGCAGTTACTACGCGTAAACAATGGTCTGCGTGAAATAGTCAAATCGACTAATCCATTTAGTAATCGGAGCCTCTGACCCTTGTTATTTTGTTTTGATGACAATAATTTAGATAAAAAGAAACAATAGCAGTTAGAGTTATCAAAAGATTGTTTATACTGAATCATTTTAACTACAATACGCTTTTAAGTGATAAGCTAATATAAAATAATAAAAATGATTATAATTTAAATTATATTAAGTAAGATGAAGCGTAAAACAACTGAACCCGAGTTAAAGGGGAAAGACCCTTTTGACAACTATAAAAATGCATACATTTTTCACATTAACAATTCTTTTCTTTTTCATTAAGACAAAATTGAAACTTTTTATGCCATATATGTAATATATATGTAAAATTTTGAAAAAACTACAATTACATTAAATAAGTAATGTTTTATATACTTTATATAATTATTTTTCCTTTATTTATTATGTACTTTTAAGCACTATTTAGTATTATAAGAAATGAGGTACTTTCTAAAAATTCTGCTCCGCTCCGAACATAGCTACTCAAAAACTAACAATTTAAGCCCTGGATCATGTAAAATGGTTCACCGGTGCAACTAGAACATTGCAGTAAATGAACTGAGGTATACATGCATAGAAAAGTAGGAATGCTATTGTTGATAAAATTAAGTCTACCAGGATTTAAATTATCGGTAAATATAATATATTTTGACACAATAAGTTTCAAAGTTTGTCTGAATGAAAAAAAAACTCATTAACGTGCAAAATGTATGCATTTTTACAGGTGTCAAAAATGGCTTGCCTCTTAAGTTGTAAATTAAGATTTTTTACGTAAAACACAATAAAATAACCTGTAAAGAATTATGCTTTTAAAGTTATCCCCTAGCCTATGCTAACCCATATGTATTTCTTATTTTGTCTTGAAAAATCTACAAATTTCATATGATGTTAAAATTTTTTAATTTTTAAAGTTTAAAAACGGGCGAAGCCCCCGGTGGGGGGAGGGGGGGGGGTGGTGCGAACACCCATTCTCTGCCAAAAACAAAATGATAATCGAAAAAAAAACAATTATAAAAATCAATAATTCAAAAAATAAATACAGAATTTGTGTTGATTTGAATCTGGATAATTGCATTTAGGTTAATGAAACAAAAAATAAAGTATATATTTGTGATTGTATAACATGATATTTTGTTCTTATAGTACCTAATCAGCATAGAACTAGAACAGATTAAAATTTTGAAAATATTGTTCGAATAATGGTAAATTGGAAAGAAATTATTTTGTTTACCGAACGCCTGAAGCGAGATCCCTCCCAAATAGATATCTACAGTAATTTTATCTCGACAGAAGGATTGTTTTTACCTGCCGTACGAGAAGCAAATGATTCGCCTATAGCGTATGTAAAGCACGGTGTTCCGTGCATACTTAGGTAAAATTGCGTAAATTGAGCACTTCTCGCACGCTATCCAAGCATGAGAAACTGAGCTTCTCATACGGTGTTGCTTAAAAAAAGATTTTTTAAAGACTATTCAATAACATAATCAAGTATTTCTTATTTTTACATGGTGAATATTTCACGTTTTCAGTAAAGAATATAATAATTTTCGAAAATTCTCCTGGGCCAGGAGATAAACACCTTAACATTTTATTATGAATAATGTTATTAACGTTTTATAGTAAAACAATTCATAATTATATTGATAAAAAATGATACACTGTCAAAAATAAAAAAAATATATGTTTGAGAATCAAAAGATATATTATTTTGCTATAAAATATCGTTTATACAATAATAACATATTAAAAGTATAGTTTTACCATTTATTTTTTCATGTTTTACATAAAAAAACACCCATTATACGTAGAAACAACCTCGGGTTAAGGTGCTTTTCCATCCAACGCCTGAAATAAAGTAAAATAATGTTCAAAATTCCAAAATGACAGTGCGGGAGATTTCCATAACTTTAAAATATTCGGAAATATTCAGATGATGCTATAGACAAGGAAGGCGTGACTTGCCTACGCGTTTTCGCTCGAAATCTAACACAAATCCGACCACTCAGCTCGTGTGACCACCTAAACGAAGTGGTGCCGCGCGCGTTGATCTGACGTTGCAGCTGAAATTTATGATGCCAATAGAGTAGTTACCTCGTTGGATGAAAGCTGACGCGTGGATGCAAAGTCAAGAGGGAAGGGGGAGGGGGAGTCGAGTCGTCGAGTTAAGTAAGCGGACGAGTGGTCGTCTAATGGCTAATAGCGTTTCCTTTGGGCGTTTGACTGTCAAGTTGCCAGAAAACCGCGGCGGGCGCCGAAAGAAACCGCGCGAAGGTTGAAGAGCTCGAAACAGCAGGAGAGGGAGAGAGAGAGAAGCGAAAGACGCGGCCGTCAGCGATCGTAAAATAAATCACATCTTTGATCTATATTCGGCCGACTTGCTGTTTGCTATGTTTCCACCCTTCGTCTCGCTTATACTGCGTTTCGTATGTGCCCAATCTCGAGCTGCGAGCGCTGCTGAGCCTGAGAAGCGCGAATACCGTCGCGATCTGTCTCAGTTTAACGAAACGTATCGTTCCTCCTTCGTGAAACTATTTTTGGTGGAATAAAACGAAACGCCGACTGGTACCGTAATGCGATACCAAAATAAAGTTTATAATGTCATCAGGTTCAATATGCTCTTCTTGTTAGTCAAACATTGTAACTTATCTCGTTTCTATTTAAATATATACAAAAAAATACTTTCAAACATTATATTTGATGGCCCTTACGAAGCCTAGCACGTCTGTGGCATTTCCCACGAAGACTTTTCTGCTGCCTGACTTGTTCGAGCTACTTTCATTTTTTCGGCTAAACCGATAATTTTTTGAGTGCCAAAAGAGTCTAGTACCCGACCCGAACCCGATAAAAAGAGAATCGATCAGACTCATGTGAGTTTATCGGTACAGCACTAATTTATATATTCTATGCGGAAAGTGCTAGTCTTCGTGGGAAATTTATGAAAAGTATTAGTCTTACAAGGAGTGTATCAGGGCTTTGGGTCACTGGTCTTGCTGACATTTTGGGATACGTTTTCTTGTACCTCAAAATGAAGACTTTGCATGGTAAAAGCATCTAACGATGCCCCGAATGTTAAAAAATCATATATATATATATATATATATATATATATATATATATATATATATATATATATATTTTTTTTTTAACATTATATATATGGGTAATACTAATGTATACAGCTATATCTCATGATCGGGGCATCGTTAGATGCCTTTGTATATATACTCGCAATTTTAACGTTTCCACCTGTATCTCATAATTGGAAAGGCGTTAGTACTTCTTACCATGCAAGGTCTTCATTTTGAGGTACAGGAAAACATACTCTAAAGGTAAAATCCGTGACCTAAACCCGTGATACTATCCTTATTAGAGTCTTTGTGCGGAATTTCCAAATGTTCTACTCTTCGTGGTAAGTGCTGTAATGTGTTAGTCTTCGTGGGAGTTTGAAATGTGCTTCGTAAGGGCCGTCGATATTAAGTTGAAAAATATTTCCATAAATCTTCATTAGCATGAAAACCGTTTTATTATATTTATTATACTTTTATGTTCTTTTAATATTGTATAAGTATACATTATTTTGTTGTATATTATAAATAATACAATGTTTTTGTTTTCATTTTTATTATTGTTGTTATTATAGTTTATATCAGTGTATATTATAGGAAAATACGATTGGATAAACTGCGTAATTTTAAAAACACGTGTTATAATTGTTATATTTATTATTAACGTTATAATGTAAAATAGTTTTAGTGTTATTATACTATAACAAGCGTGTTCACTTATAATGTTAAAAGGATAATGATAATACTTTGGCAGTCATTTCTTCAGATTTCTCGCTTTGAGAAGCGCAGAATTACGGATAAACCAGCTTTCAAATCTATAACGGTTGTGAGTAATATGGGAAACTACGCTGAATTTTATTATGGCTTGTAATATGAATAGCTCTATAAAAATATTGTATCAATTGTATTATAATACCATAAACATTGAAATTTACAATTTTACATTCAAACGCAATTTATATACTGTCAAAAGGTAGTGAAAGGGTTTCTATTTCGTAAGAGATTTTTCTTGCAATTCAAACAAGAAAAATAACATTTTGAGAATTTCTTCAATTTTATAAGATATTTTATCGTTTAAAATATTCAGCTATTTTTAATTATAATCGTCTTCATATTTTCTAAAAAGTTAAGAATAATACAACTGCTACTCATTCTATAATAACTCTATATACTTAATTCTAACCAAGGCAAATCGAGTAAAAAATAAACTTTGCATACTAGATTCTCTCAGTCTCACTCCCACCGCCTCTTCGCAGCCGCATGCGCGAGGAAAGTGAAGCCCACATAGCGCCGCTGTGCAGTAGCAGCTTTTCAAGAATCGCGTATAACAAGCTGTCATAAATTAAACGTTGCGGAAGGCCGACGCTGCGCGCCACGGCAGAAAAAGCCCGCTGCATGCGGAGCGCCTCTCTCGCCATTTGTATATAGGTAGCGCGCGGGAGAGTTCATCCCGCAACATCAACAGAGATCTCTCTGCTGCACGAACACACACAGACACACACACACAAACGCAGACTGCAAATGCACGAGACAGTGTGCAAAGCAAGAAGACGGTCTGCTGCAGGCGAGTGTATAAGGTAGCCGCGAGGAGGAACAATCGCGAGGAGATCGCGGCGGAAACTCGACACGAGGACATCCAACAGTGCCAGAGCACGGCCGAGGCCCAATTAATACGCGTCCGCTCTCGCTTGAAAACGCGAGCGCTCGCTCGTGTCCGTGTGTCCGTGTGTGAGTGTGTCTGTGTGTATGCATATGTAAGCATTGCAGCGAGGCGAGGGCTGTTGTACTATTGCGAGTATATAGGTATGTATATAAGAGAGTCCGTTGCATTTATGCGGGGCAGCAGCAGCAGCAGCAGCAGCAGCAACCGTCGCGTTGACGGCCGCGCACCGACATAGCTACTGCGCGGGCTAAGCAGCAGGCTGATGCAGCCGACGAGACCGTGCTCCGGGAGTAGATGCACGCCGACAACGCAACGCCAGCAGTTAGCTCGCGCCGCTCAGCTTCGTTTTAGGTGCGCGCGGAATTTTCCTCGTGTAAGAATGGGAATGAGGCGTTTTCTTTTGCGCTCTTTTCGAGACTAGACGCGGAATGTGTTTCTGCTTTTTCGCGAATTTATGGTTGTAACGTGCTGCAGTTTGCGTGATTTATTTTTCACAAAGCTGTCACTCAAAATTGCAATTACTTTCTACTCGCTTTTGTTAACTGTAGTGTCTTTTTACAAACCCCCTTACTTTGGACAATTTCTTTTTCTGGACTAAAGTTTATTTCTATGAATGAAAATATTGTGAAAAGTATTTATTGCTTTGTACGAAAGTGCGTTACAACATTTTAAAAAAGTAGAATTTTAATTCAAAACGTTTATTGAAACACTTTTAATTATTTTTAAAATTAAATTTTACTACATACTGATATTCTCGCTTCAGAAAACCAGATTTTAATAATGCTTTTCAAGTTATCTGGTATTTGAAATATGGTTAGTAAAACCGTCTTACGCAGTCTTAATTTAGCAATATAGGCAGTGGCTTTGAAAATATATTATATTTAATTACAATAATTATATGAATAACTTTGAAGTACAAAATGAAAGAAAATGAAAAAACTTTGGAAGGTTCATAGCGTGTCAAAAGCTCATTTCGTTCCCAAGCTATAATCGATTAAAAATTGTACTAATGGAATTTTTAAAGTGACTTTTAAAGCATATAAATTGAATAAATTAAATATAGGGGCTGAGTTATAATTATTAATGGAGATGTTATAGTTTTACTGATTAATTGTATATTTTCAATACTATATTGCCTGTATCAAAGTGGTTATTTTTACGTATCAGAATATCTTGAAAAACTTCATTAAATTTCCCTTTCCAAAGATATGATAGAGTCTACTTGTGAGGGACATTGTAGAGCAAAAATTATTATTGTTTGTACTTTAAACATACACACGATATTATACAAAAATTACCATATTTATAGTAAAAATTTACATATTCAACGTAATGAATGTGGGAGGTTTTAAAACTGTAATATTTTTAAATAGTGAAAAACATGTTGAAACACAAAAGTATATAGAATTTCAACCATCTATTTTTACGCACACAGTACTTCATTATTCAAAATTAATCATTGTTTACTACCTCAAACGATCGCCACTAATCAGCAAAGCCCACAAATCACGTGTATTCCTTGGACCTGCACACATCTCGCTCAAACATAACGCAAACTATAATAATTTCCAAGACAAACATCCACCATCCACAACGGACGACATCTTCCTCGAGCGCGCGCTCGCACGTTTCCTCAAACAAGGCCGCGCGCGCCCGCGACCGAAAAAGAAGACTCGATCCCCGTTTGACAAATTAATTAGCGAGTCCCAAAAGAGCTGCCTTTCCCCCTCCACTGTACAATATAAACCGAGTTCTATCTTACCTCCATGCTTTGCGGTATAGTGAAAAAGGCCGAGGCCACACGGGCAGAAGCAGCCGTGTAGTGGTATAGTGGTATAGCCGGGGCACGACAATACGACGCAGAGGGGAAACGTTTTATTAATTACCGAGATCTGTCAGTGTCTCGCGGTCCGGGGCCAGCGCATATTAAATACCCGACTACCGGGTAGAGAATTTCCTCTGCGAGCGAGCAAAAGGCGCGGAGCACGCGGCGGCGACTCCGCGGTGGCGGTGGTCGAGTATAAACAAGCGGCAGCCAGCGCGCGTGTCTCGGGTTATACACGCATCACGACGCCTTCGCAGCGCAGAAGGATATATGCCTAGAGAAGGATGAAACGCCGGCCTTTTTTACGGGGCTTCGTCTTTTTACGCTGTCCGAAGAATAGAGAGATAAAGAGCGTTATGACGGAGAAGAAAACCGAAATGGAGAACGGGGGAGGGGAAAAGAAAGAGAGCGACAGTTGAATGTGCGAGCTCGAATTCTTTACGGGAGATTTTTATGAAAGAGGTTCTGTACGTTGGAGAGGTCTTTGAGATAAAAATTAATAAATTTGGCTTTGAAATGGCTGAATGAGAATCTTTCGGCGTACTCTTCTTTATCTGCCCAAATCATTTTTCAAAAGTATATAATAAAAGGACTGTTGATATAGAAGAAGGTTTATTTGTTATGAATAAACTATTTTAATAATTTAGAATATATGCAGAAGATGATGCTTTATTAATATGATTTTACCAAAGTGTTCTATTTTCATGTTCTTTGCATAAATCATTGTAATAAAATAAAGACATTTTTATTCATTTCTTAATTTCACTATAATACAAGATACAAATCTTTTTTCTGGCTGAAAAAAATTACTCCCTAAATTTGAATCAGTGCATATTCACTGGTCTCAGTGATAAGTATATCACTAATCTATTCTTAGTATACTTAAAATTTTATTTAATTTTAGAGAGTAGGCAGATTGACAGATACTTAGAAAGGCTTTTATTAGCTAAATGGATAGAAGAAAAAAATTGGATAAAATTCCTTTTAGAGTAGAATTATGAATAACAAAATTGAACAGATGAATCAAATTAGATCATCATTTCATTCATATTGGTATAAAATATGTATACGCTACGCATACAATGCATTTCCGACATTACTAATTTACAACTTTACTATCGATAAAAATTACTTAATTTTATTTGGAAGAAAAACTTTTCAGAATTTATAACTCGTTAACGAAGATGATTTATTTCTATTAAATTATTATTTTAACTAATAATAAGCAAGCATAAATCATAAATTGAATTGTGTAAAGTCGATCATGCTAGATTCAGAATGAAATTAATAAGATGGACGAATAAAGAAAGAGGACTCGTATAAAGCCAGAATGGAAATAGAATAGAGAAGTGCGCAGAACCGTATAGAAGAAAAAAGGACTTTGTGTTTGGTGCTCCACGAGACGTCCGCAATCCCACTGAAAATCATTGAGTTTCCTCGCACACGCGCGCGCGCACGCAAAATTCGTATAAGATACACAACAGAAGCTCCCACGCGTGCGCGCACGTATACCGCGAAATTCCGTGGAAAAATCCGCAGGCTGCACTCGAACGTTGCGCGAGACTTGATGGCGCGACCACCTGTAGAAGCCTGGCCGAGGTATATATGTATATATATATACGTCTATAACCGCGCTTCGGGGTCAACTGTGCGCGGCGGCGTTGCACCGAATGCTCCTGCAGCGCGAATTTCGCGGATCAAAGAGGGCCTGCACTGCGCGCGGCGCTTCACGGGAGTTACCTCGTTAAAACGCCAAAGCACGAGGAGCCGCCGAACTTTACGCAGACACTCTCCGCGAAAGTTCGTAAAGTGAGCTTAAGTGATTATTAATCTCCAGATAACTCTAAGTGAATGTAGTTCTTGATGGAGGATGCAGCTCCTCAGATTAGCTAACTTTTACTTCGAAGATAATCTAGCGGGTATTAGCGTAATCTGCTATATGCTGGAAATAAAATAAGTGCCACTAAAACATAAGCTGTTCTATCGTAATGCATTTTATCAGTTTTCCTAGAATATCAATTTTCAAAAGTATTAGCATTATGTTTAAATGAGTACTAAATCAAAATATATATTTATCCATATAATTCAATTGCAGAATATAAATACTATTATTTTTTATAAAAACCAAATATATTATAATGTATTTTATTTATATGCTTTTTCCATTTAGTATATTCAAAAATCTACTTTCTTAATTTGTAGAATGGCCAAGAATACCGTTAACATGAAACATATATCCATATATAAGAAATATATATATATATATATATACTTTTCTCGAGGTACATAATATACCACAAATATTCGTTCGGCGATTAAAATCGGAAATCAACAGCGACACAGAGCACTGCAGCGCGCTTATAAAATGCAAAAACATGCTAAAGGGTCACAGCGCATCCTCGTCTCACACATAACTTTTTCGCTCTCTTCCGCTCGCATCTCAACGGCACCCCACGAGAGGAGAAGAGTCTCTCATCTCTTGGGAACATTCTTCGAGCAAGCGAACTTCGCGTGGCACATATACGTACAATCTCGCATCGATCACCAGTAACTTTGTGTACCGCTGGTCCGCGAGATGTACACGTATGTACGGTTACTATGACCATTCTTGTCTATTCGGTACATTCTGTATATGTTTATTTCTCATTGATCTCAGAGATAATGCGATATAAAAATTTTCTAAATGACTCATTAGTGCAATTCAACCGTTATCTGTGCTTCCAATTTCTCAATTCACCTTGCAAACAATGGAAATTATGTACGTTTAAATAATATAATCTATGAAATTTTCCAAGTGAAAATCCAAATACGCCAAGTTACTGTATTTTCATTATTAAAAATTTGCTTTAATTTTGGCTGAATGTTTGTGTTAGAGTGACTTCCCACTCCATCAAAGAGAAAACATTAGTCGATGCATTTGGAATGAGATTTTTATACGTGAGTACATAAAATTAGAAAAACTTATTCAATACATATCATGTTATTTTAACATACTTGAAATTACAGTCGTGAACTGACATTTAGATTTTTGTTATCTTTACAAGCAGCTTATAAAAATTCATTAGATAAATTTTATAGACAAACTTATAAGTAGTTATTATACGCAATTTAGTATATTATTTTTATTTTTTTGTCTCTATAATATAGAGGTACATATTTAAGATATTAAAATACACGTCAGCACATCAGTTGACTTTACACTTATATATAGGGTAGTTGCCGACCCCAGTAGTCAGCTATCTAAGGAAAAACTTGTATTCAAGCTATTACAAAAAATTCAGAAACATCTTTGTTTTTAAATTATCGGTTCTATTACACTTAAAATGTATTCTAGTTTTTGATAAAATGTTTATTTTTGCTTAAAATATTTACAGGATAATTATAATATGTGTTTTAATAAAATATGACGAAAGCGCTAGTAGTCGGCCACCGGAATCTAGTACTCGTCCGCTTGATCGCTAATAGTCTACCAGGACCATTTAAGGCAATACATCGCGCTTTAAAAACATTGTTTATTCTTTTAAATAATTCTATGATTTAAGTTTAACTATAAAAAATTGAATAAATATTAAATGAATGAAATTAAATATTAATTAATCGTAATGATCACTAGAATTAAAACTTGCTTTGGCTATGAGTTACCGACCAGACTTGGCCGACAACTAAAATTCGTCAAAAATTAAAAAAATTCTAGTAATCGACCACCTATAAGCACATATTGATAAAGATATATCGAAAAAAAATTTTATTTTATAGTTCTTGAATGGTTTTAACGTCAGAATTAAATGTTTAAACGGCATAGATCATTAAAAAATTATCACTACCCTACACTTATATAAATTTGCTGGAATAAATAATATACCTGGTTTATTATTTGAAACTCGATTAAATCAGCATTATATACAATTCATAATATAATAAATTTATCAATAAAGATATTCCACAGTAGGTAGAGAGCACTTGATTAAAAATATGAGTAATAAATTACACAATTCGAAATTAATTCGCTTATAATAAGTTGTAAAGCAGATATAAAGCAATTAGTAAAATCAATAGGATAAATCAACATTCATAAAAGAAATTTCTAATAACAATATCAGTGATATTCGACCAGCTATTCAAGATTTTACTGGGCGTTTCTCTAACCTTATGGCGCTATATAAATAACGCTGTGAAGTGAGCAACATTCACCCGATTGGTAGATTCTGCTCGGTTCTGACGGAATCAGTTAATAGAGACAAATAAGCTTAGAGAATCCCACCCTTGGTGAAACAATCGACATAAAAAATTAGTTGATATCGAGTTGATACGATACTTCTTGATTCTTATTTCTCGCTCGACTCCACGCGATCCACGTACATCAAGGCATCGTACACATATCGGGTCTCCTACTCGCACGAGACACGTGGTGCAGTACAGCAGTCGATCTTCCGATCTATCTACCTACATAGCCATGCACATGCACGCGCAACCATAAACGCCGTATACACAGCAGCATCCACCGCGAACGTTACCGGCGACGCTGACCGCGGGCGCGCGCGCGACGTGTTCATCCCATTGAACCCGTGCTTGCTATATCCTATACATATATATACCTGCACATTCCCCTTACGGTATATGCATCCACGAGTAGACGGACGGACGGATAGCACCCAGAGGCTCCTATATCTACGCGCGCACACGGGCATCCCCAACTCATACCGATTCGTGAAATCTTACATACATGTACACGGATTCACGCATACCCACACCTACATACTTGCCGATATCTCGCGTGTGCACACGTATACACAGGGCACAACTTTGTCGGCGTGCCCAGGCGTATAACGGAATCGCGAGGGGGGCCCTAGCCTGACCTAACTATATAGCTAGCCATCGGATGTACCGCGGCCAACTAATGCGTTTACGATGTACGCCTGACAGTGGAACATCAAAGTCCGGCGCTACGGAGTCCACTTCGCTGCTCTGCACTGCTCAACTATACGTGCACGGTTCAACCCCTTCGCTGCTGCTATACTGCTCCCACGCCTTGCATATATAGCTATAGTGTGTGGTGCACGGTGCGTCCGCGCGTTATCGCGGACGAGTATCGTCAGCTATCGCACTTGTTCCACGAAGCCTACGTGTCCCTCTCTCCCCCCCCCCCCTCTCTCTCTCTCTCTCTCTATACACTACATCACCTCTTTTGTCGACACGACGATCGCCCAGTCATCGTGTTAATAAGACTCGTTACAAGCGGCTGTACCTATATATACGAATCGTCGGGTTGCGCGCCGCGTGTGGGAGAGCAAACGAAACGCGGCTGATTTCCTGTCAAATATCCACGACGCATCGGCGTTCCTCTATTCTCCTTTTTGACTCTCCCATGTAGGGGTGACCGGGGCGAAACTGAATGCGGTACCAATTCGAACAGTATGAATATTTTTAAGTGATAGCGAAATCGGAGGTCGTACTTTTGATAAAGAGTTATGATAGGGATCTATAGCATAAGCACTAATAATTTCTTTATTTTCAACATTTACGTTACATAATCTATCGCTATAAAACAAATAATTCACAGAAATTTTGAAGTTGTAGGAATAAAAACACAAGGAAAGAACGCGATCAGTGTCACCCCGGTCTCCCCTATATCTCTGCCAGGCTAAAGACTCTGAAGAAGAATCAAAGACTGGAAAAGAGGACGAGTGCGCAGAGGTTTTAGGCTAGAGTTCGCAGCGGCGGGGTGAATAGACGTAACTGTAAAGGCCGATTCAATCGCGGAACTTTTCAGCTAATGACGAAGGAGGCGAGCTCGAGCGCAACGACGATAGAAAAATTATTTATTGTATATAAACGCCGCGTCCGTGCGCGCTTGTTTGACTTAGTCATTAAAAGCGAAGAGGCAGTCTTAGCCAGGATCGACCGACGAGTGACCGGAAATTAATTACGCGTATGGGTATATATAGAGGGAGAGGAACGGGTGATCATGCACCACGGCTTATTGCGATTTTGCAGGGGAATAACATCGCGAAAATCGACGCAGACGCGAAATGGTCCGGTGAATCATTATTGGCGGATACGTTGGGGAAAAAATCGATCTTAAAAATGAGATTGACTTTGATCGCGATGCGGTCACGAAAATATTTCATGTAGATAAAAGAGAATGGCTCACGGACAATGACTATTTAACATTGGGAATCTCATTTGTCTGGACTACAATGTCGAACCGTGTTTAGGATATATATCATCGCTGCGACCGAGTACGCCACGCCGCGTTCGTTAAGGAGAAAAAAATCTGTCAACGTCAATACAATAAAAAGCCGAGTAATCGAGCAAGTGGGAATACATTGACGTTACCCATAGGTCGCGGTGCCTGAATGCTCGTTTTTGAACCGGGAAGTGTCACACGCAGGCATCTTGCGTGTCGCAGGGTCAAGCATTCACATATAAGAAAGAGAAAAGAATATTGGAGAGTGAGAAGCTGCCTGCCGAAAGAATAGGAGACGTAATAAAAATGACGTCCTCTTCTCAGCCGTGCCGCGAGATAACGGACTCATTGACGACAAGACAAAAGTCCGATCGACGACGGCGACGAGGTCGATGATCTATCGACGCGAGAGACGCCGTATTATTATATACCCGCGCGAGTGAAATACGCGAACCGCTAATCCGTGCGCCTCGGTGAGTATAGGCATAAGGCTTTTGAGCCTGATGGAATGGGGCAGCAGAGCCCGCCGTGCCGACCGGCAAATCGAGAGGCTCGCTTTAATTAGATGGACGTGAACGTATACGCATCGCATCGCACGGGTTATACCGAACGTATACGCGCGCGGGCATCATCTACGTGGCCGATCGTCGACTTATTAGGCCGACGGACGCTACTTTTGGTTACACGGCAACTTCAATCTCGAGCGCTCCATTTATGATATTTTTTGTTTCACATCATTTGGATTATCAATAGAATCTAAACTTCAATTATATCATTCTTTCACTTAGTCTGAATATTATAGAAGTATTTTTAATACTTAACAATAATATAGTTGATATCGCATTCACTAGATTTTTGCGCAAAAACTAACTCAAAGTTACCTATATTAATATCTTAAAAATCGGCGAAAAAAGAACCCAAGAACCCCGAATTTTATTGCAATTGTCATAGTATTGTTCGGGGAATGTAACATAATTTTATTAAATTTCAATTCAAATTTTAAAACCATATTTAGGATGTTTATAATATAAAATGTTTATTAGCTGATTTATAAAGAAAATGATCCAATAACGAATTAATCAGTAATATATTTTATAAAATATATAATATACTAGGCATGTTTATAAACATACATATATGTTATATTTGTAACTAATAAACGTAGTGAATCGTAACTATAAAGAAACACATTTTTGTATTAGTTACATTATTTTTGCTAAGCTTTCTGCGTTACCATATTCTGAGTAGAAGGATTAAGTTGATGCTAAAGCCACTAGTCACCGACAAATGCGAGGAACCACTTTTCTCATTTAATTTTCAAATTTTAGCAAATATCTTTATGAAACGTTATTGTCCTAATCAAAAATAACAACTTTTCAGAGAGATATTTTCTCAAAATTGAGAATTCAATGAAATAAGTGGTTCCCCGTATTTGACGGTGACAGGGGGTTTAGCATCACCTTATGCGAAACCCTCCCTGTGTAATAGTACGAAGAAGTTGTTAGGAGTTTACGATGTTTGCGAGTGCGACAAAGAGAACGATGATGACATAAGAAATAATGACGTCGGCGGTCATAAACGCGAACTCAGGTATCTAACGGACAAAAATATAATCAAAGTGCGTGATACGCAAAAAACTGCTCGCTTGGTCACTCTTTTTCTTTTCATATTTTTCAGTAGGCGAAATTATCGACCTGAGCAATGAAGAGGAATTATAACAGTTTATGTAGCTGTATATTCTTTCAACTAAAATGTCTTTCAATCTATTGCATTTGAGGTAAAAAAAAATATTGCGTTGATTTATTAACAATTTTATATCTTTGATCGAACTTCAAACTTTACAATACATACTTTTTTATAGAACTTTTTCTGCAATGACTCAAATAAACTTATTTTCTTTGAAAAACATGATACGTATGTTTTAAAGCCTTCAAGTAATAATTTGATAAAATTTTATTGTGTTAAAAAAAATAGTACTGTTATACAAAAATTAATATAATTAGCTTATAATTCGTAAGCCAATGTTTTAATTTAACGTCGCAGAAACGTCTCATCAAGAAGAAAATTGCATAATTAGCTATATTTCAAACGCATTATATCACTTCATAATTCCATTGACAGCGGCTGATAGCATTTTAATGATACATGCATTATCCGAATTTAATGCACTTCTAAAGACTCATAACTCGTGTAAAATTCCAGTACGCCCCATAGGCAAAATCTGCATAATCCCTCGCTGACACGCATGCACGCGCTCCGTCAAAAGCCGCGCTTGTTGCGCGCATTAAATTTCCTAAGCGCACGCAGCGCGAGAAATACCTGACAAAACAAAAAAAACGAACGCAGAAGAGACAGCCGCTAACGGCGCGCGGGACCACGCAACAAATTGCGCGAGTATACACGTATACATACAAGCCGCGGTCCCGGTATCAAAAATCGCGAAAGTAATTCGCAATTAATTACTCGCCGCCTCTCTCGCGCGCATGCTATATATATAAAGAAGAGAGGCGAGGAAGTCTCGGGCGGTGGCGGCGAGAGAAAGAAAGAAAGAACGAAGGAAGAAAGCAAGGAGACGACGACGACGACGAGGAGGAGGCGCGCAGGATAGATCGTTTGCAGTGGCGGCGCTGCACGCGATCTCTTCGCGGCGAATTCGCGCGCTGCAGAGACAAACGGCGCGGGACCGCCAATTTGCGGCTCGCGGGTCGCTTCGCCGGTGGTTCGTTAAAACGCGAGTGCGCGAAAGGGCCCCTCTCTCCACCACCCCCCCTTCTTCTGTTTTTTAACACTTTGCAGGAGAGGAGTGCTTTTCGTGCGTATGGGCGCACTGTTGGTGCGTGCGGAGTCGGTTTTGCCACGGATGAACGAAAGAAAGCGGAGAGTGGAGATGGAGGTGAGGAAGAAATCACACGCAAATCGCTCCTGCTGCTGCTGCTGCGGCTTGTTGAGTAACGCACGCGCTTGCCAGACTGTTATACGAGAGCAAATGAGCGTGAAACTGTCTAATGATTTGGAGAGTGGTACTTTGTAATATGAACGGTACATCAATAGAAATATTCTTTTGAAAATTGAGTTTGGCTGCTGAGAAAGTATCTGTCGACATCAATTGATATAAAATAAACGTATGTTCTTTCTGGAATTCAGTATTTTTTGTGTTTCTGTGCGTAAAGATAACGTGATTTACACCCTAGTATAAATAATTTTCCTTTGAAATTGAAATTACAAAGTTACTTTTTTAATATTTTGAATTTTGCGCACTATAGTCCCGATAATATCTCGGCGGCCAATGGAGTCTCTCCGCAGTATCACTGAAGGTCGGAGCTGATTTCAAAATAATTTGTATAAATCAAACCAATTTAAATAAAATTGAACATTTTGAAAAAATTGAAGAAAATGTAGATAAATTTGAAATATCTGGAAAAATTGAAAAAATTGGAAAAATTGAACGATATTTAAAAAAATTTGTAAAAATTTGAAAAGTATAGCAAAGTTAATTATATTACATCCATTACCTAGAATTTAGCTGGAAAATAAAGTGAATTCTGGTTAGGAACCCGATAAGCTCATATATATGTATACCAAATCATAACAAAATTGATTTGAATGTTAAAACTTTGGATTAATTTAAATTATTATGATAATTAACGATTTAGTAAAATTATTTACTAAACATAAACATAACAATAGAAAATTTTTAATTGTATAAAGTAAATTGCACAATTTATTAAGTACACGGGAAGTATTTCTTATGTTAAGAACAAATGTTTCTTAAAATAATATGAATCCAATTTAACAGTTTTATTCTTATGTTAAGTTATGTTGGAAAGTTTCTTATTTTAATAAACTTATTCTTTTTACTTAAGTAATTTTCTTACCGTAATTGTATTGTTTACATTTTGAAAATATGAAGTTACGATTTTACTTTGTTTTGGCTCCTATATCTGTTTCAACAAAATTACATTACAAGAATTATTTATTGCATTTTGAATACTATTTATCTTGTTCTTTCTTATTTTATGCACCACCGAACCTAGCCAAAGTCAAAAGATTGGGGAATTCTGTGACGACCATGACGTCGCATGTAATAAGTGAAATTTATTGTTTATTCCAACATTTAAGAAAAATGTATTACTTATTATAAGTATCAGCGATTTCATACATATGTTATTTTAGGTAATTTCTTTACGTAAAGTAAGTAAACGCGTTCTTATTTTAAGTACAAATATTTTTAAATAAGTAAAATTCACGATTTAGTTACTTGTTTCATGAACGAAATAATTTTAAGATGCAATAAAAAAAGTAATCCATCTTGCTTTTTCGATGCAATTTACTTTCTTAAGGTTTCTACAAGTGCTGCTATAAGCAAGCTTCGAAAAAGTAACTATAGTAGATTAGGTTATCGAATTTAACAGGCACTATTACAACTAGTTTACATAAAAAAATAACTACTTCTAATATCATAATATTATTCTATAATCTGACAAACCATTCTTACAACCTTATTTTATTTACTTAACAGCGATAAGAAGCTTTAAACTTCTTTATATGCATTGAACAGATTCTGCCTAGAATTTTATTGTAAATGCATATCGCTATTAGCGGATTTCTAACCAGAACCGTTACCCAGAATCTGGCGAGATCATGAAAATCTAGGTAGAATCTAGCTAATAACACGTCAAGGTTTCTACCAGTAATTTTTTTAATTTGTTATTTTAATGATTTATATGTATATTTTTTTACTGGAGGCACCTCCCCCAACCCTATGACGGGGGCTTCGCCCCCTGCGCCCCCATCAGGGGCTCTGCCCCTGGACCCCGTCCCTTCCGCCCCATCTCTTCCCCCCCCCCTCCAGCCCTTCACCACTATAGCACATCCGCCCCTGCATACCCTTCACACTCGTCGCCGAAGAACAATGCGTAAATAGTACATTTCGACACGGGTGCAAAAGTAGATTATTTGTTTCATGTGACTTTTTCGCTCGAGCGAAGCGAGAAGAAAATGCGAGCAAAAATCTTTGCTCAAAAGCGAGAATTTCAGTCGCGCTAAAACAGCCCCTCGATTTTTTTTCCATTTCCAGATATTTAGTTTTTTCTGATATTTGTGAGGTAATACGATCCAATGCCAATATTTATCTTACTACTTTCTACTTATAATTATTTATCTCCATTTTAGCGCGGTTGAAAATCTCGTTTTAAAGCTAAGGTTTTTGCTCGCATTTCTTTTATTTTAGAAATTTGACAGACGTATCAATAACTTTATCCTACAAAAGAAACTAAACTCAGCCGTAAATTATTATTTTTATAGTATGCAGGATATGACTATATAGGAGGGACCGGGGAAAACTGAGCTTTGGGGTAAAGTGAGATTTATCTATATAATTATAACATAAAATAAAACATTTATACTAATTTTACTTATATAATATAATCATTTTTATGCTGGACAATTTTAATATGTATGCGAAAATAATCCAAATACTTTAATTATGTCAGAAATATACTTGGGTAACCTAACATTATCTTTACATATTTAGTTTCCTCATATCTTCTAAAAAGACCTATGATAAATTATTGAATTTGCAAATTCTTTTCTTGCTTTTTATATCGGTAAGCTAGGCACCCTGTATGGATACCAGTGGCGGCACTTTTGTTGGATTTTTAGCGTATGGAGTATATCTGTATATATGAATATTTAGATATACTATACTATTTGGTCCAACAAAAACTTACAGAAATTTCATAGCAGAAAAATCATTAATAATATGTGTAATTTATATGTAATTTACATAATATATCTGTAAATTTGGTTTAATGAAAAAACCACCTCAAAGTTTATCATCATATATGCTTTCATAAAATTTTAGTGATTTAGGTTAAATAATTATTGTACTAAAATAATTAAATTTTTCAAATATTGTATATGGTTAAGTTAATGTTCTTAAAGACTTTAACGGGAAATTGAATTTTAAAACTATTTTTATTTTAATTGACAACGCTTAATAACTTCAAGATTAGAAGTACACATTAATAGAAAAATATAACATCGTAAAATAAACTTGAAAATCACTTCATTCAGTAAAAAAAGTTATACGTTTCTTTAATTATATGCACAATAATGGTAGCTTTAATTTAACACATTACACTAACTACGCGAATATTTTGCATCAGAAATGTAAGTTACATTGAACTTTTAATTAAAAGAGGCCTTCTCCAACGGCATAACACAAACGTACGCAAGAAAAATATTACAACTCTGATCCTAACTCATCCGAGCCAATAACGAACTTCGCAAAGCTCGCCTCACATGCACTTCCCTATGTTTTTTTTTTCATTCTTCGCGCGCGCACTTGGCAAAATTATCGCGAAGTGCCATTCGAACGTTTTAGTGCGAAGCAGCAGGAGGGGCAAAGGTTTCGCACGCCCGGAACAGGTGATCACGCCTACACCTGCAGGCTCGAGTGCACATACAATTATTCGCGTTTACGAATGAACTAACTCGAGTTTCGAGCCTTTGTGCTTTGTGCAAAGCATAAAAAGGATATCTAACGTCCCCATTCTTTTTCCATGCGTTATTCTTATTGAACTCTAAATGCAGTGGCTTTCCTTTTATAAATAATGTATAGTATTCAGACAATGTTGCCGTGATAACAATCTGAATTATTTGTAGTTTTACATTGATGTTACACAGAAAGTTTATCGTCAGTTGATTATAACCATTTCAAAATAAAATAATAGTGCATTTTATTATTATTACTCGAAACGAATACTAATACAAAAACACTAACAAAGTCATAACATTAATTGTAAAAATAATATAATTTGGTATGTAGTTACGAAATTTAGAATATGCAAACTAGTAAAATGTAGTAAAATTTAAATCTTATTATTTATATTTTCAATTTAAGCTACTGAAGTAAGATTGAAAATATATACTCTGTCAATTGCAACATTGATAAAAACTTTCACCACATATACACAAGAAACACTGTAAAGTCCATGCGCGAAGCTAAAATAAAAAACCCGGCTTGAGTAGATATTAAAACGCGATAATGAGGGCTCGCGCTTGATGCATAAAATTTTTTTCCTCTCCTCCTCCGACGTTACTGCTGCGCTGCACTCAACAAAAGGCTCACTCGCGTGGCAGTTTAATTTTGATTACCAGGTGGATCTTTGAAAAATTTTTAGCCCCCCCCCCCCTCCCCAGATAGTATCAACGCCAGGAACAAAGGTAGAAACTGCCAGTGCCTATTCTACGTGTTCTTTTGCAACAGCAGCAGCAGCAGCAGCAGCAGCTCGACAGCGTGAAGGAGAACGAGAGAAGCGCCAGGCGAAGAGGCGCATAGAGAAGGAAATATACGTGCGGCGCGGCTCAGCGCGAAAGAGACGGCCTGTGAACCGGTTTTGCGAGCGCGCGATAGAAGCGATTTTGTGCCTCGTCAAGGAAAACTATATCCGAAAGAAAAATAGAGGAAAGGCGCACTCGCGAGTGAGCGAGTGAGTGAGAGAGAGAAAGGAGCGCGCTCTTCGGTAAAGCCGCGGCGATACAAGTGGCTTCTCTGAAAACGCCATAAAATTAGCAGCTGTTCTCGCAAGTTACTCTTCGCGCGTCTTCCTACAAAATCCTTGGAACGTGCCAAGAGATGCTTTTTTGCCCCGTCATTTTCTCTCTCTCTCTCTCTCTCTCTCCCTCTCTCTTTTTGTTAAATAAAAATACCTGAGAGTAATGTAAAAAGCTCTTATTTAAAGCTCTTCGCACTATCTTAAATTTCAACGCGTTGGATGTTTTGATCGCTTCGTATAACTACGGCTTTAAGTGGAAAAGGATATCCTCCTTGTTTGAAATTACTCTTTAATGCATTCAATTTTCAACTTGAATTCTAATAAAGAGTTTATTAGTGGAGATTTTTTAAAATTATTATACTCGTTCAGTTCTTAATAAATTTTATAATTTTAATACTGATCTGTTGGATGTGAGTCAAATATTAAAATTATTTAATTTCAGTTTTCAATAATGCTATTATTTTAAGTTTTTGTGATTCATTGATTTTTATCTTTTCAAGCATGGATATTATAGTATATACTATAACGAACTCAACAATCAAATATAATATAATGATAAATCGTATACCGCATTTCACTTTCTTTTAATAACCTTTGGAAAATAAAAATATCCCAATTACAAGACTTTTCCCCATCTGGGCATGTAAACTTTAATTATTGAAAATTTCAAAATTAATGGGGAGTTCTCATTTAAGAAGATATACGAATGACCAATAACTTATAGTTTGAAATGTTGAATGTTATAAAGATTCTCAGCTTATAGATCAATTTTATGCTTTTCACAGACCAATGTAAAAGTTATTAAAACTCTAATTTATTGCATAACCTACCCCACTTTTCCAAGGCTAGCAATTAATTCCTCCCTATTCTATAAATTACAATAATCCACAATTAGTACTTTTACAACATCCATATTGCTATCCCTCAATTCTCGCATCCTCGCCTATAAATTTTTCCAATTTTCATTTTCCACTAATCCCCCCGAAAAAGCACTCGCTCAACGAAACTCGCACGCGCACACGCCCACTAATATCGCAGCAGCAGCGGCAGCAGGAGCATCAGCCGCTGGAAGAACATAGGTCCACTTCCCTACGCACTCCATACCGCTGTCTCTCTCCGTCTCTCTCTCTCCCTTTTAATTTTCTCATTTCGTTGCTCATATAATATATCCTTTCTCTTTCTTCCTCCCGCGTTCTATCCTACAGCTCCGTCGCACTCGAGCTGCAGCCAAGGCCCGCCTGCCTCGCAGCACTCTCTCTCTCTCTCTCTCTCTCCCTCTCTCGTGAAAGTGGCATTCCTACGTCCGAGGCCGGACTTTATGGGGCCCCGTGGCGCATCGGTCATACGGCCCAAGCACGCCGGACTGCTGCTGCCGCCGCCGTCGTCGCCGCCGCGGCTGCCGCTGCTGAGTCCAGGGTAAAGTTCCTCGGGTTGTGTGATTCGATCAGATATGTTCACGACGAGTGTACGGTGCTGAGGGAGTGAGAGAGAGAGATGGCCGTCCCCGTCCCGGGGACCGCGAGGTAATATCGAAAGGCGTATGTAGGACCCCGAGACGCCGCAACAAAGACAGACGCGAGCGAGGCGAATAAAAGACCATAACCAGTTCGATGTGTGCAGCAGCCTACTAAGTGTGTATCTATATGCGCAAGCGTGCGTGCCGGCTCGCGAGTATGTGTGCGCGAGCGTGCGAAGGGGATGCCGAGGGGGAGAGACAGGGGGGAAATTTATCCTCTAAGAGAGACGTGATTTAGTCACCGCCTCGCACTCTTAAATAATACGCGCGCTTGCTTTTGTTTTCGAGGCCTCGCGAAGAAAACCCGATGCGAAGAAGCCGATAGAGTCTCTACCCCGGCGCGACGACGACTGCTGCCGATCGTTTTCCTTCGTTTCTTTTTTTACTCTTTTTCTTTGCGAATGTGTGCGAGAACGCGTGCCTCGTCCCTTTGCTCGAGACTGAGTTAAGATTGCGGATTTGATGATTTATTACTGGCAGGGAGGCATATGTGAGCGCAAAATTATTGTTTGCCCAGCCACCGGAGATTTTTGCCGCGATTCTCGCGTAAAGCAGTGCAGCGAAATAGGGGTACATATTTTTGTATACATTCAAGTGAAACTTGAGTACATTTTTCCTTGTTTTTAAAAATGCTCGTGGTATTTTCACTGATCAGATAATAATAATTAGCAATGCTAACATTTTTATTTTAAAATTATTTAAAAAATCATTTTTAAATACAGTGATTTCTAAAAGGAGAATTGATTCTTATGCGAAGTTTTAATAAAAAACGAAATTTTTCAATGATATATTTTTCTCGGTAACATAGAACTAAATTTCTTCTTCGGCATTATATTCTCGTTTCTGATTGTTTCCAAATAATCAATATAATGATTGTGAAATCAAATTTTTTTTATTATAGAAACCTTTCTTTGTTATAATTCTGAAGATTATAATCCTGTTATCCCCCTTTCACATTCGAATAAGTGTACTTGTCCAAAACAATCATCAACTTTGTATATATTTCGTTAAATGGATCGTTTTTAAATGAAAACCAAATACAGCAAGTACCGTTCAATTTAGGAGATTACAGATAATTGCAGCGCATCTGGATGCAACTTTACATTTAATTAAATTCAAATATCAGAAAATAAATTACTGCGCAAGAGGGTTCAAAACGAGTTTTTTTATTCAGAAAAATAGCCGTGGCTCAATTTTTACCTATTATTATAACTTTTATAAATGTCGTTGATTGAAGAAACGAAACAATTATAATTGAAGGACGGATTACTAAAAATTATAATGATTTTAAAACTGTTTTGTACTTGGATTATTTAAGACCATAAAATCATTCGTATCATTGTAAGATTGTTTAGTATACTCAGCGATGACGATGAACCAGTAATCATCCTCACCAAGCTGCGTTACTCCGCAAAAATGACTGCGCATGAGGGTTAAAAACGTTCTTTTTACACAGAAAAATAGCCTTGGCTCAATTTTTACCTATTATTATAACTTTTATAAATGTCGTTGATTGAAGAAACAAAAGAATGATAATTTAAGGACGGATTATTAAAAATTATAATGATTTTAAAACTGTTTTGTACTCGGATTATTTAAAACCTTAAAATCATTCGTATCATTGTAAGATTGTTTAGTATACTCAGCGATGACGATGAACCGGTAATCATCCTCACCAAGCTGCGTTACTCCGCAAAAATTTGTTGAGCTCACGCGAATTAAAGCGAACCGATAATTAGGCGTAACAGTTTAAATAGAATTTTTAACCCCAATCGCGCGTACGCACGTATTTGACTCTCATCCTCTACCCGGCGTTTTTGCTGCTACCTGGCCTTATACACAGCTCGGCAATTTCGGCAAAGTCACTCTACAATTGAGTCCTCCTGCAGCTCGGAGCTATACACAGCGCGGCTGCGGGTCGAAGCAAAGCAACGGTAGAATCAGCAAAAAATCTGCCGAAAGTGAACGCAGCAATTTCTGCAACTCGCTGCTCCCTTAAAAATGCGCAAATTAATACAGTCATTCGGAGTCGCGAGCCCGCTCCTTATCCACACAGCCTCGAAAGCAGAGAGTGGGACGAGTGAGCTCCAGCGAGAGTGAGAGTGAGAATTCGAGGAGAAGCACAGTGGTCATTATATTCCGAATGTGAAATATCTAGTATTTGAGGGACGAGTCGTCTTGCGTATACGTATGGCGCGTATAGCTGCGGCCTTAGCCCAGCAGCATCAGCCGTAGAAACATTCGGCGCGCGGAGGAGCCGGGCCTGTATCAGATATATGGTAGTTTATCGGCGTGTAATGACGGGGCGCTCAGGAAAACAAATTAAAATCTCGAGCGCGAAGCCGCCAATTAGCCCGGGCAGTCCTCCTTGTGCGAGACGACTCGGCGGGGTATGAGGTCACGCTAGTGCGCCGGCCCCCGACTCGCTTTTTTCGGGAGGCAGCTCTAGCTGCGCGCCGCGGAGCGTTATACAGCGTCTGGGACCCGGGCGCCCTTGGTCGATAAAAGTGCCCTGGGCCCCCCTCGCATGCACGTACACTACACTCGCAGAAGGAATGCCCGCAGTCGAGAGAAAGATGCAGCAACTCGTTTCCTCTGCTCTTTCTCTCGCTCCTCTTCTTTCGTTCCGTTCGTTTTCGCTCACGGTGAGTCTCCCCATCTCTCTCTCTCTCTCTCTCTCTCTCTCTCTCTCTCTCTCTCGCTCGCTCGTCCATAGGGCGAGCACCCAATGTATCATCCGAATCTTCGTCGAACTGGTAAAGTCGTTAAAGGAAAAATAAAATGGCAGAATTTATGTTTCTGTGCAGTGGGAGCGCCGCGGAGACGGCCGCGGCGGCGGCTATATGCCCCAAGTGTATAGGTATCGGGGAGAGGCTCGAGTCGTAGTGGAAGCTGCTGCGAGAGGGAACGAATCGTCAGTTTCGAGGCGAGAAGATTTTTCTTAAACGGAGAGAACTTAAAAAATCGGACGCTTTTGTTTCCAGAGGTGATTCATGCATATTGCTTGTCTGCTTTTATGCGGCTTGCAATGATATTTTCAACTTAACGGGAACTTCATGCTGTGGGTGTAAAATTATAATTGGAAATATATTTTTTTTCGTTTCACATTTTGTGTTAGAATTAATTGTGTTGAACTTTTGAAATAAAGGAGTTCATACAAAATTTAAACTACTAACTAGGATTCAAAATAAAATCATTATTTGTATGTGAAATCCGTAAATAAAACCTATAGTGCTTGTTATAGTATGTATTATAACGGGTAAGATATTATTTTTTCGAATTTTTGGCTGATGCTCCGTTTGGATTGTAGTATATCAGTTTGATATTACTCAAACGCGATACCAAAATTACAAATATTGAAATGTTTTATGTTTTTTAATCACTATTTACTCCAATAATTGGTTGTAACTATTTGAAACGTTTTAGTCCCGTATTCAATCATTACAATATTCATTAATAATTTCAAAAATATAACTCAACTCTCCTACTCAAAATGAAGAGGGGTCGAACAAAACCAGATAATCCAACTTTTAGTGAAAGTTGATTTTTATAACCATTATAATACATTGTTGTCTTCACATTTATTTATTTATCTTAACTCAAATTTGAGTTACTGACTTTAATAAAGAATCAAAAATTTTAATTATTGGGAAAAAAATTAATGTTTTTCTTAATTTTCTCACAATTAAGAAAAGTGGAAAATATTTTAGTGCATACTATAATTTACCTCCACTGCTAAGCACAGTATAGTATTTTCCATACAGGAGAATATACAAAATAAATAGTAATCGTTTTGTATATAAAGTACAATTTTTTTCTTGTATATATACGAAGTGTATGTTTATACTTACATAATATTTTCAGAAATTTTCACAATAATTATATAAAAAATTAAACTGCTTTACTTTCTTTATGAAAAAAATGCAAAAATAAAGCAGCATAAAAGAGTTAATAACCTGCAACAAAGTTCAAGTCTTTTATTTCCGTTCCTTACTCCGAAGGAGCAGAGGAAAAAAGTATAACTATAACCGACGAAAACAATGAATCTCGAAAGAATTTACTCTCATGTCCGCGAGCGAGAGCGAAACCCGAGGCGTAATGGCCGCGCAGGCTCGTATCCTCGCTCGCAATCCTCGCCGAGACTTTGGCTGCAAAAAGAGGGGAAGAAAACGTCAAGAAGGAAGCCACTGCTCTCCGTATAGTAGCCAGCCAGCCATCCAGCCATCCAGCCATCCAGCCATCCAGCCAGCGCACTGCAAAAGAAAAGTGCCGACTTCATATATGAGATTTGATATGAACGACAGAATCGCGCTGCATGCGTGAAAGAGCGAGAGGGACAGCGAAAAGCGTATAGAGCTAGCGCGCGTGCGACCATCAAAGAGGTAAAAAAAAAGAAGAAAAGTGCGAGCTCGAGCTCCGCGTGGGGGAAAGAACGATGAGCCGCAGCCACGGAGATATAGAAGACGAAGAAGTTGAAGCGGTGTTAAGAAGCGAGGAGAACCCGCGCGAGCACACATATAAGAAAGAAGAAGAAAAAGAAGAGCTCGAGAAAGCAGAAAAGAAATAGAGAAGGAGAGAGCGAGTAAAAGGCGCTTGGATGCAGAGTATAGAGAGAGAGAGAAAGAGAAAGAGAGAGAGAGAGACTGCACACGAGAGTATGCGCGTGGTGGGGACCTCGCGCGAGAGACATCAAAGAAGGCGACATATCCGTTCACACTCGGCGCACATGGCGTTCCTTTATTTGTCCCTCGACATACCCAGAAGAGAGAGAGTGAGAGAGAGAGAGATAGAGAGTTGCTGCGATTATGCGCGTCGTGGATTAATGCACAAGCTGTCGCGTGAGCGTACGTACGCACGTACTTTAACACACGCATGTGTGTACGCTGTGCGTGCATGTGGGCGAGAGGAGGAGGGGCGAAACGAGTGGTAGCAGAGCAGCGTGTGCACGCTCGGCTGCGGGTCCGCGAATATAACGCGCGCCGACCATAATGCGGCTGAAGGCGTCTTAATAAAATGAACTTGTCATTCCGAAAGAGCTAACCAGCCTCCTCCTCCTCTTCCTCCTCCTCCTCATCCTTCTTTGCCTCGGCGACGACGAGCGCTGCTGCAGCGACACACCGGCCGCAGACCGAGAGAGAGAAAGAGAAAGAGGGAGGACTCTTTTCAGCTGGCGAACTGCGGAGCGTCTTACCTCTGGACCGGACCAGAAGATGAGGCGACAGAACGAGAGAGAAAGAGACGACAGAGGGCTGCGCGCGACAATTAATTCAGAGAATGAAGAGGACGAGCTGAAGTTTTATGATTTTAATGGACGAGGGAAGGAGAGCTCGCAGGTGAGGAAATTAGAGTTGGCTCGAGCATGTTATCCTATTATTTTTCTGGATGGGACATTTTTGCGCTACACTTGACGCTGCAGAATGTTCCACTATTATTCCTAGAATATGGCATTCGATTGAACTCATTAGGCTTTTTAAGAAATATCCTTCATTTTTTAGAAAGCACTTATCCATAGACACGTTTATAAAATAACTTGTATAGACGTCATTCGACAAAGTAGAAACTTGTCGTAAAACTGTATGTAGAACAGCGTAAGTGAGAATGTGTGTAAATGAACATATTTATTGGCATCTGAATCAACAATAGATCTATTCTTACTGACTAAAATATTTTCTTTTAATTTAAAATATATCATTTTTAATTAAAATTGTGAATATAAGCAATGAAGGCGAAGTTTGGAACGTTCCTGGAACTATTTTCAATTTTTGTGTGAATCGATTTGTTAAGGTCTAAAACAAAGTATCTGACATGCATAAAATAGGGCTGATCCTTAATAAGGTTAAAAACAGCCTAAAAGTAAGAAATGATTTTTGTACTCATAACTAGACGTTATATCTCGCGAATTTTTGTGGGAGATAAAATGTTTTCCTCTTAATTAAATCGATCAAAAAAATGTACACATGTTTAATAAAATAATCTTTACTTGAGTATGAAAGAATTACCGAGATAAAACGCCGACCTTTCGAATAAGAAAATAAAATCGATTTTTTCAAGGCTGCTCATTTACTACCACAAAAATTAGCGTGATAAAACGTCTAGATATGACAAGAAAAATCATTCCTTACTTTTAGACTGTTTTTAATCGTATTAAGGATCAGCTGTATTTTAGGCATGTTGAATACTTTGTTTTAGACCTTAACAAAACGATTTACGCAAAAATTAAAAATAGTTCCACGAACGTTTCAAACTTCACCTACATATATAAGCAAGATATAAAAGTATGCAAAGAAAGCAATGAAAAGTAGGGAAAGAGAGAAAAAAGGAAGAGAAAAAATGAACTTAGTACTCGGAGAGCGGATGATGACGCTGCCTCGAGTCTTTATTTGTACCCCGTTAAATTAGCGACGATCGTCGATCTAAATAGGTGCCTATCGGACGTGTTACATCGCCGAGAAACTCGTCCACGACGTAGAGCCGCAGCCGCCTGCACCTCGCTCGATGAAATCGACGACGTACTCATGATGCCCCCCCCCCCCCATCCCCCACCCCGCTCTCTCTCTCTCTCTCTCTCTCTCTCTCTCTATCTCTCTCTTCCTGAGCTGAGACGTTCGAGATCTCGGCGATTCTTATCCCGCATTGACTGGCAAAGGATCTATCTCTCTCTCTCTCTCTCTCTCTCTCTCTCTGTCTCTTTTCCTCCTCGTGCACTGCACAAACCTCGGCTCGCTCGTGCGCCTTTGATTTTGGACGCGAGGCTGCGCTGCAACAAGAAGGCAAAAAGGATATTTCGAGCTCGCGCTCTGGCTTTTATATGGCGACGTTGACGATCAATTTCTTTCGCGCCTCCTCACGATCGATCGACACCGCCGACGACGATGTGTAAGCCTGTTATACCCTCGATGTCAATTTGTTCGGGTAATCGAACACGGGGGAAAATGTATTTTGACGAGCTTGCGTAAATTAATTTCAGATGTTTTAAAAATGGATATGCGAGAATACTGTCCGTTATTTTTGCAATGGAATTTCCGGGTTGCTTATTTCAGCGATACTCTGAAGCTACTTTTTAATTATTGACCGCAGGCTGGATAAACATGTCACTGTTCTACTTACGGAAAGGTACAGTCTTTATCTACTGATTCGTCACTCTATATTATACAGACATAACAATCCCATTACTAGTAATTATCGTAAAATCAGCCAAAGCAAAAGAAAAAGGCCAACGTTGCACTTTTTCGCTCAATAAAGTCCTCGTAAAGCAATAAACAGTGAAACAAGGATATTAAGTGAGTGGAAGTTGGTATAGGAGGAAAAAAGGAAAAGGAGCGAGAAACGTTGACAGACTGGGACGCGTCAACATTAACGCGCGCGCTCATCGGCGAGACTCTCTCCAGCGCGCTCGTATATACAACATCATCACCTACTTATCAAATTAGCCGTCTTTTTTACAGACGGAAAAACGCGTTTCGTGTAATCCATTAAAGCCCAGCGCGCTCTCGTTCGATTACGATAACGCGCGCTCGCGCGCGCATTTAATTGCCTCCGTAAAACGAGTCATAATCTCGCACAGGCCAGCTCAGCGAGCTGCTCGAGTATTATAAGGAGTAGGTATATGTACTCACGGGCTAGGGGGAAAGAGGAACGCAGGTACGCGAGAATCTTTTTCTTGCGGCTGCGCGCGCGAGAAGCAACGCCTTTGTATACGGCACGGCTCGCTGTAGTGTACGTAACGGCCTGGTAGCGACCCAAGGTCACGCTCCGAGGCGTACAACATAAAGTTTAAAGGACCGGATCCTCGCGCGCGATTCCGGATCCTGAATCCGGTATATGTACACGCTTGGCCTAGCTCTGTCTCGCTCTTGCTTTTACTCGCCGCACACATGACCTCCTCCCTCTCACGCTCTCTCTCTCTCTCTCTCTCTCTCTCTCTTCTCTTTCTCTCTCTCTTTCTCCTTTACTTCTTTTTTTCCTCTTATCTTTCTATCTTTCTTCTTTTATTCTCTTGTTTGGTAACTCTGCGATTTTTCGTCTACAGTGCTATATTGTCTTGAAGAATCTTCATAAGTTTATGTACAGTAAATCATGAAGCTGTCTAAGACATTTTTTTATGTTTCTTTTTTATCAACAAGCTAATAAATTGGTATTTTTATGTAACAACTTTAAAATAAATATTTAATTAAGACACGTGGCTCAATTTACTATAGTTCTCTCTATTTGAAAGGACTGGGACTGTACGAAAAATTAAAATTATTTGCTTATACATTTAACATTCAGAAAATATACTTACTATGAAAGTAAGTTGTTTAGCAATATTAAACCATTGTTATTGACAAACATCATAATTATTAACTACAAAATTAATTTTTTGCAAATAGAATCATTTTTTTATTCAGCATTCAGTTTTATTGCAGACTTATAAAAAAATATTCCTTATTTTTCAGACTAACATAAATAATTCATTGTATAGTTAGTTTTTAAAATTTGATATATAACAAACGTACTAAAATTGTTATCGAAGACGTTTATACTATTATAGATTTTAGCGTAAATAGTAATAATGTTTAAGCAAACACGTGTCTCATTTCATAGGAAACTTTGCTTCTCCACTATAGATTCTCTCATGAACGCACAACGCGATCTCCGCATCGCTCCTCGCCATTTCTTTCGCATTCGGCTTAGCTCCCGCGCGGAGAGCTCTGCGGGCTCCGCGCCTCTGTGTGTCAGTACCTGCGTGCACCATAAGCACAGACCGAAAAGAAGCGCGGCAGGCCGTGCAGCAGTCGCTCGCTGTAGCTCGCTCTCGGTATCTCCAGAAATTGATTGCGCTCGCTCGAATTTTCGCACGCGGCAATAAATTACCCGCGAAGCTGCGCGCGGCGCTGCGCACGAGCGAGCTGAGCAGTGCAGATAAAGATAGAGCGATAGATGCGCGATAGAGATAGAGAGATAGAGAGATAAAGAGAGCGAGAGAGAGATAGAGAGAGAGAAAGAGAGAGAGAGAGAGAGAAGAGTCACAAAGAGACTGATGGCTGGCGCGTGAGAGTGAAAGGGGGGGAGAGAGAGAGAGAGAGAGAGAGAGAGAGAGAGAGAGAGGTAGGTAGAAAGGGCAGCCACCCGCAAAAGGGCAGAGCGGGCGCGCACTCGCTCGCCCGCTCGCCCAGCTCTTGAAATGAAAGGCTCGAATGAATATATGCCTAGGCAAGTGCAAGAGACACGTAAAGGCATTCATCTCATTCAAGGTAGCCTTCAGTTCTGATCAGATAACGAATGTACACTCCTTCTCTCTCTCTCTCTCTCTCTCTCTCTCTCTCTCTATCTCGCTCCTCTTCTTGCCTTCTCGCGAGCGACGCACGTTGCTGCTGCAGCTCTGCGCTCGTCGCTGGTCTTTCCGACGTTTCTTTTCTCTCCTCTCTCTTTCTTCGCCTCTTCTTCCTCAGCTTCTTCAGACCTGCTGCTGCTGCTGCTGCTGCTCTCTTCGTCTTTTCTTATATACAGCGAAGCGAACTGCGCACACTTCTTTTCGTTTATCTTCTTATACTACTGACTTGGAGGCTTCTGATACTGCTGCTGCTGCTATGGTGGCAGTTGTGGCTGCTGTTGCATCTTGAGGTCGATCCTGAGAGCTGGGCATCACTATGAAAAGGACGCACACTTTCTGCGAGATATTCCGAGAGTGAGCGAGAGAGATAGTATGCATTTTAATTTTGTTCATTCATTTATATGGCTCTGCCCATTTATTTTCGAATTGAAAACTTAAGCATGTTTTTCAAGGAGACGACATTATTATTTTTTCTTTCCTTATCTTGAATACTGTTCTTTTTAAACTTGAAGTTACCTGGTATCAGAATTGTTGAATGAAGTAAATGCATGAAAAAGGAGGATTGTGCATTTAATTTTATTTAATAAAATACTTTATCTCTTGACACAACAAGTTATTTTACTTAAGAAAAATTCTGTTAAACCAGTTAATAATCAAGCCGGAATAAGTTATAAAAATTGAATCAAATTACTGCAGAAGAGTTTTATAGCTACTTGTTCCTCAAAAGTATCTTTTTACAAATTATTTATTATATTAATTTGTTTTCACAATTTTCAATGTAAAATTATGTTAAAAAGTTAAAACTACTTATTTGTTGCAGATTTAGTAAAAAATGAATAATCCTACATATTTTCCAACATAAATAATATAGAGACTCCTATACACAGTAGTCTGTTACTAATTTTATTGAGTTGGCTTAATACACGCTTCACCAAAGCTGATCAAAAAGAACTTTTATCGAAACTTTCTTTTTTGCCCATATACGAATAAAATAAATGAATTTAACATTCCAATTTGCATTCAAAGCTGTCATCTTATTTCCTCCATAGCAATGCCCATAAAACGAGAATTACAATAATGAGTAAATTAATTAGTTTGAGAAGCGTGGAGGCGCCGCGCCGCGACGTTTTTTGCGTGCAGGCCTCGCGTCGCGGGCAGGCAGCAGCAACAGCAGCAGCCCCAGAGAGCAATTCTCGTAAATGGCGATGCGATGGCACGATTATTCGACGGCGATGTCGCTCCGAAAAAATGTCGAGAAGGAGAGTCCGTCCGCGCTCACTCTGCCAGAGTGCAGAATCCAAACTGCGCTGTTCATCTTCGAGAACGAGGCAGCGCGAGCTCAGCGCTGCAGAGAGAGATAGAGGGAGAGGGAGAGAGAGAGAGAGAGAGAGAGTGAAATTCCTTGACGAAGTTGAATGGGAATTGCCTCTTTACTAATGTGCATCCACCCTCGTTTGGGATGACGTGTTAGAATACGCTCTTTTTTCCCGGCGCAAAAGCCAACTGCCACATAAAATTATACCGCAGTTCGCTTTCCTTTACGAGCCGCGAGCGTTATTTTCCGCAAAATGTTTATTCGAGTGGCGACGATAAATTACGTTCTGAGGAGTGTTTGTTGTTTTTCTTATTTATCGTTTATCACTATAAACTGTTCTATATTTTATCGAATGTACTAAGCAACACACTCTAATTTTCATATTTATATATAATATATATGTTTGTTTTTATTTGCTGAGTTCTTTTGTTTTGATGTTTATGTTACTAAAGATAAAGAAAACAAAGATAACGTTAGAAAGGCGTATAAAGAACGTATTAATTAAGCATCACAGCGTTTAAAAGTATGTAAAAAAATGTTTTTACAATACAATACGCATTATTTTAAGCAGTATACAAGAGTCATAATTTGTTCTCTTTGAGAAAATGTTTAAACAATAATTCTTTTAATTAACTGTAACAGAACTCGAATAATAAGAAAATTACATTCATTAAAATTAGTGGAAATCTGTATATATGATAAAGTTGATCGGTACCTAACTTTTTACAAATTTTTTTTCTCTTAATCATGTACTGTGTGAACACATTCTAATTTAAAAGACTCCAAATACTAGGATGCATCAACTAAAAAAAATAAGCCGATGGCCCTGACGAAGACTAGTTCATTTCAAAATTCCACGAAGATTAGGACATTTCATGAATTTCTCACGAAGGCTAGCACTATTTATATACAATATATAAATTAGTGTCGTGCCAATAAACTCTCAACAGGTCAGGTCATTTTTTGTAATTCAGTTCAAGTTGAGTGCTAGACTCTTTTGGAACTTGGGAAATGCGTCAGATGCGCTAGTGTTAGTGGGCAACTCATGGAAATCCCAATGTATTACTCTTCGTGCTGAACGCAGAAGACGTGCTAGTCTTCATAAAGGCCATCGAAATGAACCCTACAAGAACTCTATATTTTATGTAAAAAAACTCTTGTAAAAGATGGAGTAATTGGTTAAGCTTTAAATATTTATATATTGTTTTTCAAATTTCAACACAGGCTTGCCTCCTTAAATATAAAAAATGATTCCAAAGTTCACAATCAGTACAACTTACACGTACACCAATCACACTTAATAAAATTCATGCACAAATAAAATGTACGACCTTGCCATATAGAAGACATAACGAGCCACACATACGAAATAAAAGTATATTCCGCAAATCGCAGACCGCAGTCCGAGTCGCAAAGCGAGAACGCGTAGGAAGTCGTTCGTAAAGGGGCGATTAGGTTGGCCGTCTGCACTCTCGCGCAACGACGTGGCCGCCGCCGCCGCCGCGCGTAAATCTCGCAGATTTGGGACGGCTCGTTTTGCAGCAGCCGCGCGCCGAGGCAAGAACCTAATGCCGGATCTATCTCCTCGTTCCACGCAGGGCGCGCGCGCGCGCGGTGATTTATCCGAGCACCGACGCCGGAGCGAGCTCCCCGCACGCGAAAACAACGCGACCGCAAAACGATCCTGCGAGCGAGCCAGGACCTGGCGTGGCAAAGTCTGTGTGCTCGGTCCTCTCGACTCTCGTTTAATTTTCTTCGGTTTTCGGGACGTCGGCTTTTTGCAAGGGTGTGTCAGCTTTCGCTTTGAAGGGGTCTTTTTAGATACTTCCGAAAATGCTTGAGGTTTTTAGTGACGACGGATTGCTGAGATGCTTTTTTGTCTGAGTTGGACAAATTGTGTTTTGAAATATCATGTTTTCGTGCTATTTTATTGTGAAATAAAATTCAACAAATTTTAACTACATGTCTTACTATACCTGACACGTATCTACTTAAGCACAATTTATTTTGTATGGCACGTATAGTTCAATTTCGATTTATTGAATTGTTTACATAGCTCTATTATTCGTATCATGTACCGGATAATTGCGAACCCTCAGCGCGGTAAGGCTGCAGGTGGCGCCGATATTAGATCTTGACTTATTGTTTCGGCACCTCATACGAAGAATAACAGATTTCAAAACTTAAGACGAAGACTAACCGAATTCACCAGTTCGCGACGAAGACTAACCGAATTCACAAGCTCGCGACGAAGACTAACCGAATTCACATATTCGCGACGAAAACTAACAGATTTCGCCGTTCGCCATGAATAACCTTTCAGTATGAACAATTTTTTGTTGAAAATAACTTTTGACTCGCTGAAAATTGACAAATCAGTTGATTGCGCAATAACTTTGGTAGTCATAAATTTAAAATACCGGATGCAAATTGTATTATAATAAAATGATAACATACACCAAATTCACTTGGTGAAGCGTGTGGTGGTGACCCAGAACTTTACAATATCCATACTGGAAGCTTGTTCATATTGTACGACACACTGCACGCATTATTCCTCGTATCGAACTAATGAATTCTGTTAGTCTTCATCATGGACTTACTAAATCTGTTAGTCTTCGTCGCAAACTTATAAATTCGGTTAGTCTTCGTCGCGAACTGGTTAAAATCTGCTAGTCGTTAATCTTCGCCTTAAAATGAATACTGATATTCTTCGTATGAGGCATCGATTTAAGCAACTGCTTAAGATATTACTTACGAATCAACTGAAAATTTGTATGTAATTACTCAAGTTAGTACTCTAGTAATTGCTTAAGATATTTCTTCACATTCAAGATTTTTTAAAATGCTTATTTATGATCTGAACTAATATTTAAGTTCTAATATGAAGATTCTGTTGAATAGAACGAGGGAAAACAACAAAAATATTTCTGTACAGACATTACCATATGAGGGGGGGGGGGGTGGCTTATAAATTATCAGTTCAAATCTTTAAAAAAATACTAAAAGAATCACCATGTAAATTAGTAATATTTCAAGAAAGTACATAAGTATTCACTTTAAGCGATTTCTTTAATAATAACTCAACATTCAATATAAATTAAAAGTTTATTTATAAAAGACAGGAAAAGTACTGAAAAATTGCAGTAAATTATATTCTAAACCGTCCTTTGAAACGAATTTTCTTATAGACCAGGTGAAGTAAATATCGTACAAAGCAAAATGTGATAAATTTGCTTTTGACGTGAGCACACAAAATCAAAGCAGAGCGTAATGAAAACCTCCCGTACTCACCGAGTTGACCTTTAAATTGCAAGTCTTAAATCACCTTATGATCCCATTATGCAAAATTACGAAATCCTAATTGAGCGTTGTAGGTAGTGTGCAGGAGTGATCGATATCATTCATAAGCCAGCTTTTGCTTTTACACAGCCTTACAGAGCCGGAGTCTCTGTTATTACGTGTCCGTTAATTATCCCGCAGAATATTCAGTGGGACGAGCGCGGCAGCGCGCGGCGAGGTTCGCGTGCGCCTGATGACGAATCAATTAGCGTCGCGGTCGCGCACGCGGCGGTGATTGAGAGAATCGAAGGGAAAAAGACGAGAGAAGCATTAAACGGTAGCAATGATTTCACGAGTGCAGCTATACCCCGCGCACGTGTGTCCGTGGGTACATCTCGCGGGTGATTACCGTCGACGAAACTCGTGGGATCGATGTAAATCACCGCTTCAGCGGTGCCCGCGTCTCCGCTTCTCCGCTTCTCCGCTTCTCCGCTTCTCCGCGTCTCCGTCTCCGTCTCCTGCGCCCAGCTCTCGGGTGGATAATAAACGAATGGAGTGACACGAGGCGTCGTGTCGTGTCGTGTCGCCCTGCAGACCTATAGCTATATAGTGTATATATGTACGAGTATATACAGCGTCGGAAGGGACTCCACTCCGTGAACTCTCTCGGCTGGCTTGCAGCGATGCTCGGAGGGGGTCTGACATCCACTGACACGGACATTTCATTTAACGAATCCGACCGACAGCTCTCCCTCTTCCCCTTCCTCTCTGACCGCATCTCTGTCTTGTAGGTATATAGGTATAATGTATATACCTTGCTCGAGCTGCTGAACGCGGATGAAGCCCGCATTATTAAGGGGGAAGGCCGAAGCTGAAGTCAACGCCGCTGTGCTGCGATCCTAACCGATTTCTCAAAGATTCTTTTTTAGCTATGTAGACGAGGATGGCGCCGAGCTACACGCGAGAGTCTTATAAGGATCTGTAAAGGATTCAAGCTCTGCCGTTTTGTTTATATAAGGGTGGAATTCTCGTCTGCGTTGGCGTTCGATGCTTTCACGTATGGAGAAACGCTTTCATGTAAATTCTGTCAATTAGACATTTATCTTGGATTTTTTATTATTTAAATTTGGCACGTTACATGAGCTGGATTTAAATATATTTTCTGTTCAAAAATCTATCTAATGATCTCTAAAAGTAATTTTTCAGCTTTGTTTGTAATTGTTCTAAGTGTACAATATATATTCGTTAATAATTAATTGGTATTGTTTATAATTTTTTCAAATAGACTTTATGCAATAACTCGCCTGATCTGATTCGTTTATTACTATTTTCCACAGATTCGGACCCACTGTGAATCAGATTAGAACCTGCCTACATCGCAACTGACATCTTTCTTAATACTTTGATTGGGTCATAATATGATATAAACGTAGAAATGTTAATTTCAAACTACTCGTATTATCATGTATACATTTAGAGAAATCAATGTGAAATCTTACTAACAATAAAATTAATAGGATATACTTACAGTGAGAGTTTTTTAAAGGTCTACCTCTAAAAATCATGTTTAAAGTTTGATTTCCGCCGCCAAAATGATAAAATGTTTCTGAAAATGTAATATGTCATTCTTCTATGAAGTTTACGATAGTATGTGAAATCTCATAGCATTAGCTATTACCGTTTTAAAGTGGTAAGGGTGGAGCTGGTGTGCGGTGCGGGGGGACTCTCCTTTCCTCGCTCCGCACGGGAGATGTATCTAACCTCCTTAACCCAGTAAGGCCGAGAGTATTTTAAAAGCGTGAAAAAAGTGTCTTTTGCATTTAGTTAAGCTTAGAATGGTTTTAAACTTAGATTCCAACAGTTTATTAAAGTAAAACTAAGCTCTAAACATTTTTAGGGGTGGCCTTTAAAAACGACTAAAAGTCTTCCTTGTTTTAAATTAGTTAAATTTCAATAACTGACATGGTAGATCGTTAGTTTGAGTATATCTTTACATAAGAATCCATCGAAAGAATTACTAAAAAATATTTTTTTATTTATTTTTATGGAAAGATCAGCAACACTATACGTATGATTTTATTGTTATAGTATCGCCATGTTTAATTTTGCGACAGCAAATTAATATATTTTTTTTTTATTTTAGCTCAAACGGTATATTTCTTTTGAGTAGGCGAAGGGAATCTGACCAATTTACCGTAAATTTGTGTTTTGATTTTCATTTTAACGCGGAAAAATGAGTGACCCCCAGGGGCCCCATAGGTGCTAGAGGGATAAGCCCTCCTATTACCGGACTGCACTAAAAAAATTTATCATTAAGATAAATTGGCAAATAAAGAGTTAAAATAAACAATTAAAAAAAATTATTATTTTGTTCAACTTTTTCTTTCATTTAAGGTCAAGTATACCACACCGAAATGCTCACTGCAAACATCATCATTACGCATATACCTATATGCTCTGTACTTTAGGGCACACTCATCGTGACAGAACGGGCACCGCGTAATGTTTATGCGCGCGCGTTCTCGCACATACGCACACACGCGCACTAATATTTTCCTTGCTCAAAAGCAGCAGCAGAAACAGCAGCAGCAGCTCGTGTGAGCAGCTACGACGTTGCAAAAGTGCAAGGAGGAGAGCGAGAGCGTTAGTTTCTCGCGCGATAAAGCGCGCGATAAAGTCGGAGCGCGGTGGCCCTGGGGAGCCGAGAAGCCCTCCTCGTGACTTCTAGGAGGCTAGCGCGAATAAATTTCGGCTTAATGTGTGTACAATGGCCTGCACAGACAGTCAGCCAGCCAACCATGCTTAGCTTGGCCTTTTGTGAGCGCCCGCGATCTTAACCGCCATTTTTCCTGCTTTCTGCTTTGAGTTTCGCGTGGATTCGTCGACGGGTGAGAGGCCGAATTAACCCAGCGCCCGTACCTTAATAAATCGCATTAGGGCCTGGCCTATTCTAATTTCTTCATTTTTGCGGCTTGTCTTTTTACTCTCGTTATGCTTTCTTGTGTTCGCTTTTTTGGTAGATAAGGAAAGAGAGATGATTAGAAAAGGCAGAGTTTCGCGGCATTAACGAAAGGTCGAAATGTCGTATAAAAATACGTTAACGCAGATAAATAATGATGCTAATTACATTTTTAAATGGGCGACTCTAAAATTATGTGCGCCTTATTATATCCTTATTAATTTTTACGACATTTTCTTTAATTTATTCATGTCTTGAATCAATTATGCCTATATGTCAGATTATAAAACTGAATATTTTATTAATAAGAGTCAAAGATGGGTAGTACTTTAGAAATTCTAAACTTCAGTACGTGTGTACTTAAATACATCATGTTAAAGTACTTGTACTTAAAGTGATGCTAAAGCCACCTGTCATCGACAAATACGAGGAACCACTTTTCTCATTTAATTTTGAATTTTTAGCAAATATCTTTATGAATCGTTATTGTCCTAATCAAAAACAACAACTTTCCACAGAGATATTTGCTCAAAATTGAAAACTCAATGAAATAAGTGGTTCCCCGTATTTGACGGTGACACGGGGGTTTAGCATCACCTTAAGTACAAATGTACTTGTACAAAATACTTCAAGTACGAAAGTACTTGACACAAAATCACTGAAGTACTTTTTAAAATTGCGTATATACTTGAGAAAAGAAAATAAAATTTCATTTTTCAAGTACAAAAGTACGCGAAGAAAAGTAATTTAATGCTTTTCACAAGTACAAAAATACTTGTCAAAAGTACTTGAGTACAATTTTCCATAGAAAGTACAAAATCACAATAATTATATTTTATGTCAAGTACGTTTGTACTTGAGATTTTTACTTAAGTATTTTTATGTCAAGGACACTTGTGTTTAAAAAATTACTTAGGTGACATAAGGATTAAGGGTATAGCCCGGGCGAGATTTGCGAAAATCGGTGAAAGTATAAACATTGTATAATGAACAATTTTTTTGGATTGTAATTATTTAATATTATATAAAAACTTTTGTAATTTCTTTGACAGTACCTTTCTAAGAGATTAATGTATCAGTCAATCACTTTTTATAATCTAATTTGTATTGTTTAAACAAAATTATTTATAACTTTTTTTAATTTATTATTTATAAATTTCAAAGTGCATTTGGCGATGATTTTTGCAATGAATTCTCTCCAAACTCTTTTTTGTTAATTGATGTATATATAATTAATAAATTTGCATTCCGATTTTCATTTACAGCTATTATAAGGATAGAAATTATTTTTTTTACTTTAAAAAAGCAGTAAAAGTCATCAAAAAATCGACTTCTTAAGAAATAGTTTAAATTTGTGTAAAACATAAACTTTAGCGTATAGATGAAATCTGTATTATAAATTTTCTTATTTTGGTTAATATATGTAAAAAAATCTTGCTGAAGCGACAAATTAAAAAATGTCATCTTGAAACGTGCACCAAAGAAGGCTAGCTTTTACCTATTCTTTACCTATTTTTATCCTATAAAATGAAATTAAATTATCATTTGGAGTTTTAAATATTGTATTAAATTCTATTTTTACATATTATATAACACTGCAAAATTTGGCTAAACTGGAAATTAAACTACTAAAGTTAGGTTCTTGACCGGTCTATATTCTTAAGGGGACATAAGTAGTAAGGGGGCAAGCCTGGGTTTGACGCAAAAAATTTTTTATGAGTCCATAAAACACTTTTGTTACACATGCACGATTTTCCCGTTTTTCATGCCTCTAAAGCGGGCGTAAAGCGGCTGTATACCTACCGGCGAGCGAGAAAAAAGATATTTTTGTATTTCTCGCAAAATCAAGACGTGTGTAAGTACAGTATGTACCATCGGTGAACAGGCTTTTTTACCGACATCTGATTGCAGTACTCGTATTCGTCTCGTTGCTTGCCTCGACTCGTACTGCAAACCACATGAAAAAAACCTACCTTTCACCCTTGGCGCATAATATACTATTATATTAAATAGCAATCGTTCTGAATTATATTTAATTATAAACACTTAGTCGTATCTTTAATTTCACTATTGTAAAGCATTAAATGTTAATCCTATAGGTGATATGATGAACGAAAATATTCTTTTACGGCTAATCGACCCCTTTAGACATGTGCTAAAAATTAAGTGGAGCAATTTGTCGTTAAATTCTTTTTATAATTATCCGTTTTATCATTTTTTTTATAATTTTTTATTATAATACAACCAATTTTTAAAAAATTAATAATAACAACATTTTTTAATTACTTGGATCTCTGAAAAAAATGAAAAAAAGTAACGAAAAAGCGTTTCACTTAATTTTTAGTCATTTTAAAAGGAGTCAAATAACCGTCGAAAAAGGAATTTTCGTCCTACAACAAATAACGTGACACGCAGAATCCAGATTTTGAAGTTTAAATGATAAAATTAAAGATATAATTAAATGTTAATAGTCAAAAAATTTTCAGAATCATTGCTTGTAAATGTAAAATTAATTTAACCTTAAAATTTTAATTTAAGCTTTACTATTATGTCACGTACTTTTATATATGTGAAAAGTACTTAATTAGGTACTTTGTGTACGTACGAACGTACATTTATACTTAAGTACATAAGAACTTTTGTTACATACATGTACTTGTACTTTAAGCCAAAAAGTATGCGTGATAAAAGTGAACAATAAACATTTTATTGCTATGCAAATCATGTTCATTTTTCTCTTTATAAAAAATTGTTAATATATATATTTATCAGAATTATTTTCCTCAACAACACCTAAAACAAATAAAATTTAAAATTCTTAGAATTCTATATTTTCTCTAATATTCTAAGAACCGAAACCTTTTCTGCATAGACTAATTGTATTAAGTTTCTAATTATCAAGGAGAGTGTCACACCTCCGGGTCACGAATTTTGATGAAACTTTGGAAGGTATTTTCTGATACTTAGAAATAAAGCCTATCACCCGTAGTTTCGTCCCATAGGTTCTTGGGGACAATATATGACCATTTGTCTTCAAAATACGCGTTATTTCAGTAAAAAGTGGTACCTATACTTCGTATCATAACTCTGCAAGATTTTTTGCTAGAAAAATGATGTAATAAGATAAGAAAGGTGATTAAAAGAGTTTTAATTTAAATTTTATTTCAAATATAAATATTATTCTGTTGCAAACTATGAACAATAAAAATTGATGACAAAAATGCATGGAATACTACTCAATTTAAAGAGCTGAAAATCCTCAAATTTTCATGAATTTTTCATCATCATTTTTGTTTGTTCATAGCTTTGCAATAGAATAATATTTTTACATGAAACAAACAACTTTATTATCTTATTACATCATTTCTCTAGCAAAATAACGTATAGGCACCACTTTTTACTGAAATGACGCGTATTTTGAACACAAAAGGTCATAACTTGTCCCCAAGGGCCTATGGGACTAAACTACGGGATCTAGGCTTCATTTTTAGGTACCAGGATACACCTCCCAAAGTTTCATCAAAATCCGTGACCCGGAGGTGTGACACTCTCCTTGTAAGTGTTCATCAAATGCCGAACCCTTACTTTTTACTATTTCGCCAACACCACAATGTATAACAAAACCTCCATGGTATCTGCCAAAGTACTGAACATCACTGCAGTAATTATAGTATAATTATCGCATCAACTATTATTATCAAATTGCTCAATCCATCCAAATTTTGTTTAATGGTTGGCACCACACTAGTTTCTCATCAGATGTGTATACAAAAATTTCCAATTTTGATATCTAATCTATTTGGTAGTAATCATTTAGCTATTTCTCCTGTTACGATTCAATGTTCCATCAACTTCCATTTAGAATGATTTTTGTTTTTGTATTTCTTTTGCATAAGTGTTGAATGAAAAGTACATTCTTTTAGTATAGTCACCTATAATTGGCCTGTTGTTTCATGGATACCCACATACTGCACTAAGCAGTATTTTTGTGAGTTAATTTCGAATGGTACAAACTTTTCTATTGCTCTTGTAAAAGTACTGGCAACCACTTTACATCGCCTCCACCAATGTAAATAATCTGAAAATTACATAGTAGTTATTATCTATATGATTATCATTCACCCACTCAATTACTGGTCATTTCTGCTTCATACTTGTTTATAAATTCCTCTCCTTGTATCAGTCGCATGATATTTTCATAATAAATTTAAAACGCAGATACTGAAATATTGTACCAACTAATTCGATTGTGTACATTTGATCAATGTAATCAATTAGTTTCCTGTTGAAAAATCAGCGGGTAATTATAGTTATTTGTAGTTACATAAATTTAGTTTTATAGCTAAATTAAAATCAGTTAGTTTAGTTACACTGATTCCAGTCTGCTAGTTCATTAAAGATATATTTTCTCTAATATTTTAAGATCCGAAACATTTTTTACATAGACTAATAATTGAACTAAGTTTCTAACGCAGTGTTCATCAAATGTCGAACACGTATTTTTTCTATTTCATCAACACCAGAATGTATAACATAAACTCTACGGTATCTATGCCAAAGTACTGAACATCGAAATAAATTAAAATCAGTTAGTTTACTTACACTGATTCCGATCAGTTAGTTCCTTAAAGACATCATCTTGATGTGAACAAATTAGATACGCCCGTTGATAAATTAATCAGAAATAACCCAGCACCCATCTCAAGAAATGAAATTCGATTTGTAATAAAAAGAAGTATCGTGTAGATATATACTTCATCATCAAAAAAGAATAGCACCCGAAGAAATTGGCATTCGCTTCTTTTTATCTGCGCGACGTATTTCCTCTTCAGCCACAGGCTCCTCGCTTTATTTCATATTCCACTCTCCTTCTATCGTACGATCTCTTCGAGTCTCCGACATCGAAAGTACTTCAACTCCCTCTCCGTCCATCTCTCTTTCCGAGTCGCATTAATTTTTTCGTTCGTCGCTCGGCTACTATTTACGAGCGCGCCGATTTCCACGACATGCGTGTGCATATAACGTGCGTCTCGGGAAGAGAACAGAACAGCGTATGTTCGCGCAGCACTGATAACCAATGGCGTTCGCAGGAACGCGGACACCCGGGAGGATTCAGCTGCGGCGCATCTTTTTCTTCGTATTATACCGCGCGTATATAATAAACGCAGTGCAGTCAGCGGGCGACGACAGAATCAGAATGTCAAGGCGCGCCTGTTTGCGCACGCGCGCGCGCGACTTGACGTACGCGCGTCTCACCAGCTGCCGAGCTGAGAAAACAGTGACATTTTTTTATGGGCTCCATGGGTGAGGATGTTGTCGACGTGTCTTCGGGTTACCTTATCAAGCCGGTATATTTTTCTGCGCTTTATTGTGTGCATATACGCACTCACGAATGTTTGCGCGCGCGCTCGGGAACGTTATACATACTTTACGAGCTTCGCGAGAGAGATTTTCAGTGTTTACAATTTTTTATGATGAAATTTATTACTGTTTATTTTAGCCTCGTATATTTTGATTTTGTTAAAAAAGTATTAATGTATTGCAAAAAGTATGTTTAGAATAAAAAGATATTATTTTGCATCCAAAAAGAAAATTAGATATGATGTTCCTAAGAATATTTTTAGAATGTTAGATGTAAGAGTGTATATGTTAAGCTGTTATCATGATGGTCTTTTTTCACAATAGAGCAGTACTATATATAAGTTTATTACTGACCATGCGAAAATTTGTCTAGTCAGGCGTGTAAAATGTGAAAAGCCTTATAAAAGGAGTTGGCCATCATGACTGGTCCTAATGAGGCTTCGACCAGTCATGCTCATATTAATGTAGCGGGAGGGATTTTCTCTATAAGGGTCGTAATTATTAGATTTAACGATGACGCACATCTAGCTGTAGCATAAAAATAATTGGCTTATATTATATTATTTAACTTATATTTTAATAAAACATAATAAAATATTGCATATATAAATGTATGTATAAATTTATAAATTTTCAAATACATGGAACATATACAGTTTTTAAATTTGCATAATATTCGATAACTAAATACATTTTCAATGAAAAGTATTTTAAATCAAAATATAGTCAACATTTAATGTAACGACATTATCTTTAAAAAGAAGGGTTTTAATGTAGAAAATTAGTATTTTTAATGCCTCTCGCGACGAAGAAAAAGAAGTCGAAGCCTGAACAATAAATTGCAGCCTAATTTTTAAAATGACACAACACTGGGTAAGTCGCTGATGCGCACTGTAGCCAGGAGAAAACTGGTTTGTGCGCCGCCTAAGACGCGCACGCACGGTCGGCCAGCAACAAAACCGCCCGCGCTAATCTCATCGCACCTTCTTTTTTTTCCATCCTCCTCGGCTCTCGTGGCCACTACCACCTCCCCCGTATATGACAAATGTTATTTCCGACAGTAAACGTCAGTAGGTTAGCCGGGATGATTCACTGCTCGCGGCGCATCAATCCTTTTTTCCCATCTGCGCGGGGCCTATATAGGGCCTCGCTCTAGCTCGGCCGTATAGAGCGCGCGCACGCGTGAGCTGCGCACAAGCGGGACTTATTTTATTTGCGGCTTAATTTTATGCGCTGCACTCCTCGTCGTCACTCTCGTTCTCTGTCTCGCGTTTGTGCTCTCCCGAGGAGCCCGAGCGTACAGTCTGTCGAGGAACAGCATAATATCCATGTCAAACTGGAAGTTGTTTATTATTAAACGAATGTTTGTTATGTTAATCGTTAGCTCAACTATTTCCATACTATTGGAGGCGATTACTAGCACTATTAGAGATCACGATGCATTTTTTTAAATTAGCTAATTAATAGCAAATCAGAAAAACGGTAAAAACGTATCCGTAGAACCACCTTTTATGCCAAATCAAAATGTTTTCAATTTGATTTTTGTTATACTCAAAATAGCTAGTACTAAAATAAAACCACTTTATACACTTTGATAATTGGTTGAAAAAGGTTGAGAAACTATAATCTATATATAAAAATAGATGTCCGATACAGTCACTCACTCACTAATCAACGCGCAGACCAAACCGCTGAACCTTCTTGTTGACATTTTTAATGCCTCACTCTCGAGCGGGATCTTTCCCGGTACCTGGAAGAAAATTCATTTGGTACCGTTAAAAAAGAAGGCCATTCCATCTACAGTCACGGACTTTCGTCCTATTGCCCTTCTTAACTTTCTCTCCAAGGTTCTGGAAAAGATCGTGCATGAACAAATGTCAGCTTATTTGTTTTCGAAAGATATCCTTGATCCCCTTCAGACAGGTTTCCGTCCGTATCACAATACGCAGACAGCACTACTGAAATTGACTGAAGACATACGATCCGGTATAGATAATAACAAGCGGCTAATTACCATCCTTTTGCTATTTGATTTTAGTAAGGCGTACGACACTATTTCACCATTCAAGTTGTTACGCAAGCTGATCAGAATGAGGTTCTCCAGAGGCGTAGTCATGTGGTTAAAGTCATATATTATAGGGCATAACCAAAAAGTTGTTACGGCATCTAATGGTAGTTCAGATTGGCTCACAACCAATCTCAGCGTACCACAGGACTCTGTCTTGGAGCCCCTTCTGTTCAGTCTTTATATTAATGACCTTCAGGAAGTTTTATCGGGCTTTTAAAGTACGGGGGATATTCTTACGAATAGTGTATCGCATTTGTTATATGCGGACGATTTGCAAACCTACACTCAAGCTACTTGCGACAATCTTCATGAGGGGATAAGACGCTTGTCGGCTGTGGCCAAAGCTGTGTCGGTGTGGGCTTCTGAAAATGCCGTGTGTCTCAATATCGGGAAAACGAAGGCAATTATTTTTAGGTCAGAATCTAACATTAAGAAAGTACAGAGTATGGATTTGCCTGTCATAGAGATTCAGGGTAACGTCTTCGTTCCCTTTGTTGACACTGTAACTAACTTCTGTGTTGTCATGGATTCGAAGTTAACATGGAAACCGCAAGTGGATGCAGTTAGCCGAAAGGTTAATAAGACCCTGCATGGGTTTAGCTTATTTCAATCCAGCACCACCGAGACGTTACGCAAACGACTTGCAAGTGCTCTTGTCCTGTCTCATTTAGATTATTGCTCTCTAGTGTATCTTAATGTGTCAGGTGAGCTCCGGATGAGACTGTAAAAAATTGCTATGATAAGGATTATTACTTGTCGTTCTGTAATTTTAGTAAAAAATTATCTTTTGTCATACCATCAATGATAAAAAAGCACACCCTTTTTGAGGTATTATTTAGAAAGAGATATAGCAATTTAAAATTCATTCATTAGAACAAATAATTTCATATTGGAACAATTAATTTAGTTTAAGGAAGCTAAGTACCAGTGAATTGACAGCGGTTTATATTAAGAAATATATATTTGTTATAAAAGATACTTAAACTGTTGATAAATTTATGGAAAAGATATAAATACTCAGTGTTTAAGTAATTTTTGCATTTTATACGTTACTTACACCCTCATAAATACGCTTAGATTTTACTACGACCGACAAAGATGATTGTATATGTCCAGAATGCCTAAATATTATTTAAATGAATTAAATATATTAATTTTATCATTTATCTATAAAATCTCATTATTGTTAACCCCTTCCAATACATATATTTGCTTCTTATTAGTGATTGAAGAATGAAAAATAATGATGGGCCATATTGGGTACACGTGAAACGTAATATGTCCCAGTAGCTGTTTATTTTCAAAACTCTATAGAATTGCCCTATATGCATATTTTCAAATAAAAGAATTTCTTGTGTTCAACTGGCCCAAATAAAATTCTTTCTATACAGCATGAACTACGGTAAATGCTGAAAGGTTAGGTAGGTCATATTCGGTACACTTAAAACATGGCTTTTTAAAAACAAGAAAGTTACATATCTACTGATTATATACTCTTACTCGACGGACTGTACCTTGGATAGGCCACGGCACTACCTATACTAGCGGAAAGAGAGTTCGCCGGAGCGATCGGCAGCGCGCGAGAGAAGCTGCCTTCTCATCTTATTGCCACGGACGCGCGTGCAGCAGTACCTACTCTCGACTGCGTGCAAGCGATGCGTCAAAACGGGCCGAACGTTTACGGCCCTCCGCTCGCTGATGAGATTCATAGGGTGGCTGTCGTGGGCGTGCGAGGAATATTACACTTCCCGACAAGACCGACCGACCGAGCGAGCGAGCCACTCTCTTAACCTTCTTTTTCGATGCTTCGCCGCGTTTTTCTTCTCTCTCTCTCTCTCTCTCTCTCTCTCTCTCTCTCTCGCTCTCTTGCGCTGCGCGCGGCCCTCTTGCACGCTTGTACATCCGCGAGGAATCCGGAAAGTCAGTGTGTGCGTGTATACACAGAAAGGAGGCCTTCTTCTCGCTCGCGGAGCCGTTGTGTCCACGTGCATATCTTTTACGCGCGAGCGAGAGTGTCGTATAAGCGAGGCGAACGAATGTATTATCTATCGACGGCTTGATTTATGGCATTTTTCGGAGGATTAAGTGGCTCTTTATTGCCTTGAGTTACTTTTTCTTCCTGAGCAGCTGAACGCGACGCACATTTGGATTTTTATTGCGTTTCTTTATCTACGAGGTATAAGACTCGAATTATGAATATTAAAGTTTTATGGTGCTTTGTGAAATTATTTTAAGAAGGGGTGACGCAAGACGATGCTTTTTGATGAGTTTATTGATGAAAAAATAGGATTATTTATAACAGTAATATTTTCGGATTTAAAAACTTAAACATTTATTTGTTCAATTGATAAGTTATAGTAATGAAAAAAGACTAACATATTATCAAAAATAAAACAATTAAGTCTTGAAGCTTAATACAAAAATAAGAAGCAAAAATCATTCTCAATAGTTTGGTTAACTAATAATTAACACATTTTCCTTATTCAAACTTAAACAAGATCAAGTGAGCAGCATTTAAAGTCTTCTAAGACAGTTTCCCCGCTTGTAAGGGATGAGATCGTGTGGACGCGTTCGCTCTCCTGATGCGACATATATCTGCATACTCGCGATCTCGGACAAGCGGCTGTCGCTCCAGACAGGTATTATTTTTCATCGGCCGTCCGCTTACGTACTTTTCGCATCTTCCTCGTCTCGTTTCCCAGCGGAGCGCGTCGTTTCTCCGCGATAAAATGCGCACAAAAACGAGGAGTTCACGATCTTCGGAGCGCATACACGAGCGATCGAGGGCATGCAGATGAAGAAACATTCCTCGCTCGTCGAGTCGTCGACGTCGTCCTAGCTTTCGCGGGGGGAACGCGACATTGAACGCGCGACCTTCGCGTCGCTTCGGACGGCCGTACATGCGCCCCGCGCCCGCGCGCAGCACGCGAAATAGTCTCCTAATAGGCACCGATGCATACTTGTGTGCGCTCTTGTAAGCGTATTTTTTGCGCACTGCTTTTTTGCGCTCGAGTTCCCCATGTCTCTTTCACTCTCGCTGCTTTCTTCTTGTCGTAATTTATCGGAAATAACTTTCTATACGTTTTATTTTTTTCACTTAAGAGTATTTGATATGTTAATTAAGTAAAGCTACACTTAGAGAAGAAATTAGTAACCATTACTAGACTCTAGTAAATCCAATTTGATGTAGAAAAATTTTACTCATTACTCTGAAATTTAGGACTGAATACTAGACGTCTTGTTTTGCTTTATCTTATTTTAGTTGTACTAGACTCAGTACTAGATATTCTTGTAAAATTTACTATCCTGCTAAGGAATATATATTATATTATAACTTATATATAAAGGTACACTGACAAGAAGGATTGGGTATCGCACCAATACTTTTATATTCATATGATAACTATACCGGTATTGCTCGAGTGATCATACATATTGCTGTCGTAGCTATATTATGGTTGTCGGTGATATTGTATGATTGTCACAGCAAAATAATAGTAGCAATATGTAGTTTAGTTGGATCAACCATATTAATTTAATCAATTAACATAATTGAACTCAGTCCTAAGTTGGCTGTGAATCATTACTAACCGTACCACATTATATTTTTTTCCTAGAAAGTCTAGTGATCATTCCTACCCCCTGATAGTAGCCATTACTACTTTTTTTCTCAGTGTACAATTTCGCAAATCATACGGTATTCTGAGAAACTCTTTTAATCTTTCAATTGACAGTAGAAAAGGCCACGCTCAGTCTAAGTAGAAAAGGTCTGTATCATATTTCTGTCTGTTACTACTAAACGTTATACTCATATATTACATTCTTTTCAATGCTTCATTAAATTATGTTGCATGAATAAAACACAAAATTAATTTCAAATGGATATTGCTCATTAAAGTAAAAGGAACAAATAAATAAATAAATAAATATAAATGTCTATATTTTATAGCTTTATTACATATTTGTTCCGGCACAAAGCAGGATTCACAAGAATTTAATAATTTTTAAAAACAAGAGAAATTAATAATTCAATCACAGTTTAAACTTTCAAAATAATATTTATTCAAATTCCTTGTCGATATATTCCTGTGACGCATTTACGCTAAAAACTGATGCTTTTCCTGCTAGTTACACGTTTGAATCTATCGAGTGTCAAAGTTGCAGTGCCCGTCGTTGTCGAGAGCGCCTATGCTGGCCCTGTTTAACATTACATGTTTACTTATTATCAATTTAACATCATTATATTCGCCACCAATATTGTTTTACAATAATTAACATTACTTCTGTTTGTAACATTGTTGGAATAATAGTAACCTATCAATACTCTAGATATTTATCATTTTAAAGTGACCTATTACAGTACCTTCAAAAAGACAAATGAAATATTTAGGTCTTGGTTAACTTGAGTTTCTTATGTCTGACATTTTTGTTCGTTGAATCATTTCGTATAGTTACAAATTCTTATATTCCTACAGGACAAAAATGTCTGAGATAAAAAGCTAAGGTCAAGCAAAATCCCGTAACGACCTTACGGCAAAATTGACGACAGGCATCCATGAATAAACCTCTTCCTCCTCCTTGATCCCCCGCGTGCCGATGACTCGCATCTCTGCGCCGCTGTACGTGAAAAGGTGAAAAGCATCTATGGCTCAGCTATCCCCTTGGCATAGCTCACATCCTCCTATAACGTAACGCGCGCGAGCGCATTGAGATATCCATCGGGTCGCGCGAGCTCTCTTTATGCGTCGCGATTGCCGATCGGCAAAAAATCATCAGGCGCGCGATCGTTTTATAGCCCCGACTCGCGACTACGACAATGAGCAAGAAGCGCGCGCGACGTCAATTTCGCGAGGTGCCATAAGCCACCGGCTATCATCGATTGTGCAGTCTATACTATACCCGCGCGCGCGGTAGATGGCCTATACTCTTATATCGAGGATGCTGCTGCATGTGCGCGCACTTTACGAACCGAGAAATTCAATGGATGGTGTCCGCAGATATATATCCTGGCTCTTCTTTCTTCCATATCTGTCCTCGTATCTTCCTTTTCCTTGCGGTGTCCTACTCTCGAGCTCTTCTCTCTTTATGTATATGTGTACCATCACGTGAAATATTTACAAGTCCTACTGAATAAATTGAAATATGCACTTATGTATAGCTGCTATTTACTTTGACGTCGATCCGTCTTGCCACATTCTTTTCATACGAAGAATAATACCTGAATTGAGCATCAGCTTTAACAAATTTTTAATTATTAACTTCAACAATGCTATTTTATTATATAAAATGATTAAATATGTAAGCAAACATAAAACGTTATATAATCACAGTGCATAAGCATCCTCTGTCATTATAAAATTTACGTAGTATCATGGCTTAGCTGTAGTCGGATTACACTTTTGTCCCATATACAATATCCGTATAGGTACTAGTTTGCGTTTGGCACTAGTCCAGCTTTGCCATGTAGAACCAACCATAGAGATTTAGTAAAGCTCTTGAAATTCAATTTCCAATATGCATGTTGAGTGTTAAATAATAAATTGGCAGGTGCTTTAACGATCTAAATGGATTCGATTTAACAAGTTAAAAATGGATTATCGAAAATGCTCTTTGTGAAATATAGAACATGAAATAGACATACTATGTGTCAGATAACGTTCAAAAGTGCCTGAATGTACTTGAAAGTGCTTCAACAAAAACTCTACTAGTCATTGTAAGCAGTATGTAGTGACGATGAAATTGCAACTTCTCGTGTCTTCAGGAAGAACATTGCAATAATGACATGCGGTGATTGCCTCTGCTGACTCTATCCTTTAACTTTACCTACTACCTTTTCGAATATTCCTGCAATTACTATACCATGATGCGTAACTGTCACGGATGTCAATGTTAACGAGCAAATGCCTAAATGCTATAATAATTGCGATCCTTTTCGCTATTATTTAATGCGATAAGTATAATGTATTCATATTTTAAAATAACTTTGTCTTTTATTTATAAATATATTATCTTTATATTGAACTGAAAATTACTAATAAATAAATAATTGAATATTTAGCGAAGTAATAGAAGAATTTGAATTTTGATGAATGTTATACTTTTATAAATCTTATTTAGAATATACTTACGTAATAAATTTTTAATAAATTTCGGACATTGAATTATACATTTGTATATATAACTGCATATAAATATATATAGCATTAATTAAACCGAGACAAATTAAAGAGATCGATTTACTGAATAAGTAGAATAACCTTATTCCGATTTGCAGTCTGATTAGATCGTGATGGATAGAATTCTATTATAACGCGAGAAACGTTGTATTTGCTAGATAATAATTGATCATTAAGAAGTAATAAGTAATGTAATGGCTGTATATATACACTATAGTGCGTGACATAAATTAAAATAGTGATACAATGCAAAAATCGATATTATCTTCAAATGTTATACGTGGTTATTAAAATAATAAAAGTTCAATGAGAGAATTTTTTGAAAACTATTATTCTGTATTACTATTCGATTACGGTGTTGTAATCTGTATATGGGGAAATATATAGGTACTATAACTTTTGCAATTGATTATAACAATAATATAACTTATTTAAAACTTAATTTCAAAGTAAATATTGTTAGTAAAGAAAATAGCATGACATTAACGTTTAGATAGTTCACAAAGAGAGTTTTCTGATAAAAAATATCTTAAAAATCATTATAAATGTGGGACATTTTGACTTCAGGGAAAAAAATACCATGATGAATGGTGAAATATACATTACTGTACGGGAAAAATTGCCCTGATTAACAATAAAATTTACCATACTGTATGTGTAGTAAGAACTATAATGAATAATGTTAATTTTTACCGTTTATCAGGGTAATTTTCCCCCTGAAGTCAGGATGTTCCATGATTATAATAAATTTTACGGTAATTTTTGTCAGAAAACTCTCTATGTGTATATTATAATAAAATAATTTATAATTAAATAATGATATCATATCAGTTGCTTATAATTAATAATTAATGAAAAATTAATATAATATATTACGAGCAGATGATTAAAACTAAACATATAAGTATTAATGTGAAAACACGTTCAAACTGTAAATTCAATGAAGTTTAAAAATTGAATTTCACCTATTAATATAATCCCAAAATCTCATAAATTTTCACTGGATAAGTGAGACTTCACGACTTTTCATAGCCGTCATTTTTTCTTATCAACAGGTTCAAAACCATCAATTACGATTTTTCAACTATAAAATTACGCCAAAAAAAGGCATCTCCCACCGAGATTATAAACGATCTCGCCTGCCGATATTTCATAAATTGCAGTTTCAACGAGGCGAGCAGTTCATTTAACAGATCGTCGACTAACGTGTTTTCCAAACGCTCGTCTCTCTCTCTCTCTCTCTCTCTTTCTCTCTCTTACTCGCCTATAGCCGGCAAGTTTCGCACTTTCTCCCGTCCGCGTGCAGCATAGGGTATATAGGTACGCGTTCGTCTTCGTTGCGGCGTCGACGCGAGCATCGGCGCTAATCGTGTATCTCTCTCGCGTCACAGACCGATGAACATATTACATACGCAGAGGGGGTACATACACGTATAGGTACCTATACGACGAGAGAGCACAGCTCGCCGCCGACGACGTAACGACGCCTGCTTGCGCGCGAGTTTTCGCTTTTATCGCCACCTAATCGGACACGTGCGAACCTCGTAATTGCGCAGACGCGAAAACTCAGCGGCTCCGAGGCATTATCTAGATCCGCGCCCGAGAAGAGAGAAAGAGAGAGAGAGGTACACTTTCGGGATATATATACATAATTCGTTATGGGAAAGTTCTCTGCGGGCGCGCTGACGCGGTTAAACGCCGGCCGTCCTCGACGTTTATGTCTGCGGGTACGTAACGTTACTCGTGTTGCTGTTGCTGTTGTTGCTCACCCGCTCAATTTTCAGATAAGGTATTTATTTCGCGCGACTACGAGATTTTCGATGGATTCTTCCGCGAGAAATATTCGGATTTACGCAAGAGGAAATCGAATTATATTTTTAAAAGAAGTTTGTTGTTGAAAAGGTTGGTACCGCGGTTCTCGAAGTATTTTAGAGCCTCTTTATGCAATGCGTATAATTGACTAATAAATTATGCCGCGAAACTAGATAAGTTTTCTAATTTAGGAGAAAGTTCGTTTTTGTTTGAAATTGTTAATTTGATAATTCGCTCTAGTTATCGTTTTTGATAGATATATGAACGAGCTTTACTATGAATAAGCAATTAACACTTTTATATTTGTCTTAACATTTACGTTTAAAACAACTTGTTTTTTGTAGACACTTCATAACTTTCCTTACACATAGATTATTATAATTTTGAAATAGCTCTTGTATATACAAAACGAACTGCCCGTCTGATTATAATTATTTTCAACCGCTGTTACAGAGTACATATAGTTTAAAATTTTCTTCTAAATCAGATTATGCGTTATTTTAGTATGAAACATAGAATTTTCGGCGATTTCAGCCAAGTAACATGTACACAAACTTCGGTACACGAAACTCTCGTTCCTCTTACATCGCATCAAACAACAAATAAAAACAACGCACTTTGTCACGCAGTATGCGTACAAGACATTCTGTCATAAAACGCACAAAAACGGCCAACGAGAGTCGGAGCTCGTTCTGGCCAGAGGCCAGATCGCATTCAGCATTGCGTATCCCTCCTGCTCTCCCTTGGCTATGCGTGTTAGCTCGCACATCGCAAACCTGCAGTCGATGCATTATAAGGTCCACGTTCGGAAAAATTTTCTTCTCACCCGTCGGCAAAAGTATATTCTCGTCCGCTAAAGAAGAAGAACAAGAAAAAGAGAATGAACCAAAGAACCGAAGAAGAAGCGCGACTTTGACGCCTGTTTTTAGGTGTCATTATCGTCGCGAATTAACAAGGCAGTCGCGCCCTCGTGACAAACGAGCGTGCGCGCGACGTTTAACTCCCCGTGAAATTCATTAATTGAAACGTCGCGAACGAGCGAGAGAGACAGCGAAACCTGACGTTGCTGTGTGTGCGCGCGCGTGTATGCGGCTCGCGCTGTCCGCGAGGCGTGGCACTTGCGATTACTCGCCTGTGGGCGGGATGCTCGGTATAAGTCATATCTTGAACGAGCGCCGGAGCCCGAGCTCATCGCGTCCAGATTCGCAAGTTCATCGCGATGAGGCGCGTTCTGGAAAAAATCGTTACACTGCAGAGTGTAGCACCGATTAAAATCGTATAAGGATCGAGTGTTTTCTTATAATAAGTAACGAATTAATTAAAAATCTACGTTCATTGCTTTAGCAAATTAATTTCTCACCACCCACCAAAAAATTTTAATTTTTCAAATCATATTTAAAAATTTTCATCATAATTTTCATCGTTACTAAATAATAATGTTAAAAAAGTTTAATTTAACAATAAACTCTTTTGCACATGCTTTTACTCTAATATGTTTTATTTTTTATAATTGCATTTATTTTGATTAAATTTTTAATATAACTTTGTATTACTTTCATAAAGCTTTAATTTAAATGTTTAAATTATAAAAGCTTTTTCATTATATTATTTTAAAACAGTTCGTTCTATGCAAAAACGAATATATTTTCGAAATCCGAATCGTCCGCAAGAAAACGATCCCATACAAAGGTTGAAACGAGTATAGCCAAAGAATTTCTGGTAACACCATTATGAATAATTCATGGAACTTTCCGATCCTCAAAGGACTCCCCGAGACCTCGGAGACGCGCTCGACTCCTTGTTTAGACGCGGGCTATGCACTTCCTTACTCATGGAGAGAAGCTCGCCAGCATAGTATGTAGTCGCGAAAAGCACAGCAGCGCTGCATCCCTCTTGCGCTGCAGTAGCTTCTTTTAAACGATGTCCCCGCGGATAGTGGCAGCTGATGAAAATAAATAAGTGACACGGTCTCGGCAGCCCTTTGTTTTCTCCCGAGGAGAAGCCGTAGAGAAACTTTGAGACGACGAGGATACCGATGTAGTTTCGCGTTTCACGTGCATGTGATGTTTTATTACATTGTGTAAATAAGCTCATCCTCCAATTACGATTACGGAACTTTTATGAGATAGGATACTGTAATTTCTGCATTTGTACATAAAGTATAAGAAAAGAACTTATATTGAACGTATATTGTCTTCTTATGAAAGTTAATAACCTTATATAATTGACAACTAATTATCGTCCTTAAACATTAATATACTTTCCTTTATCATTATCTCTACAATGATCCACAAAATTAACATATGAAAGTAAAAGTGTTAAGATTATTTCTTTTAAATTCAAATCTTCCGTAAAAGTTAATAATAAATGAGAATAGACTAATATTATGTACTGATACAAGCAAAAATGAATAATCAATAAGAAAACAATTAAAAACCTATACTTAAGGAATCTTTTCGCAAATTTGAAACAACAAACGGAGTAGTTTTGAAAGATCTTCCATGTTAACAAGGGATCCCGGGGAAAACATCCTCCGAAGTAAAAATAAAGAAACGCGATGGAGACTGACTCGCGAAATTCCGCGCGCGGGCTACTTACAGTACCACTCGCGGTGTAGCAGATCGGTGCAGCTGTATCACACGAGGCATTGACGTATGCGCGCTCGCGCCGAGACTGCCGAGAGGCTTCGATTGCCGAGGTCCGCGCGGCGCGCGAGCAATCAACGAAGCGGCTGCGCGCGTCCGTCCGTCCGTCCACCCGTCCGCCCGTCCATCCAGCCGACGACGTTACATACGCGAAAGCGATCCGATCTCTCCCCTATGGTCCAGGGATTAACGAAGCACGCTGGTCACAGTGCGCCGCGCGCCCGGCGAATCGACTGTATTATTTCCTCGACGAAAGCAGGAGCGAGAGAGCGAGAGAGAGAGAGAGAGAGAGAGAGAGAGAGAGAAGAGGGGCTTGCAGCACATACACGGGCCACTACAAGTCAACACACTGTGCGCTGGGGATAGAAGACGGACACGCTGCGAGCACAAACAGACAACGAGAGAGGAATAACAAAAGGTGGAAAAAGTTGGGGGTGTACGTGGGATATATACTTGGGAATTCGATTTTTCGTTTATTTTTGCAATTATTGCTCCAAGAGATACGTATCCGTATTTTATTTATTGTCGAATAATTCCAAGCATAATACGCTTTATACGAATTTAGTATTAAATCGTAACAACAAATATTAAATATTATTATTGCAAACATAACATTAATTGAACAATCAATTATTGTATTGTTTATTACGTTGTATATTATTACTAATTATTTTCATGTTGAGTGATGATAAATAAACACTACTATATGAATAATACCTACTATTATTAATTAATTTACAATATTGGAGTGGTTGATGGCTGAAGTTGTAAAAGCGTACCTCTTAACCCTTTCAGTCACGCAATTCAATTCATTTGGTTATGGAAGTGCAAATATATGTTTCCAATGTATTTTTGAACGAAGAATCCAAATCAAGTGTCAAAAATTGAATAAATATAAAAACAACCCCTCAAATGGGGTGAAAACCACCCTTTTAGTTAAAAAATGCAATTTGTTTGGTAATGGAAGTGCAATATATGTCCACAATGCATTTTTGAATGCAGAATCCAAATCTGATATCAATAATTTTATACATATAAAAACAACCCCTCAAATGGGGTGAAAACTACCCTTTTAGTCATACAATTTAATTCTTTTGAAGACTATATATTCTTTGAAGACTATATGTTCACAATGTATTTTTGAATGCAGAATCCAAATCTGATTTCAGAAAGTTTTATAAATATACAAAAAATCCCTCAAACAGGGTGAAAACCACCCTTTTATACGTACAATTCAATTCGTTTCACTATAGAAGAAAATATATGTTTCCGATGTAAATTTTAACGCGGATGCAAATCCAATGTCACAAATTTGAAAACATAAAAAAACTCGTAAAATGGAATAAAAAGTAACATTGCAGTCACGAAACCCTGTTTGTTTTGTTATGTTACTGCTAATATTAGTTTCTGATACATTTTTCAACGCTAAATTTGAATCCAATGGAAAAAAATTCAGTAATCGTAAAAACGATCTCTAAAATTCTAATTGGATTACTACGAAAATGTGAATACTCAACGTCAAAGCACTCGATAGGACCTAAGAATATATAAATAGAATTTAGAGCTCAAAAAATATATTGAAAATCTCTGAAAGCCATATAAATTTTCTAAAACACCCCTTGTTACAATCCCCTCGAGTGAATGATTTCAATCCAAACTATATTTTGAAAAAAGAATATTAATAATAATAAAAAAAATTGTTTGCAAGAACTTCAAAGGATCAAATCTAAGTTTATTAGGTAGTTACATAAAATTTCTATATTTTTCCTATCAAAAATTTCAATATCATTATTCGTTCTAAATTATCAGTAATCTCACAACATTGTGAAATTTGTTTTGGTTTATTCTAAAAAATTTTTATCATGGAATATGCTGAAATCACCAGTGATAATGAAAGTGAAGATGAATATGATGATCCAGAATATGATTCTGAATGTGATGATGATTCGGATATTGACAAAAATCAAATTGATGAAGCAGTAGCCTCGTTAGAAAATACTTCATATAGTGAAAATTCTAACGTGATTGAATATGAAAGTGATAGTGATACTCCGTTGAGTGACAGATTAGCTGCTTTAGATGGTATTTGGGATAATAAAAGAAGAAAATTCGACGAAATAATTTTTTCCGAAGATTGCGGTCCAATGGTTCCTTCAGATATTCGTTCACCTTCACAAATTTTCCTTTGCTTATTTTCAGAAGTTTTGATCGAAAGAATTGTCGAACAGACTAATCTTTACGGGCAGCAATCAGACAAGCCATTTGAAGAAGTAAATAAAGCAGAAATATTGAAATTTATTGGCATGAATATCATGATGGGAATAAGTAGGTTACCCGCCATTCGGTGCTATTGGTCATCTAATTCTCAATTACACAACTCTTATATAAGCCCTGTTATGCCTCTCAATAGGTTTTTTGCTATCCTGTCTCATATACATTTGAATGATAACTTATCAATGCCACAAAAAGGTGAACCCAATTATGATAAGCTATATAAACTAAGACCCTTACTTGATATGCTTTCAGAAAATTTTATAAAATTCTACAAACCATCTGAAAAACAAGCTGTTGATGAAAGTATGGTCAAATTCAAAGGTAGAAGTACTCTAAAACAGTACAATCCACAGAAACCTATAAAAAGAGGTTTTAAAATTTGGGTTAGAGCAGATGAACATGGTTTTGTATGTGAGTTTCAGGTATATACTGGAAAAACTGCTAACTTGGTTGAAAAACAATTGGGCGAAAGAGTTGTAATCGATTTAACCCATCAAATTATTTCAAAAAATTATCAAGTTTATTTCGATAATTACTTTACTAGTGTTAATTTGATGATTGAACTCAAAAGTAAAAATATATTAGCCTGTGGAACAGTACGAAAAAATCGGAAAGGTTTGCCAAAAAAACAAATAAACGATAAAACAATGAAAAGGGGAGATTATGAATCTCGGACTTCATACAAGGGTATCAGTTGGATAAAATGGAATGATAACAAACCTGTCCAGTTTTTATCTAATTTTCACGATCCTTCAATCAAAACTACTGTAAGTAGACGACAAAAAGATGGTACTAGCATTCAAATCAATTGTCCACAAGCCACTCGAGACTATAATAATTATATGAACTGTGTTGACAAAGCAGATCAGTTGAAATCTACATACGAGATTAGTAGAAAAAGTAAAAAGTGGTGGCTTCGAATATTCTGGCATTTTATCGATGTAACCGTTGTAAATTCTTTCATCATTTACAAGCAAAATACCCCTACTACTAAAATGAATTTGATAGATTTTCGACTAAAGCTGGTAACTGAGCTTATTGGGTTTGCATCACCTAAAAAAAGAGGTACCAAGACAAAACAATTTACTCCTAGTAAGCGTAAGCCTCAAATTTCAAATGAAATAAGATTTTCTCAAGCCCCGCACATTCCAACTAAACTCAAAATACAAAGAAATTGCACTTGTTGTAGTTCTAAAACAAATCGAGTTAGAACTTCCTACATGTGCACAACTTGCAATGTTCCATTATGCATAAAAGAAAAACAAAATTGTTATGAAATATATCACAAAACGTAAATGTATATAAGATAAAAGAAAATGAATAAATATCTACCTGAAAAAGATTTAGAAAATAAAAAAAAAATTATAAAAAAAAAAAGAAAAAAAAACGAAAAAAAAAATAAAAAAGAAAAAAAGAAAAAAAGAAAAACAAAAAAAAAAAGAAAAAAACATAACTCTGCCACAGACGGTCCCAAGCCCGTGTTCTAATGAGGAGGGGGTTTTTTTACTTTCATAACCAAACGAATTCAATTTCATGACTAAAAGGGTGGTTTTCACCCCATTTGAAGGGTTGTTTTTATATTTATAAAATTATTGATATCAGATTCGTATTCTACGATCAAAAATACATAGAAAACGTATATTTGTACTGCGATAACAATAGAAATCAAATTTTGTGACTAAAAACAATAGGGAGCCGATATATCGGCTTCTGTGACTGAAAGGGTTAAGACAAAGCCGCTAAAGGGGCGTGGGTTCGAATCCCCGTCAGTTCGAATTTTTCGGAGACATTTAAAGGAAACGTCTTTCCGAATTTTTCGATAGCGGAGATCGGGCCTACAACCTGCTGCCTGGGTAAGGGCAGTAATACCCGTATATGCCATAACAAAAAAATAAATATAAAAATAAATAATTGTACTTATTTTAAAATTATATTTTTTTCTATACTGTAACTGACCGGGGTAAGAAATAAACTTTTGACCTAAATTATATATCGCATTTTGCTGAAGGTTTGCTTATTTAGCTCATCAGAAAGGTAATATTATATTCCAACAGTTTATTAAAGTAAAATTAAGCT